>CAWUFW010003125.1:600000-1155000 GCA_963921515.1 Calotriton arnoldi | reverse complement strand
CTGCAGATCTCAACAGTGAAGACCTGGGACATGTAGCGTTTTCGTCCCCCCTTGTGTGCGTAATTGGAGTGGGCTGTCCTGGCGTATGCCAGTCCAGCGTAAGGGTGTGAACAATGACCCTGGGGCTCTGGGCGTGGTTCCGTCCTGGGCTGGACAAGGAAGTGACTAATGGATGTGTCTCTGTTGTAGTGTCGGCGCCACCCGGACCGCAATCGGCAATGTGTCACCCTGTGACAAAAGTCCCACAACATGGGCAACATGGACGTAAGGGGGAATCACTGACCCTACATTCATCCATACTTCCAAACTTGAAAGATCATAGACATGACACATCTGTGTGAATATGAATGTGTATTGCACATTCAAGGGAGTGTTGCAGCTGGAGCAGTACAGGGCCATGCCAACCCCACTTCACATTTTCGGCCTGTGGAGGGCCAGCCAGAGTCCTTCAGGGAATGACAGGTACATCAGGAGGGGAGGACTTCAGTCCGCAGTCTGATAGCTGTGTCATTGGTGACCAAACAGAATATGGCAGTCCATGTCGAGGTCCAAGGTGAGTGTCGCAGAGTGCATCGGGGGACAGTGGAAGGTGATGATGCAGAGGGCAGAACCAAGCAGAAACAGGCCACATGGCGGAGATGAATGCTACTGCGTCCTCCTGACCACGATGGCAGATTCATCCGCATCTTCGTCCTCTGCTGTTGCATGTGCCTCACATGTGGGTGGTGGTGTTCTGTCTCCAGCACTGTGTGGCACTGACACATCAGGGGCCGGAGATGTGGATGGGGTGGTAGCAGCAGCATGCATCAGCACCAGGCCTTGTGGCAGCAATGCCATGAGGAGGGTCTTCAGGGCATTGAGGGACCCAGCTACCTCTCGCTGGTGTGCAGCCGTGACAGCCGCTCTTTCCGCCTGCGTCCGCTCCATGTTCTCCATGATCCTCCGCATGTGTCCCAACTCCCAGGCGAGATCGCTGGAGGCACTCTGTCTAGACAGTCGTTCTTGTCGCAGAGTCAGGACTCTAGCGATGTCAGCCATGGTCCATTGGAGAGCATGGAGGGGACTGTGGGTGTCCGTTAGGGACTGTGAGTGGTCCCTGATGGGACTTAGACACCCATATATGGCGCCTAGTTTGGCTGCCATGCGGTCGAACCCCACCTGCACCTGTTCAGCCAGCTTCTCCTGGCACCCCAACACACGGCGTTGGAAGGCCATGTGTTCGTCGTGGGGGTCCTGGGAGGCAGCCCTGGTGGTGGGTGCTGCCTGCTGTGTGTACTGTGCAGGGGGTGGGTTCTCCTTGTGGCAGCTGGGCTGCCCTGATCCTGGAAGTGGGCTGCGGAGGCTCTCCACGAGCTGTTGGAGGGCGTCGGAGTCAAAGGTGTGGTGATCCTCTTCGTCATCAGAGATGAGAGGTTCGGACTGCTCTGCAGGAGGTGTTGGATTTCCCCCGGCAATGTGAAGGGGAGATGCAGTTTAACATCGTGTTCACATGTATGTTGACGCATTGTACATGTTTACATTCAGACTGCATGAAAGTGTACATTGTGACTGTTTGGGGGGAGCTGCCTATTTGATGCGGGACAGTGGACATTCCGACTACATCACGGATGTGTGTTTGTACTTGTACATTGTCAACTCACATTTCCCTACAGTGCCAAATGTGATTGGCCAGTTTCTACGCACATGCGGCACCAGTTGTGTCCTCTTTTCTGTTGTGGACGTGTTGCAGTTTGTACCACATCGTTTTCAATGTTGATGTGCTCTGCATGTAATGTGTGTGTGCCGCATTTTGGGGGAGTCGCCCCTGCAGCTCTGATTTAGCTGTCCTTATCCCTTTCACGCGGTGTGCCTCTGGGTTCTGTGCTTATGCAGTGCTGAGATTTTGCATACCTGTGTGCATTGGTCTCTTGGTGGGAGTTGTGGGTCTGTGGCATGGTTTGTCCGCAGATGTGCTATGCTTCATTGTGCATGTGTGCCATTGTGCCCATCTCTCCCCGTCCCCCCAGTCATTGGTGGTTACTCACCCTGTTGCTGTTGTGTCCGGTCATGTTGAGCAGTGTCCGGTCCCCCAACTCCTGCCACCGTCTCCCCACTGATGACTGTGGACACCATTTCCTCCATCTCGTCCAGCTCCTCCTGTGGCGCTGGACTCCCACCTCCAGTCTGCATTGCTGCCTTCCGGTTATTTGCGAGTTTCATCTTGGTTTTGCACTTCACATCATTTCAGCGCCTCTTGACCTCATCCATTGTCCTCTTCAGCACTCCGACTGCATTCACCTTGTCCACGATGGTCTGCCATATTCCATTTTTAGTTGCCAGTGATACAGTGGAGGTGACGAACAGTGGTTGATGGTGTTCTATCACCTCCGTTATCAGGATCTTGTTTTCCTGCGGACTGAACCGCTTCTTCCTACTCTTCTTGTCCTTGCCCTTCCCTGACCCCGAGGTCCCTGGCTGTTCCTCCGGGGGGCTTGTGGGGTTCTGGTTCTCCTCTGTACTTGCTCTGGATGCCTCCATTGTGCTTCGCTGTTGTTTGGCTTTTGTTGGTATGTTTTTTTTCTACTTTTATAGTTCATTTTCCCGCATGACACGTGGAAATTGCAGGCCTGTGGCTGGTTTTCGTAGATTTTTGTATCGCGATTGGCGTCATCGCTACTATTTTCGCGTTGGGGTTTCGCGTTTTTGCGGCGTCACGTTGTTTTTAACGCGTTCATTTGACGCGTTGTCGTGCGACTATCGCATGGTACCGCCGTGTTGTGAATACCACGTTGACACGGAGTTGTTTTCCCGCGATAGACTGCGATGTG
This sequence comes from Calotriton arnoldi, assembly GCA_963921515.1. Taxonomy (NCBI): domain Eukaryota; kingdom Metazoa; phylum Chordata; class Amphibia; order Caudata; family Salamandridae; genus Calotriton; species Calotriton arnoldi. The sequence goes on along the minus strand of CAWUFW010003125.1, from coordinate 1,152,193 downwards.
AAGGGTTGCGTTAAGCTACACTTGCGGTGGTTATCACACGTTCTTGAGAATATGCCCCAATATTTCTTTCAGGCTACATTTTGGTTACAGTATTCTGGTACCTCACCCTTTTGGTTTTTTCAGTTCAGTAGAGTTAAATAGAGATTTTGACAGAATATGAATATAGCACAGTGTTAGACCTGGCCCTTTTTGCAGGTTTATCCCCAGACTTTTTGCCTTTTGCCTCCTTTTTTCTGACCCTGTTTTTGTTGGCTGTAGGACTCTGGGCACTTTACCACTGCTGATCAGTGCGAAAGTGCATATGCTCTTTGTGTAAATTGTAAATCTTATTGGTTATCCACGATTGGCATATTAGATTTACTGGTAAGCCCCTAGTAAAGTGCGCTGAGTGTGCCAGGGCTTGTAAGTCAAATGCTGCTAGTGTGCATTCACCACTGGTTGTCCCACCCACATAAGTAGCCCTGTTAATGTGTCTCAGACCTGCCACTGCAGTGTCTGCGTGCGCAGTTGTAAACTGCCATGTCGACCTGGAAAGTGCACCCACTTGCCAGGCCCAAACCTTCCCTTTTCTTACATGTAAGGCACCCCTCAGGTAGGCCCAAGGTACCCCTATGGGCAGGGTGCAGTGTACGTGAAAGGTATGACATGTGCTTGTGTGTTTTACATGTCCTGATAGTGAAATACTATGTATTTCGCTTTTTACTATTGAAAAACTGTCTGTCCCATAGGTTAACATGGGAGCTGCCTTGTAACATCTTACATGTGCAACTTTCCATTGGGACAAGATAGAGAAATGGAATTTAGGCTCTCTGAACTCAGAATTTAATAACACACCTTTTAGTGAAGGTGATTTTTAAATTGTGTGTTTGGAAATGCTACTTTTAAAAACTGGGCATTTCTTTGCTTTACCATTCTGTGTGCCTCTGCCTGTTTGTGTATTCACCGTCTGGTTTTGGAGTGACACGAGCTGGGGATGTGCATTCGCTTTAGACAGTCACAAAGGGGGTTGAGGTGTGTCCTGCCTTGCCTGGGTACCTCATCGCTAGGCTGAATAGACCTGGTCTGCATTTAGAGTGGTGGGGGGAGTTTTCACAAGTACCTGAATAGGCTATGTCTTCTTTGAACAATGCTACCTCCACCCCCTGTGGTCAAGCTGGACCAGGGAGGACAGAACTGGTTTGTACTAAGCTGAGAGACTCTGTAACAAATAGAACAATGAGAAAATGGGGTCTAAGTACCTTAAACCCCAGGACTTTAGATCACTTCTGGAAACAAGAGGACCCTGCCAAGAAGAAGAGCTGAAGAGCTGGGTGAGGAGCTCTGCCTTTTCTGTGTGATGGGTGGGTTGGCCTGCAGTTGCTGCTTCTATCTGTGGCAGAGGAAAAGGACTGACTCTTTTTGCCTTGCTGTGGTATCCCGCTTTTGAAAAATTTCCAAGGGCTTGTGTGTGCTTCGTCCTGTTGGAAGTCTCTGGGAGATAAAAGACTTCAAGAAAGATCCTTGCTGGGTCCCAAGGTAACCTGTCTTGAATGAGAGCTGAAGAGCTGTGTGAGGAGCAGTTGGAACCGGGTTTACCGAGTCCGCCACGGTAGCATGGCGCGAAGCGGGAAAGCACGCGAAGGCAATGTGTAAGGCAGTTGTGCAGCACACTCTTACTCTGACTCAGAAATGCGAACGCAATAACATGACACCACACCAGGCTTTTGTATTTAAAATCAAGATCTTTTATAAATAAATTAAGTTGGCATCAGATGAGGCAGATTAATTCAGATCTACATTCAAATTCATTGCATTACTCAACTGGTGCACATTTTAAATAAAGCATCATAGCTCATCAACATTGTAGGCCACTAAGAGGCCGCAGGAATTATCTCCTACACGTAGCACTTAATAATGATCTCAAGGTACGTTAATAAAACAGGGGCCTAGACATGCAGTTCACTTTAGCATATTCAATTTACTTAAAAGAAGGGTTTTCACTTTACATTTAAATAGGCCGGCATTAATCTAGGCGCGCCCACATTCAGTACAGTGGGCGTCGCAATTCCAGTACACCTGTAACATAAAACACTTCAACTCTTGGCGGTGTACACTTCAGCTCAATTCAATTAAATACTTTCCCCTGTGGTAAAAGACTTCGCAGTTAAAAGCATGGCCTAGGCAGTAATTACAATAGGCATCTGCAATAAGTTATTAAATACTGTAGGGAACCCCTCAACATGTCCAGTATCCTGGGGCTTCTATGACCCTTAGGGGTTAACTCCAGGCTAGGCCCACTCCTCTCCGGGGCCTCGCCTCATGGGGAAAGTTTACGCAATTAATTATGGGGTTAATGGTGGCCCCCGGCCCCCAGTGGCATTTTGTGGGCCCTAGGGGCCTCCTGGGCTCACCTGTTGCTGGTTCGTTGGTCACGCTTCCTTAGCGACTGGCACTCCCCAGGCCCGGCCCGTGTTCTGGAGGGCGGGGCCCGGTCGGGGTACCTCGGCCTTCAGGCCGGACTGTTGGGACGTTGCGGGGGCCGGTATCACCTTCCTCCGGCCCCCGGGATCAAGAAGTGAAGCTGCGGCACGTTGCGGGGGCCGGGATCACCTTCCTCCGGCCCCCGGGATCAGGTAGGGACTGTGCGCAGGCTCAGGGTCGTTGGGGAAGGGAGCGGGAGCCAGCAGTCCTCTTCGGCCGGCTCCCCGTCTCCCTCTGCACGGCCGGGGCTCTTCCTGGGCCTCCGTCGGCGCTGGGGCGTGACCGGAGCCGGCGCCCAATCATTGCGCGGCCTTCTTGGGGCGCGGCCGGCGTCCCGGCTGCTTAGAGACGGCGTCGGCGGGGCCTGGAGGCCTCGTTGATCGCGCTGGCGATTTCTTTGGCCGCGGCGGGGCAATTTCTTCGGCCGCGACGGCGGCTATGGCAATTTCTTAGGCCGCGACGGCGGCGGTGGGGCCCCGGGCCTGATGGCAACAATTTGGGGCAATTCTGCAGAGGCTTCGGTGAGGGCGCGGACGGCGCACCTCACCACAGATACTTGAGGGGCTTCCCTCACCTCAGCGCTCCCTTCGGTGAGGGCGTGACGGCGCCCCTCACCTCACGGCACTTCTCCTCAGGCGGCGGCGGCCGCGGCGGTGATCTCCACGCAAGGTCAGTGACCTGAGGGGTGACAGAATGCAGGGCGCACCAGCAGCCTGTGGGCAGGGCTGACTGGAAAAGTACTTGGGGGCAGCCCAGCAGCAGGCAGGAATGAAGAGGGGGTGAAGGTCTAGCGCTTCAGGGTACAGCGCTTTACCTGGTGATCCCCAGTTGGGCAGTTTAGGCTTCAGGCCTGGCAGGACGGTCAGGCCCCCTCAAATTAAGGTGTCTTACGACTGCTCCAGCTTGGCTGCTTCTTAGGCGCTTCTGGTTAGGAGTTTCTTGTCAGAAGTTCCTTATTATAAGTTTCTTGTCAAAGTTTCTTGTCAGAAGTTTCTTGTCATGAAGGGGGGGGGATGAGTTGGTGGTCTGGGAGTGCTTGATGTTCCTCCCCGCACGCTGAAGGTGGTTCCCTGGGTCCCCTCACACTGGGCAAGGTCAGTGGGTGGTGGGCGTTCCTCAGCTATCTTACTACAGCAGGGCCTCAGCCCTGTCAGCAGCAGTAGTGTAGGTCTCCCCCTAGGCCCTAAAGCCTATACTCCGGCGGAGGTTCTCCCAGGTTCAGTGGTGCCTCATCAACTGACTAGAAAGTTTTCCCTCCAAGCCTTTTATACTCCTAGGTCAGGTGACTCTCCCAAAGGCGGCAAAACATAACTCCTCCCACAGCCCGGAAGGTTCTGGAACCTTCTACATGCCTGGCTATGTGGCCCAGAGGCGGGGATGGAATGGATGCTGTATCCCTATGCCCCAGCCTGACCCTGGCTACTAGTGTGTATGCGTGTAAGGCCCCTCTGCAGTAGCAGGGGCCTGTGGCAGCCATCTTGAGTGAGAGAGAGCACCTGCACCTCAGCACTGGCTAGCAGTGGCAAGGTGCCCAGAGACCTAGCGATACAAAAGGGGATGATGGACGGAACGTTTGAGCCAATCAAACACTCACCCCAGTCAACTGATCTGGGTTTAATCCATCATCATTCTTTAGCTCACTCCACCACCCCAGTTCAGACATGGCCATATGCAAATCAGTCTGACCCTGTGCCTCATGGGAACAGTCCAGCCCGAACTGCCAAGCCATGTCTTCCCTGGACCGGAAACAAGCATCCTAGGACCGGTTTCTGGCATTCCAGCCGTCATCAGCCAGGCTTGCTTGAATCCAGTGGCAAAGTGAGCAAGGGACCCACGTCTGGGCATACCCCCGCCAACTTAGGGCGAACAAAGCGATACAAAAGGGGATGATGGACGGAACGTTTGAGCCAATCAAACACTCACCCCCAGTCAACTGATCTGGGTTTAATCCATCATCATTCTTTAGCTCACTCCACCACCCCAGTTCAGACATGGCCATATGCAAATCAGTCTGACCCTGTGCCTCATGGGAACAGTCCAGCCCGAACTGCCAAGCCATGTCTTCCCTGGACCGGAAACAAGCATCCTAGGACCGGTTTCTGGCATTCCAGCCGTCATCAGCCAGGCTTGCTTGAATCCAGTGGCAAAGTGAGCAAGGGACCCACGTCTGGGCATACCAGTTGACTGGGGGTGAGTGTTTGATTGGCTCAGGATGCTTGTTTCCGGTCCAGGGAAGACATGGCTTGGCAGTTCGGGCAGAGACCTAGGTCCAGTAAAAATATGGTGGCAAAAATGAGGCGCAAAAGGGAAAAAAAACAGGGAAAGACCACCCTAGGGCTGACAGGTCTAACACGCGTACCCCCCAGCCGAAAGAGGGGAGAGCTTCCCAACCTCTAGGGAGTTCTCTTCGCTAAGGCGGAAAAACCGGGAGAGACCGTCAGCGTTGGCGTGGTCTACACCGGGTCGATGTTCCACCCGAAAGTCCATCCCCTGGAGGGAAATGGACCACCTCAACAATTTGGGGTTTTCGCCTCTCATTTGCATGAGCCAGCGAAGGGGTCTGTGGTCGGTCTGGATCAGGAAGTGACAACCAAAAAGGTATGGCCTCAACTTCTTTACAGCCCAAACCACAGCAAAGGCTTCTCGTTCGATGGTACTCCACCGCTGTTCCCGGGGAGTAGTCTTCGGGAAATGAAGGCCACTGGCTGGTCTTGGCCTTCGTCATTCAGCTGCGAGAGCACAGCTCCTATGCCATGCTCAGAAGCGTCTGTCTGTACGATAAATTCCCGTCCAAAGTCTGGAGTCCTGAGCACCGGTGTGGTGCACATTGCACGTTTGAGGGTCTCAAAGGCTTCCTGGCAGGCAGCCGTCCAGATGACTCTGCGTGGCTGCTTCTTTGAAGTCAATTCCGTCAATGGGCCCACGATGGTTCCATATCCCTTGACGAACCGGCGGTAGTATCCCGTGAGGCCGAGAAAAGCTCAGACCTCTGTTTGGGTCTTGGGGGCTCCCAGGCCAAGATGGTCTCAATCTTGGCTTGGAGGGGTTGCACCTTACCTCCGCCCACCAGATGTCCCAGGTACACGACAGATCCCTGTCCAATCTGGCACTTGCTGGCCTTGATAGTTAGACCAGCCTGTTGCAGAGCCTGTAGCACCTCCTGGAGATGCTCCAGATGGTCCTCCCATCTGCTACTGAAGACAGCTATGTCATCCAGGTAGGCAGCAGAGAAGGCCTCTAGGCCAGACAGCACCTGGTTCACCAACCGCTGGAAAGTGGCTGGAGCATTTTTCAACCCGAAGGGCATCACCCGAAATTGAAAGTGGCCCTCGGGGGTGGAGAACGCAGTCTTCTCCTTGCTCCTTCCGCCATGGCGATCTGCCAATAGCCTGACGTCAAATCAATGGTACTCAAATACCGGGCTGCTCCCAGCCGGTCAATGAGCTCATCCGCCCGCGGGATCGGGTGAGCGTCGGTCTTAGTGACTGAGTTGAGTCCACGGTAATCCACACAGAACCGAAGTTCTGGTGTGGTGCCCGGTGGGGCCGCTTTCAGCACCAACACCACCGGACTAGCCCAAGGGCTACTGGAAGGCTCAATCACTCCCAGTTCTAGCATCTTGGTAACCTCACCCTGGATACTAGCCTTGACTTTATCGGACAGCCGGTAAGACTTGGTTTTTACTGGCGGACTGTCCCCTGTGTCCACCTCATGGGTACCCAGGTGCGTGATTCCAGGCATGAGGGAGAACAACGAGGCGTACTGCCCCAAGACCCGGCGGCAGTCCCTCTGTTGCTCTGGGGTCAAGGATGGGGCGAGGACCACTCCCTCTACCGAACCATCCTTCTCATGGGCCGCCAGAAGGTCTGGAAGAGGCTCACTCTCCTCCTCCTCACTTCCATCTGTTATCATCAGGAGAGTGAGCTCTGAACGCTCCTGGTGTGGCTTCAGGCGGTTGACGTGGAACACCCTGTGGGGTTGCCGGGGGGTCTTCACATCGACGACATACGTGGTCTGGCCTCTCCTTTCCAAGATCTCAAACGGCCCAGTCCACCGGTCCTGGAGGGTGCTAAGCTCTCCTGGCTCCATGACCCACACCTTCTGTCCAGCGTCTAACTCTACCGTCCGCGCGTTCCGGTCATACCATTTCTTCATGACGGCTTGACTTGCCTCTAGATTGTCCGAGGCCTCCTTCCACAGCTTGGCCACTTGGCTGCGGAATGCCAGCATATAGCTGACCACATCACGGGGAAGCTTCGAGGAAGACTTCTCCCACCCCTCCTTGACAAGACTGAGGGGCCCCCGAACGGGGTGGCCATAGAGCAACTCAAAGGGGCTGAAACCGAACCCCTTCTGCGGCACCTCTCGGTAGGAGAAGAGCAGACAGGGTAAGAGGACGTCCCACTTCCTTCTCATGTCCTCGGGTAGGCTCCTGATCATCCCCTTCAAGGTCTTGTTAAAACGCTCCACGAGCCCGTTCGTCTGGGGGTGGTAAGGAGTGGAGAACCGGTAGGTCACTCCACACTCCTTCCACATGGCCTGCATGTAGGCCGACATGAAATTCGTGCCCCTATCTGACACCACGACCTTGGGGAATCCCACTCGGGTAAAAATCCCCATCAGGGCCCACGCCACCACCGGTGCAGTGATGGTCCTCAGAGGGATTGCCTCTGGGTACCGGGTGGCGTGGTCTACCAGCACCAAAATGAACCTATGTCCTGCAGAAGTCGGCGGGTCCAATGGCCCGACAATGTCAATCCCTACCCGCTCAAAAGGGGTATCGACAACTGGGAGAGGTTCTAGAGGGACCTTCACTTTCGTCCCTGTCTTGCCGCTCGCTTGGCAAGTGGTGCAAGTCTTGCAAAAGTGTCAGAAGTGACGCGCATCCTGGGCCAGTAAAAATGTGGGACCAGACGCGCAAACGTCTTGTCTTGGCCCAGGTGTCCTGCTAGTGGTATTTCGTGTGCCAACTCTAGCAGAAAGGCTCAGTAGCATTGGGGGACCACCACGGCCCTTGAGGACCCATGCACCGGAGCCTTAGGCTCACTGTAGAGGAGACCATCCTCCCAGTAGACATGGTAGTTACCAGTCTCTGTTCCAACTGCTTGGGCTTCGGCCTGTTGCCGCATGCCTTCAAGCGTAGGGCACTCCTTCTGCGCCCGGCAAAATTCCTCCCGGGTAGGCCCTCCTTCCACCTGCCACTCTGCAGGGGTCGGCAGGTCCCCCACGGGAACACCAACCACCTCAGCGGACTCCGGGGTCACCTCCGCGGGCTCCCCATCCATCTCACCGGGTGTCTCCTCCTGGACATCTCCTCGTCCAGCAGTGGGCTGGGCCATTATTTCAGGCTCCAACCCCAGCTGAGTTCCTTGTCGGGCAGCCATGGACCGCGTGACGGCGCAAGTCCATCCTGGTAATCCCAACATCTCAGCATGGGCATTGAACTCTACCTCCCTCCAGGCAGTATGTTCTAAGTCGTTGCCCAGCAGACAGTCAACTGGCATGGCAGGGCTCACCGCAACCTTCAACAGACCTGATACTCCTCCCCACTCAAAGGGAACTTGGGCCACGGGGTAATGACCCAGGCTATTATCAGCCATAACAACCGGGTGGAATTCCTCAGGAATCACCTGCTCTGGGGACACCAGCTGACGTCTCACCATCGTCATGCTGGCACCTGTGTCCCTCAGAGCCTCCACCTCCTCCCCGTTCACCAGGACCCTCTGCCGATACTTGGCAGTGTTCGCGGGTACCTGAACCCGTGGGATGATCTCTCTATCCCCCAGGGAAACTAAGGTCAAGCCTGTCCACTCACCTCCCCTACCTAGGGACAACTCCTCCCCAAGCGCTACACTGGCCACCCCGGGGCTCTTACCTCCTGTGGGGGCTGGGGTTCTCTTGCGACACTGGGGATCCCCCTTGTAATGTCCAACCTCCCCGCACTTGTAGCACCGGACAGTTCTGGGCTGCTGACTCCTGTCAGGATAAGTGGGTTTCTGGGATCCAGATTGGGATGGGGAACCTACCCCTCTCCCAGGCGGTCTATTTTGGGGACCTTTAAAGAACTCCCTCTTTTATCTCCCCCTCTTTCTTCTGGGGGAGCCCCTGTCCACCTTTCGGGGGTCCGCCCGGCTCCCTTGTGGGACACCCGAGTGCTGACCCACGTGTCTGCCTCCTCTGCAAGCTCCCTAGGATTGGTCAGCTTGCGGTCCACCAAGTACTGGCGCAGCTCCGGAAAACATTTCTCTAGGAGGTGCTCTCTCAAGAATAGGTCGTACAGCCCTTTGTAATTGTCAACGTTGCTGCCACGCACCCACCCCTCCAATGCCTTCCGGGCATAATCAAAAAAATCCACCCAGTTTTGTGTGTGAAGCTTGTGGCTGTTGCGGAACTTTTGGCGGTACTTCTCTGGGGTGAGGCCAAACTTCTTGAGCAGGGCCTCCTTCATGATAGGGTAGTTAGTCTGCTCCCCTTATCCAAAGTTAAAAGTGTGTCCCTTACTAGTGGAGGTATGTACCTATAAAGACCTCCCCCCAGTAGCTCTCAGGAACTCTATGGGCCACCAGAGCCACCTCGTGAGGCCGCCAACCACTTGTCGATGTCATCACCTACACTAAAACTGGCCATCACCTCTCTGGGTAAATAGAATTTGGGCTCCTGTGGAACCCCAGCAGGTACGCTGCCACCATTCATTTTGCCTTGCATCTCCATCTGCAAGGTCCGGAGCTCTAGTTCCTTCAGGCTAAGCTCATGTACAAGCTTCCTTTCCTCCATGGCTAGCCTTGCCTGTTCTCGCTCCCTTTCCATCCTAGCAAGTTCTAATGTTAATTGCCTTTGCTCCCTTCTGTCCTCAAATTCCTCTGGTGACAAACTTCCCCCTGACGCACTACTGCCTGCCCTGGAACGTCTTCCTGGCAACACATTCTCGCTAACATCAATGTGCAGTAGGTCCAGTTCTCCTGGGTTGTCTGCCTCCCCCTGCTCCTCATCCCCTCTTCCCCCCGGGTGGGCCATTACCCATGCCCTCAAAGCTTTCTGAAGCACCTCCTTCCTGGCGCCTCGCTTGACGGCCACCCCCCTCTCTAGGCAGAACTCCTTGAGCTGTGTCACCGTATACCTTTCTAGGTTGGCTAACTCAAACTCCATCCTCCTAGGTGGAGTCCCAGACAATTTAAGGAAGGGGTTCTAGACTGTAGGTAACAGGTCTAACGCAGGAATGTACACAATCGGCAATTACAAAAGAATTCCTAGCACTTTCATTACAATAGGTGTCTAATTGCGGCGCACACTGAGTCACTGTAGGGTGCTGCACAAACACCAGTCCTTATCCAACCGCTGAACACCAAATGTTGGAACCGGGTTTACCGAGTCCGCCACGGTAGCATGGCGCGAAGCAGGAAAGCACGCGAAGGCAATGTGTAAGGCAGTTGTGCCGCACACTCTTACTCTCACTCAGAAATGCGAACGCAATAACATGACACCACACCAGGCTTTTGTATTTAAAATCAAGATCTTTTATAAATAAATTAAGTTGGCATCAGATGAGGCAGATTAATTCAGATCTACATTCAAATTCATTGCATTACTCAACTGGTGCACATTTTAAATAAAGCATCATAGCTCATCAACATTGTAGGCCACTAAGAGGCCGCAGGAATTATCTCCTACACGTAGCACTTAATAATGATCTCAAGGTACGTTAATAAAACAGGGGCCTAGACATGCAGTTCACTTTAGCATATTCAATTTACTTAAAAGAAGGCTTTTCACTTTACATTTAAATAGGCCTGCATTAATCTAGGCGCGCCCACATTCAGTACAGTGGGCGTCGCAATTCCAGTACACCTGTAACATAAAACACTTCAACTCTTGGCGGTGTACACTTCAGCTCAATTCAATTAAATACTTTCCCCCTGTGGTAAAAGACTTCGCAGTTAAAAGCATGGCCTAGGCAGTAATTACAATAGGCATCTGCAATAAGTTATTAAATACTGTAGGGAACCCCTCAACATGTCCAGTATCCTGGGGCTTCTATGACCCTTAGGGGTTAACTCCAGGCTAGGCCCACTCCTCTCCGGGGCCTCGCCTCATGGGGAAAGTTTACGCAATTAATTATGGGGTTAATGGTGGCCCCCGACCCCCAGTGGTGTTTTGTGGGCCCTAGGGGCCCTCCTGGGCTCACCTGTTGCTGGTTCGTTGGTCGCGCTTCCTTAGCGACTGGCACTCCCCCAGGCCCGGCCCGTGTTCTGGAGGGCGGGGCCCGGTCGGGGTACCTCGGCCTTCAGGCCGGACTGTTGGGACGTTGCGGGGGCCGGTATCACCTTCCTCCGGCCCCCGGGATCAAGAAGTGAAGCTGCGGCACGTTGCGGGGGCCGGGATCACCTTCCTCCGGCCCCCGGGATCAGGTAGGGACTGTGCGCAGGCTCAGGGTCGTTGGGGAAGGGAGCGGGAGCCAGCAGTCCTCTTCTGCCGGCTCCCCGTCTCCCTCTGCACGGCCGGGGCTCTTCCTGGGCCTCCGTCGGCGCTGGGGGCGTGACCGGAGCCGGCGCCCAATCGTTGCGCGGCCTTCTTGGGGGCGCGGCCGGCGTCCCCGGCTGCTTAGAGACGGCGTCGGCAGGGCCTGGAGGCCTCGTTGATCGCGCTGGCGATTTCTTTGGCCGCGACGGCGGCGGGGCAATTTCTTCGGCCACGACGGCGGCTATGGCAATTTCTTAGGCCGCGACGGCGGCGGTGGGGCCCCGGGCCCGATGGCAACAATTTGGGGCAATTCTGCAGAGGCTTCGGTGAGGGCGCGGACGGCGCACCTCACCACAGATACTTGAGGGGCTTCCCTCACCTCAGTGCTCCCTTCGGTGAGGGCGCGATGGCGCCCCTCACCTCACGGCACTTCTCCTCAGGCGGCGGCGGCCGCGGCGGTGATCTCTACGCAAGGTCAGTGACCTGAGGGGTGACAGAATGCAGGGCGCACCAGCAGCCTGTGGGCAGGGCTGACTGGAAAAGTACTTGGGGGCAGCCCAGCAGCAGGCAGGAATGAAGAGGGGGTGAAGGTCTAGCGCTTCCAGGGTACAGCGCTTTACCTGGTGATCCCCAGTTGGGCAGTTTAGGCTTCAGGCCTGGCAGGACGGTCAGGCCCCCTCAAATTAAGGTGTCTTACGACTGCTCCAGCTTGGCTGCTTCTTAGGCGCTTCTGGTTAGGAGTTTCTTGTCAGAAGTTCCTTATTATAAGTTTCTTGTCAAAGTTTCTTGTCAGAAGTTTCTTGTCATGAAGGGGGGATGAGTTGGTGGTCTGGGAGTGCTTGATGTTCCTCCCCGCACGCTGAAGGTGGTTCCCTGGGTCCCCTCACACTGGGCAAGGTCAGTGGGTGGTGGGCGTTCCTCAGCTATCTTACTACAGCAGGGCCTCAGCCCTGTCAGCAGCAGTAGTGTAGGTCTCCCCCAGGCCCTAAAGCCTATACTCCGGCGGAGGTTCTCCCAGGTTCAGTGGTGCCTCATCAACTGACTAGAAAGTTTTCCCTCCAAGCCTTTTATACTCCTAGGTCAGGTGACTCTCCCAAAGGCGGCAAAACATAACTCCTCCCACAGCCCGGAAGGTTCTGGAACCTTCTACATGCCTGGCTATGTGGCCCAGAGGCGGGGATGGAATGGATACTGTATCCCTATGCCCCAGCCTGACCCTGGCTACTAGTGTGTATGCGTGTAAGGCCCCTCTGCAGTAGCAGGGGCCTGTGGCAGCCATCTTGAGTGAGAGAGAGCACCTGCACCTCAGCACTGGCTAGCAGTGGCAAGGTGCCCAGAGACCTAGGTCCAGTAAAAATATGGTGGCAAAAATGAGGCGCAAAAGGGAAAAAAAACAGGGAAAGACCACCCTAGGGCTGACAGGTCTAACAGGAGCACTACCTTTTCTATGTTGTAAGGGATGCGTTGGCCTCCAGTTGCCGCTCCTGTCTGGGGCAGGCGAAGGACTGGACTGTTCTTCACCTTTGAACCAAGAAAGTGCAAGGTGAGTACTTTATTTTTTCATAGTGTGTAAGGAGCGCTTTGCATTTGGTATTTCCAGCATGAGTCTGGCCAAATGTGAGACCCGGCTTGACTTTACTGAGCAACACGTGTGTCACGCTGCATATCCCCCTAAACAGTGTGTGGTGGGCGCTGTTCATTGTGCCTGGAGTCTTACCAGCAACAAGTGGAGGGATCCAGTGCCACGAGCTGTGAGAGCGTGTTGCCTTTTCCAAGAAGCAGCCCATGTCGCTCACTCAAACGCGCCCCCCCTGCTTCTGTAAAGGAGACCATGACGTACATCGGTGCGGGAACCGACTGAGGCCGTTTTCCCCTGTGTTTATTGGTTGGCTGCTGCCAACCCCCCTAGTGAGGCCCCCTCCCTCTGGAAGGAGCCACACAAACTTTGCTAGGCACTGCCGAGATGCCGCCTCAGCTTGCAATGAGGCAGCACCGCCCAGCTGATCAGCCTGAATCCAGAGACCGGACACAGTGACACCAAGCGGACCAGAAGCAGTCCCGGTGGGTTGGTGGGTGCATCAGGGAGCACAGCAGTCCTGCTGGTCCCATTCAACCTAGCGGCGTGGACCAGCCCTGCCACATTCGTTTCGGCAGCTGTGTCTGTGGGCAACTGTTCCTTACTATGGGGACGCAGGGGACTGAGTGAAGTCTCCCCATTGGGTTTCGAGTGGCGGGGTGCCCTCGTCCCATTTTTGGGGCACATCCTGTTTCTGGGGCATTGGAGCATTGACAAACAGGATGGAGAGGAACCCTCAACAGAGGTCCCGATCCTGCTTGCTCCTGAGATGAAAGTTACCACATTTCATGTAGTAGGAGTGCAGGAGCTCCTGTGGCCTATGCTTTGGGCTTTAACTCATTCTTTACAATGAAACCATAGTACTGACCATAACCCTGCTAATAGGAGGGTCGGGATCCATGGTCCTTGATCATACTGATGTGCTTAGGGAGGTATGTTGTGATTAATGTACCCCTGATGTTATTAGGTGAATCATGTGTTTTTCACTGCTCTAGTTAGCATTGCCCACACTCATGTGATGATTCAGGTGTTTTTAGGTGTATACCCAAAAAGCCAATATTTTGTGCCCTGATTTATGATGCATGTTGGTCTTATACCCGACACTGACAGAATAATGATTACTGTTTCAGGAGCTACATAATGTGTGCACAGTGATGATATTATGATGACGTGTGCAACCTATAAGTATTCACTTTATTGCACTAACTGTGATGTTATGACAATTGCCTAGTTGGCAAAGTGATGTATGGTTTATGTAATTGCGGTCTATATGCTTTATATACAAAAAAAGAAATATTTTTATATAATCTGGTGTGGAATCCCTTTTGTGGTGTATTTAGTGTGTCACTGGTGTGTGTGTGTTTTGTGCAAACACTTTACACATTGCTTCTGGGATAAGCCTGACTGCTCTGCCAAGCTACCAAGGTGGTGAGCAGGAGTTATCTTGAGTGTGTAACTCCCTTACCCCGACTAGAGTGGTGGGTTCTGCCTGGCTTAGGTGCATAAAGAGGGACTTGGGCGCAAACACATAACACTATAGTGTCATGGACTACACTGCATATTTATGTCCCTTGGAAAGGTCGCCTCTTAATAGGAACATTTAAAACTCACTTACTGTGATAGTAAACTGCTGTAAATTAATACATGGCGCAGCATGCCACATCTGGATGACAGCAACATAGCAAAAGTTGCATAAAATGTGGGGCATATGTGTTAAACATCGCTGCATAAGGGTTTAAGATCCCCAAAGAGTGTTTGATGGCCACATCTGGTTTATGATATAGCCAGTTGTATACTGGTGAATGTGCACCATGCATGGAAGAATGTGATGTGGACCAAAAACATTTACAACCAGCAGGATAATGTAAAATCATAGCAAATAAAGGCAATGTATGTCAAGAAATGTTCACACATATATTGCATGAGAGAAGAATGGGATAATGATAAAGGTGAGGATAACACCTCTTAAGAGAACTAATGTTACATGGTTTTTGTAGGGGTGTCACTTTCTAGTATTGTTGCTTCTAAAGGATACCTTTTTACCTTTTGCGTATTTAGCAAATCACCTATTATTGTTAAGGGGATACAAAGATGTTACTTGGATTTACCTTGTTCTTCGACATCTCCTCCACAGAACCTCTGGTTGAAAGAAATCTGCCTATTTTGTATGATTTAAGTCTGGCTATAGGCAGCATTAAATGTTTGCCAAACCACATGCCAACCAGTCAGGAGCATTATACAGAGAAGTGATGATGACCATTCCCCTGCAGTCATTGGTTGTTTTCAATCGATAAGTACATTTTACTATTTACATTTTACTTTAGTGACTGGAGCATAAAGTAGTCCATATGAGGCATTGCGTCTCATGAGCCAGCATTCCTGCCAACAATCTGCTAGATCCCCAGAAGGGGCTGTGCAAGGGGCAGCCATCACCATGTGCTGCCCCCCTGCCACCATCCCTGAGGCTGTGTGGCTGTAGTAGCAGCACATGCCAAGTGGTTTTTAGCAATATAGACAGGCTGCACGTGATCTGCCTATCACCCTGAAAGACTGCATTGGAGATAGTTTGCTGCAATTCTGAAGAAGCACAAACACTGCTATTAATTACACCACTTTTCTCTTTTCCTGCCTAGACAAATTAGGAGTCTGTCAAGTTTGAGGTTTAAGGACTCAATGTTGTGAGACTTGCATCCTCTTCAGGTCTCCTGGGCAGTAGCCCCCAGCTTGCTCTGTGCCATACTGAATGAACTCCTTGACTGTCGCTTGCCAGAAAGATGTCTCAGTGTTGTTGCTCTTAGGGATATGCTCTGGATAGTCATGCATCTTCTTTGCCCGAGGGCAATTTAATTATAATCTTCATCACTAGCTAGATGAGACAATCTGAAAACCTCTCATCCAGCAGCCTCTATTTACATGAGCTTTCCTAATCTGTGGCAACATTGTAAGGTGTCTCCGATGACTCTTGAACACTATTCTGAGCATTTGGCACAGCCACATCCTATGGCGGTCATATTCAGTGAAATGAGCTCAGTAATATCCTATAATACCCTACAACTTGCTTATAAACATAGAGATGGTGCAATGCATCACACCTCATTGTCCTGATTTGTGAATGTGAGCACCGGTCCCAGTAATGTCCAGCCATGGTGCTGAGCACGCTGCTGCTGACAAAGACTTAGCACAGCCAAGATTATCCTGGAAGCAGTGCCCCAGCTTCTTATTTTTCACACCAATGGTTCACCTTGCCTTGTAAGAAAGCTCCCCATGACAAAGGTGATCATCGCTCCGTTGGAATAGCCCATCTGAGCTGTGTGTTTTTCTGTGTGAGTGTCCATGTGTTTTAACTAGTGTCCTCTTCACTGTATTTCTGGGATGATCCCTCATCAACATCCTCCATGTTTCCTTGTCCAATCCCTCGCCCTCTGTTACCATGTGTTATACCACTTAGTCACAGTCCTTTCCAGATCTTCAGCTGTCTTGCCAGCACTTCTGTCTCTCCTCTGGTCGCCTTCTGCAGCATCGCGCGCAGCTCTTATCTGCACTCATCATCATGTCGGCCCATCAGCCGCTGTGCTAATGTTGCCCCGCCACCGCAGCTGTACTGTACATGGTGGAGATGCCCTTTTACCCCTTCACAGCTGTCACAAACACTTTGACACTGCTCCCTCACTACTCATCCTCAACTACCCACTGCCACTGCACCTGCTGCACTATTGATAGCTATGCTCAAGCCACAGACCTCCATGGGACCCTCTGTCCACCACCAAATGTTAGTATTTGTTGCAAAGAGAACATCCAAATAAACAATGGGGTGTCCTGTGCTCTGAGTTCTATTACATTTCATATTTTGAACACATCTTTGTTGTCTACTGTTCTTTTCAAACATATGAGAGGGAAATAGATGTCAACCTACCACCGCTTGCACTTTGCTGTGTGTGGTGTTCTGTATTCACATGGAATCAGAGATGTTGTTGACGTACTTAGAGGTCAGCCTACCAATGTCTTGCATATCTGTTAGCAATAGTAGTAGGCAGCTGTCACTGTTGTAGTACTACTACTAGTAGTGGTGGTATTGGGACGAAGATATGACTGTGAGTATTTTCTTCTGCCCTTTTGATGTTGCACATAGCACATAATAGTTTGGAAATCAGTAATTGGTATGAACCTCAACTTAAAAAAGTAAATTTTTATTTAATTTTCTGTGAAAAAATATTGTAGAGAAAGGCCACCCATTAAATAAGTAGGGTTTGTTCTCATTCTGCTTTGAGGATGAGTGGGTTGAAGATGTCCGTAGCAAGGACACCAGAGAAAGAATGACCATATACTACTCTGAGACTGCCCTAGTGTTTCCACTTGCACCACATAGTAACGCTGGGAATGCACATTTGAGTACCATCAAGGCGCTAATCGATATTGGAATATCCTAACGTGCGGCTAAGACTCTTCTAAGAAAGGTCTACCTCAATGAAACAAAATATTGTGGTCAGTCTCTGTGTCTCTTATTTTGCCTGCTTCTGAGTCAAATGTATCTCACTCGCTTGAATGCTTCACTGTATTAGCCCCATGCCCACAAGCTTGGCATAGGTTCTTCATATTTGTGTGTCCATTTTGTGCCTGCCAGATTCTAAGGAGGTCATCCTCATCATCATCAATAGCTGTGAAACTGAGAACCTGGGATCAGCCATATAACAACAGTGGTTGTACAAATATTGTGCCAATGCCTCACATATGAGCATGGTATGGTATTAGAATATTGTAGTCAAAATATTATCTGACATAAATATCTAGTCTTAAATAATAATAAAAATCTTTATGCAGCATAAAAATATGACCATAAAAGAGACAATATAAAATAAACATACATCAAGTCTCAGCATTATCTGTAAAGCCGCCAAATGTACAGGATGAGACAACACGAAATCCCTAGTGTATTGTAGTCCCCACAGGTGTCTTAGATTCATAACACTTCCAACAACCCTTTCTTAAGTTAGGTTAAAAAAGTAATCAATAAAATCCTGATTTACCATTTAAATAACATAAAAGAACTACACATAGGGGCCAATTCCGATTCGGGCCGGAAATCTCTCCGACCGAGCCGGATCCGGAGAGATTTCCGACCGAATCGGACCCGTGCAGTCCGACCGAACGAGTACGATGCGCACGTATGCCATCGGACTCGAGTCGGTCGGACTCCCATTGAAGTCAATGGGAGCCTGTCGTACAACGTGTACGCGGGCTCCCATTGACTCAATGGGTGCGATGCGGACAAGTGCGCCCCCTACAGCGTGTACGCGGCGGAGCGATTCGCGCCCGTACACGCACAGGTAGGGGGACCCATGGGTCCCCCTGTGTGCGACTCGCGCGGCTACGCGTACAGGGGGGTCCGACACGGACCCCCAAAGTACGGCTCCGACTGCTCTTTCGAGCCGGAGTGCGCGGCTCGGTCGGACTGCTCGCGGCGCGCATCGTACTTACCCGGCCGGGGAACGTCTCCATTGCGCGGTGCGAGTCGGTCGGTGCGGTTCGACCCGGGATCGAGTCGGTCGGAGCGGTCGGGACTCCCAGACGAGTCGGTCGGCGAATACGCATCGTACTCGCTCGCCCGGACGCGCGTACGAATCGGTCGGGAAATAGGGCTCCGAATCGGATCCGGTTAAGCCGAATCCGATTCGGAGCCCTACCGGCCGAGATCGGAATCGGCCCCAGAGTCCTACAAAAGTAACCCGCAGTTCCAGACATTTATAGCAGCCTACCACAGTGCAAAATTTGCGAATGCTCTTGTAACCCTCAATCGCCTCTAGTGGTTCTTATCCTTAAAGCCAATATTAAAAAATTAGAAACACAAAAAAGTGTAAAAACATCAGACGAGAGTTGTAAAAACAGTAAGGCAACACGTGCATGCCTGAATCTAAGCTTTTATAGAAGCGCCTTGAGGAACACACATCTAGGATATGAATAATATGAGCGGAGAAGGACAAAATGTAAAGTATCCTGTGGAGACCTATTGTCGCAACCACAGGGTCCTCTATGTGCTGTGTGCACCGCAAAGCCCGGGGGTGAAGCCAGTAGATGGTTAAATAAGTTCAATCTAACACGTGTAATTAAAAATCTATCTTGGGCACTTGCTATCAGAGATAGATAGGGTTCCATGCCCTGCACCGATTTTACTAAAATGTGTTCTCTAACCCTGGGTTTCCTGAGCTCCTTGTCCTCACGGTGTGCAGTGACATGTTTAAAAAACAAATCTTTAATAATCGCCTTTTCTTGGGGTCCAACCTTATCATGACTAATAAACAGATCTAGTCTTAAATATCATTTGAGAAAACATCGCCCAATTGCAGTTAATGATAGAAAATCTATACCCAATAGAACGATCATTTTGTTAATGATAATTAGTAAATGTGGGACCAGAGTTGCGATCTTGCCAGGGTGAAGATTTGCTCATTTCGGTAGGTCTCAGAATTTTTCCAAGTTACGCCTAGAAATCTAAGACAGTTACACTATTCCAGTTGTAATCCTGTAAAAGTTTTCTGTATCCAGTTATTGTATGCAAAAAGATAAATGCGTTTGTTGTTGCACATAAAAATATATAATGCACATGCTAAAGTTTTTTTTTCTCCACAGCGAACATAGGGGCATATTCTCAAGGACTTATCGCCTAGTTTGCGGCACTTTAGCGCAGCCAAAGTGGTGATAAATTTATCGCCCCATTCACAAGCTGGTGTTAACAGCCTATAACACCAGTTTACCCGTGATAGCAGCCGCAAAAAACATCACCACAGATGACCCCCGCAACTATCGCTAATGAGATGCAGAGTAGGCGTACCCGTGCAAAAAGCAGCGAAAACACCACTCCGCAACATTCTCAACGACCAGCCAGATCGGCGATAAGACCACAAAACAGGCGATAAGGCCCGTTAGCAGCAGGAAATTAACACCTGCTCTGACCTGGTGCAAAGTCGGACCACAGCCTGCACCACAAAATGGAGCCCAGCCCAGAGCCAAACCTGAAGGGCAACAGATGCCATGGAGCCACTGATCATGCAGCTCAGAGCCCCAACAGGGCCACAACACCCACCGCCACCACCCCCAGGACCCCCCCCCCTCCCCCGGGCCCCCCCTTGCCCGGCCAAAGACATGCCACATCAACTACACGGAATCATGTACCAAATAATCTGCCTGATGTCGCACAATCACATTTTGTGGCATGCATGTGTCGTCACAAAAGTGAGCATCACACATCCACCTTCGATGTAACAAATGAAAATTTATTCAAAGAAACACAGAACAGAAATGAAGACACATGGCGGCTCCCCTCGGGACAATCCGTAGGTCACAGCCTGCAAGACAAAAATCATGATGAGAAGGTGTGTTTTGCGCACATCAAAGGACAGAGAGAGAGCGAAGGAGAGAGAGAGAGAGAGAAAGAGAGGGAGCGAGAGAAAGACGGACAGAGAGGGGGAGCGAGAGAAAGACGGACAGAGAGGGGGAGCGAGAGAAAGACGGACAGAGAGGGGGAGCAAGAGAAAGATGGACAGAGAGGGGGAGCGAGAGAAAGACGGACAGAGAGGGGGAGCGAGACACAGATAACAGAAGAGATGGACAGGGAGAGAGTGCCCACAATGCGCACCCAGGCCACACTGCCCACCTGCTGCCACAGGTGTGTCTCCAACCACGTGCCTGTATGTAGTGCAGTTCAACAGGTCACACATCTGAAACAGATCCGTCATCTGAAACAGAGTCCAGATACATGAATGGCAAAGTACATACAATTGCACAAGACATCATCGCCTGTTCGCCCCTGCGCACCCAGGCAGATGTACCCCTCCCACCGCCCAGCGGTGCATGCCCGCCCTGCGCACCCAGGCCTCACTGCTCCCCTTCCGCCCTTGGCGTGTAGTAATGATGGCCCACCACATGCCGCTGCAAGCCACATGCCCGGGGCCCATGGACATGGCACCCTCCACATCATGCAGCCCCGCTCCGCAGGCCACCAGGTCTCACATATGATTTTGGGTCTTGATTTTGCCATGGCAGAGGACATACCAGTGCACCGGGCATCATCGCAGGCTGCACACCCGCTCAGCCCTTGAGGTGCCACTGACTCTGTGATCCGGGATGCGATGCCACGTGGCGGTAGGCCCGCGCTGCCCACTGGCTCTGGCCTACACTGCGGTCCAGCAGGGCACACAAATCCTGAGCAGTCCGGACGGCCGGGACGGGGCATCATCGCAGGCTGCACACCCGCCCAGCACTTATGGTGCCCCTACCTCAGTGCACCCAAAGTCACTGTCCCGTGGCGGTGTGCCTGTGCCGGCCGCAATGCATCCGGTGCCACCAAGTCTGTGTCCCAAAGTCTTGGACCCTGTATGATTGGGTATCGTGATGCGGACGCCATCATGTCACCTCCGGTCCTGGGGAATGTGATGTTGAAGGGCCCGAGGCCCTCATGCCTACATTAACACCACACAGATGCACCCAGATAGAGAGTGGAAATGGCGTCGAGCACGTGCGCCCGTCCCTTTTCATTGGCAGGGTCACATGTCCTGTGACGCGTGTGCTGGATGGGTGTGGTGTGGGTGTAAACCAGCTGTGAGGGAGTGGCTGTGGCATGCTGACAACTAGACCTGTGAGCAGCAGATCACTACAGGAAAGACAGGGGACATGTAGCGTTGCCGTCCCCCCCTGTGAGCGTAAGCGGAGTGGGCTGGCCAGCGTAAGGGTTTGTATATGGCCCTGGGCGTGGTTCCGTACTGGGTTGGACAAGGAAGTAACTCATGCGTGTGTCCCTGTTGTTGTGTCATCGCCACCCGGACCGCATTGGGCAATGTGTCACCCTGTGACCCCTGTTCTACGACATGATCCACATGGACGTAAGAGGAGTTTAGGGAGCCTACATTCATCCATACTTCCACACTTGAAAGACCATAGACATGACACATCTGTGTGAATATGAATGTTTAATGCACAAACAGTGGAGTGTTGCATCTGGAGCAGTACAGGGCCACGCAAACCCCACATGATGATGTTGTCCCGTGGAGGGCCAGCCAGGGTCCTTCAGGGAATGACAAGTCCAAAGGGAGAGGAAGAGTTCAGTCCGCAGTCTGATTGCTGTGTCAATGGCTATCAAACAGCATATGGCAGTCCATGTCGAGGTCCAAGGTGAGTGTCGCAGAGTGGATCGGGGGACAGTGGAAGGTGATGATGCAGAGGGCAGTACCAAGCTGAAGCCGGACCTATGGATGAGATGCATGCTGCTGCGTACTTACCACGAGGGCAGTATCATCCGTATCGTCGTTCTCTGCTGTTTCATGTGCCTCACGTGTGGGTGGTGGTGTTCTGCCTCCAGCACTGTGTGGCAGTGTCACATCAGTGGCCGGAGGTGGAAGGTCTGCCGCACTGTGTGGCACTGACACTTTAGGGGGCGGAGTTGTGGATGGAGTGGTGGCAGCAGCATGCATCCGCGCCAGGCCTTGTGGCAGCAATGCCATGAGGAGGGTTCTGAGGTCAATGAGGAACCCAGCTACCTCTCGCTGGTGTGCAGCCGTGGCAGCCGCTCATTCCACATTCGCCCACTCCATGGTCTCCATTAACCTCTGCATGTTTCCCAACTCCTGCGTGACATTGCTAGAGCCACTCGGACTGGACACTTGTACTATTCTCTGAGTCAGGGCTCCAGCGATGTCAGCCAGGCTCCGTTGGAGAGCATGGAGCGGACTGTGGGTGTCCGTTAGGGACCGTGAGTGGTCCCTGATGGGACTTAGACACCCACGTATGGCATCTAGTTTGTCTGCCATGCGGTCGAAGCCCACCCACACCTTTTCAGCCAGATTCTCCTGGCACCCCAAAACACGGCGTTGGTAGGCCATGTGTTCTCCGTGGGGGTCCTGGGAGGCAGCAGTGGTGGTGGGTGCTGCCTGCTGTGTGGTCTGTGCAGGGGGGTGGGGTCTCCTCGTAGCAGCTGGGCTGCCCAGCTCCTGGAAGTGGGCTGCGTAGGCTGTCCACGAGCAGTTGGAGGGCGTCAGAGTCAAAGCTGTGGTCGTCCTCTTTGTCTCCAGAGAAGAGATGGTCGGGCTGCTCTGCAGGAGGTGTTGATTCTCCCTCTGCAATGTGAAGGGGAGATGCAGTTTAACAATGTGTCCACATGTATGTTGTCGCATTGTACATGTTTACATACAGACAGCATGACTGCGTACATTGTGGCTGTTTGGGAGGAGCTGCCTATTTGATGGGGGACAGTGGACATTTCGACAACAGACGTGTGTGTGTTTGTACTTGTACATTATCAACGCACATTTCCCTGCAATGCCAATTGTGATTGGCCAGTGTCTGCACCCAAGCGGCACCAGTTGTGTCTTGTGTTCTGTTGTAGGTGTTTTGCGGATTGTGTCACATCGTTGTCAATGTAGATGTGCTCTGCATGTGATGTGTGTGCTGCATTTTTGGGGAGTCGCCCCTGCAGCTCAGATTTTGCTGCCCCTTATCACTTTCATGAGGTGTGCCTTTGACTTCTGTGCTTGTACACTGTTTACATGTTGCATACTTGGGTACGTTGGTCTCTTGGTGGGAGTTGGTGGTCTGGGGCATGGTTTGTCCGCAGATGTGCTCAACATAATTGTGCATGTGTGCCATTGTGCCCATCTCCCCCCCGTCCCTCCAGGCCCTGGTCGTTACTCACCCTGTTGCTGTTGTGTCGGTCCTGTTGAGCAGTGTCCGGGCCCCCAACTCCTGCCACCGTCTCCCCACTGATGACTGTGGACACCATTTTCTCCATGTTGTCCAGCTCCTCCTGTGGCGCTGGGCTCCCACCTCCAGTCTGCATTGCTGCCTTCAGGTTGTTGGCGAGTTTCAGCTTGGTTTTACACTTGACATCATTCCAGCGCCTCTTGACCTCGTCCATTGTCCTCTTCAGCACTCCGACTGCATTCACCTTGTCCACGATGGACTGCCATATTGTATTTTTTGTTGCCAATGACACAGTGGAGGTGACGAACAGTTGTTGATGGTGTTCTGTCACCTCCGTTATCAGGATCCTGTTTTCCTGCGGACTGAACTTAGTCTTCCTCTTCTTCTTGTCCTTGTCCTTCCCTGACCCCGAAGTCCCAGGATGGTCCTCTGGGGGTCTTGTGGGGTTCTGGTTCTCCTCTGTACTTGCTCCGGAAACGTCCATTGTGCTTCGCTGTTGTTTGGCATTTGTTTGTCTGTTTTTTTTCTACTTTTATGGTGATTGTTCCCGCCTGACGCGTGTGAATTGCAGGCCTGTAGCTGGGTTTCGCTGATTTTCGTATCGCGATTGGCCTCATCGCAGCTTTTTTTGCGTTAGTGTTTCGCATTTTTGCGGCGTGGCGTTGATTTTAATGCCGTCAGTTGACGCGTTATCTGGGGACTATCGCATGGTACCGCCGTGTTGTGAATACTTGGTTAACAAGGCGTTAATTTCCCGCGATAGTCTGCGATGTTGAAGGTTGCGTTAAGTTACTTTTGCAATGGTTATCACACGTTATTGAGAATATGCCCCATTGTTGTTCTGGGGAGCAACTTCTCCCGTTAAACTGGTAGCAGTGTTTGAGGGGAGGGATTGTTCCCTTTCTCTTAACAACCTGGAAATGGATTTACTCCTGCCCTTGACAAAAATCTCCAAACATTTCCTGGGAGTAAAGGTGTCAGAAAATGGTGTGTGAATACTCACCAAGGTTACATTGGTAGGTGTGAGCAAACCGACAGGGTGTTCCCGCCAGCGCCACAGAAGTTGCTTCACTTACATAGAAACTCCGTTTATACGAGTGCAAAATCAACATTTCTGAATTAAAAAAGTAGTTTTGAATTCATAAATGGAGCTATTTGAATATGTCAGTGTGACTTACGCAAGCATTTTCATGAAGGAGACGCAGGTGCCTCACTTTTAAAATGGGAAATAGTGATGTACTGGCGCGCAAGGGACTTGTAAATAAGCCCCCCAGTATGCTTAACTATCGCAGCCAGAACAAAGCAAGCATGTTTTTGGTGCTGCCTGCCTGCCCAGGCAGTTTCGATTGCGTTGCTCATCTGTGCAGTAAAGAAAAACAAAAACAATGCATTGAGCTGTATGCGCGAGCTGCTGTAAAGTGAATCTGTTGTAATGTACGATGAAGAAAATAAGCGTAGCCACAAGAAAGGCCCGGATGCATGTGTGATCAAAGCGTTATGCCAATGGTCTCGTTTGCCACTTTAGGAGAAGAAATGCCCACTATGAAAGAAAGATTTTATGCAAAATGCACGCTGTTTGGATTTATGAAACATAGTTAATATCGCTCCTTTTTTTCACATAATGCTACCACAGTCGACTAACATGAATTGCTGTCAGTTCATGCTTACCCTCTGTTCCTTACACAATATACCATCCTTCAATGAATCCCAGAATATTTTAATACATTAAAGCTTACAATCTGACCTGAAGGGGAAGTAAACATATATACAAATGTTAACATATGTTTCCACGCATGACTAAATCCTGCAGGAATTCAGGAGGTGAATTTTCAGGTTTTGACTTTCAGAAAGACCTTGAAGTCAGTCACCCTCTTACTCTCCAAAGCCTCTGTGGAGTTGGTCTGTTTACCTCATGCCGTGCCCTTACCTGTGGTCCAGTGGACGAGAAGTCATTGCACAGGAAAAACACTGTTCTGTCTTTTGCTCTTGATCATGCAGTTCAACGACTATTAATAAGTGCATCTTCGGTGATTAATTCACGATTGCGGACGGTCACCATTAATATTTTGTTATTGACAATAATTGGACAATAGGTGGAGTGGTTGCTTGGTAAGTGTTTGTGATGAAGAGTACGGTTACTTAAGATCTGTCAGAAATGAGATATGAAGTCCAGCTACCATGGGAAGCAGCCATTACACTAGGAATGAAAGTCTAATCCTACTCTGATTTTTATTCTGCATTCTCGTACCGGTAGTGATGCATTTAAAATGACAAATTAATTTATAAGTACTAAAGCCAAACTAAAACAAGCATTGGCAAAGCCAATGGGTTTCGCCAATAAGTCTAACCTATGTGAGAGCTATTGGCTTTGTCTATTAGCCATGTTGTGCAGCTGTGTGGCTGCTGTGTAGCATGGCTGAAATGCAGAAATAAATGGTATGATGCAGCCAGTTGGGTGGGAGGGGATGGGGTAAACAACAATGTGTGAGTGGGGCAGTGGGACGGGGCAAGCAACAATAGGCTGAGGGTCATACATTCTGAATAGTGATGGAAATGTGATTCTGTTGTGCTTGGTCAACTGAGGTGCTCTCCAAGTGGGCAGATAGTCTGAGGAGCAGAGGCTTGTGGACTGGCTGTGAGGAGCTGTTGCATGTGGATGGAGGAGTCAGGTAATGTGGACTCACTGAGAAGCAGTTGACAAGTCGACAGTGTGAGGGATGCGAATTGGGTCATATGGCCAGGCTGTGGAACTGGGGGACGCCAACAAACGTATGAGCTGGGGCATATGTATAGGTTCTGTGGAGTTTGAGTGTGAGGACTAACTGTGAGGAGTTGGGGGCAAGTTGACATTATGAGGCCTGGGTCACATGACCAGACGGCAATAACTTTGGGCCTGTGGACCGACTGTGAGGAGCTGGGGGCATGTGAACAGACTGACAAGCCACGGCAGTGGCACATAGGCATCATGAGGGAGGGCGATGCACATCGACTGATTGCGAAGAAGGGGAACATGGACAACAGTGTGAGGTGCTGTGGCACGTGAGGAGATGAGGCTTGTGGACAGACTGCAAGGAGTTGTGCAGAGGGATTTTGAGCATGAGAATTGTGGGTATCTAAAGGCACACTGACAGGGTGAGGTAGTGTGAGACACATGGAGAGGAAAGGCAGCGTGGAGGAGGCTAGGGAGTGAGTCACACACATGGACAGTAGAGAGTGTACAGAGCTCCGACTACCATGGTCCATGGATGACTTCAGCCTCCGAAGGAAAGAAGTGGAGCCTAACATCCCTGTGATGACTCGCCTCTTAGCCAGCCTCAGGTATGCCCTTCACGCTGCACTATGCTCTCATGCTGCCAGGTGGCATCAGACCTGTAACAAGTAACACCTTCAAACTTTTAGCACCCAGTGTCGGCTGCTGTGTCTCCAAAGAGAGACCCAGTCTCATGGAAACCAGCCAGATGAAACTGTGTGCATATGTGACTTTGTGTCTGCATGCGTCTGTGCTTGTATGTGTTTATGATGTGTGTGTGCGTGTGTATGTTTGTATATGAGTGTGTATGGATGTGTACATGTGTGTTTATATGTATGTGAGCGAATGTATGTGTGCACGCGTGTATATGTGCTTGCGTATTTATGGATGTGTATGTATGATGTATGTATGAGGGCAAATAAATATTTATTTATTTATATTTATTGCTATGTGTGTGTGCATGCACATATTTTATGTATATCTGTGTGTGCATGCAAGTATCTGTGTATTAGTTTGTTTCAGTGGGGCACAGATTGCTTACGGGCAACTTCAGACCCAGTGATTGTAGTATTTACACCACAGAGTTAGTGCCGGACCACAGCTTGCACAAGCCTTAGCAATAAGATAAAATAAAAACATATTAACACACAATAAACAAAATAATCACATCACATCAGGAAAATATAATTTATTACAATACAGTATTGAAACAATAACTTTCTAAAAGTGGCATTTTTAGAATTGTGGCTAAAAATCCAATTCTGCCATTAAAGTGGTGTTTAACTTACAATTCTTTAGGGACCAACTTGACATTCCTACCTACTTCCAATTAAACGTTATCACTTATTAAATGTAATAAGGCAATCGAATATTATCCTATGGGAGAGGTAAGTCTTGCAGTAGTGAAAATAAATGTAAGAGTTTTTCACTGCCAGGACACATAAAACTTAAAAGTACATGCACACACAGGCTGCAATGGCATGCCTAAGGGATATTTAAAGGGCTTCTTAAGTCAGTGGCATAATGAGTGCTGTAGGCCCACAAGTAGCATTTAATTTACAGGCCCTTTGTGCCTGAAGTGCCACTTTACTAAGGACGTACAAGTAAATTAAATGTGCCAATTGGGTGTTATCCAATTTCACCATGTTTAAATGAGAGAGAGCACACACTTTAGTGCTCGTTAACAGTGGTAAAGTGTGCAGAGTCCTAAGGCCAATAAAAACGAATCCAGTAAAACCAGGAGTAAGGAAAAAAGTTTGGGGGAAACTACCCTAAGGCTGACAGGTCTAACTGAAATCAGCAGTGAAAACCCACCCAGAAGACCATTAAACAGCGTATGAATGGCATTGTGGTTTGTAACTCACATTTTCTGGCTATCTATTTGCTGGCTTTATTTGTTTTTGTCCCTCCCAAGAAGCAAAGCCTTTTCACACCAACTCCCCTTGTATTCCTCCATGAGTGCTCCTTTCTGTAAACAGGCCTGTAAATCTTGTTCTTATCTTGCCGCATTTGCTGTGCATTCAAAGATCAATAGGCAAATGTCAGACTCTGTCTTCTGAGGGAGCTTGGTGTTTGCTTTTCTTTCTCAGAATTCAAAAAGAGAGGATTTATGTGACAATCAATTTTGTTGGATATCGCGGTTAGGAAAGGAGTTTTTTGTTATCACACAACAGCATTCAATTGACCTGTGCAAGTGTTTCAGAATATATCAGAATTAGGAACACAATTGAAACACATTTTTTTGTAAATTCAGAAGTGTGTTGCCAACAAATACTTTAATAGGATCAAAATATATCATTACACTAGGTGATGCCATTTCCACACATTATTGTTTGTGCGCTGTGTAGTTTTATTAGTAAAACTGTATGTCTGTGCAAATGTAATGGTCATTTCAATTGAAAATGTGTTGACTGCAACTGCAGTTACCACACAATGCATACTCCACTGTATACCACTCTACTTTACACCACTCCACACCACTGCACTCTTCTCTGCACCACTCCACTTTAGACCACTCCACACCACTGCACTCTATTCTGCACCACTCCACTCTACGCCACTGTACTCTATGCCACTCTACTCTACACCACTAAACTCTTTGCCACTGCACTCTACACCACTCCAGTCTAGGCCATTCCAATCTACTCTGCACAACTCCACTCTAAACCACTGCACTCTATGCCAATTCACTCCACGCCAATGCCTTTTACTATGTAACACTCAACTCTATGCTGCTGCACTCTACGCCAAGCTACTGAATGTCACTCTAATCTACTCTGCACCACTGCACTCTGTGCCACTGCACTCTACACCACTTTACTATGTGCCATTACACTCTACTCCAATCTACTCTACACCACTGTACTCTATGCAACTGCACTGCACTCCACACCACTCTACTCTACTCTGCACCACTCTATGCCACTGCACTCTAAGCCACTCTACTCTAAACCACTGCACTGTACACCAATGCACTCTACATAATTGCACTCTATGTCACTGCACTCTACACCACTGCACTCTACTCTGCACCACTGTACTCTATGCCACTGCTCTCTACCCTACTCTACTTTACAACACTCTACATAACTGCACTCTACGACACTCTCCTCTGCGCTACTGCACTCTATGCCAATGCACTCTACGCCACTCTACTCTACACCACTGCACTCTAATCCACTCCACTCTACACCACTGCACTCTCTGCCACTCCACTCTGCACCACTGCGCTCTACTATGCACCACTCTACGCCACTGCACTCTACATCACTCTACTCTACTCTGCACCACTCCACTCTACAGCTCTACACTCTACACCACTGCACTCTACTATTCAATAATCTAATATACACCACTGCATTCTACGATGCTGTATTGGACGCCACAGAATTCTATGCAGCAGCACTCTACGCCATTGCACTGTACACCAGTCCACTCTACTTTATGCCACTCCACTGTACGCCACTGAACGCAACTCCACTCTATACCACTCTACAACACTCTACTCCAGTCTTTGCCATTCCACTCTACGACACTCCAAGCCACACTCCTCAACGGCACTAACTTTTAGCCATGCTGAAAAGCAGCCCCGCTGGTGTACAGCATGGCTGAAACACATTGACAAAGCCAATCGCTCTTGCATAGGCGAGACCTATTGGCTTTGACAATGCTTGTTCTATGTGTGATGCGTTCCACATACCACATAGAAAAAAGAAAATGCCTTTCAGCATTGTTTTTGTGCAGGAAGGTGCCCCTTTTTGCACAAGCACAATTCTGCTCGTTATGTAGGCACATTTGCAGCAAGGCGCAAGGGTGCCTGCATTTGTGCTTGGAAGCCTCAATAGCGCCACCACAAGGAGGGAGCAGAAGTGTGCTATATCTTAGAACATGTGGCACATTTCTGGTCTCTGTTTCATGCAATGCAATAACTTTTCTTGCCATCCTGCATTATGTGAATTGTTAGTAAATTTGCACCCTGGTGTAGATCTTTGTGCAGTCCTCTGTGAAAGATGCCTGCATACAGACTTGCAGCTACTACAACCCTGGTCCCTTCCAGAGTTGGACTTTTTGAAACTGGGAGGCATGCAAGAGCACAAAGTCATTTGTGTACATGTTCCACATGCGGTAATTCTCTTGGTAAATTTGATCATGTGCAAAATGTCGAAGGGAAAAAAAGTCTGGTGTTCTACCAGAATATCAAAGTTGAAATTTCAGCCTACAATGTGTCGGCTACCAAGGTATCTTCCGGATAAGTAGATGTGAGATTGGAATAATAAATCAATACTTCTCAATTTACCTTACATAACTTGCTGCTATATCGGAATCTTATATTGTGTAGTCGATATAAGTACAGGTCAATGGATTTGACCACGATATTTTGACATACAACTGTGGGGCATATTAGCAAGGAATAGCGATATATATCGCTAAACGCGCTTAGCGCGAATCC
This sequence comes from Calotriton arnoldi, assembly GCA_963921515.1. Taxonomy (NCBI): domain Eukaryota; kingdom Metazoa; phylum Chordata; class Amphibia; order Caudata; family Salamandridae; genus Calotriton; species Calotriton arnoldi. The sequence goes on along the minus strand of CAWUFW010003125.1, from coordinate 1,121,815 downwards.
TGTTAACGCCGCCTATCGCTGGAAAATATCGCTGAGATAACACCCTATTAGTAAGGTTTATCTCCATAGCGATAATATTTCCAGCGATAGCGGCAAAATGCGAGAATATCGCTGGAAAACCAGCGATATTCTTGCATTAACGCTAAGGTGGATTCAGCATTAGAATCCACCTCCTATACCTTAAACAGGTAAGTCATGGTCAGTAGCAGGTGTTAAAATATAGCGATAAACGCGCTTAGCGCGATTTATTTTATCGCTTCGCCTGCCTTGATAATAGGGGTTAGTGGTGTTAGCGACTGTTTACAGTCGCTTTTAGTGGGGAACGCCTACCTTGCATGTCATTAGCGATAAATATCGCTGACATGCAAGGCGATGTAATTCCCGGCCTCTAACGCCTATAAGCTGTCGCTAACGCCTGTTAGCGACAGCTTGCTAATAGGGCGTTAAAAATATCGCCGATTTAGCGGCAAAAAGTGCCGCTAAATCGGCGATAAAGCCCTTGATAATATGCCCCTGTCTTCCTTAATGTTTAAGTTGATGAACCGGTGAACACTACACTCTCTACTTCCATCTGAATATAAAGAGGGGTGCAGAGGAAATGCTGATCACATAGCAATGATGCAGACAGTCATATCTGTGTTTTGTCTGTGAATCTACTGCTGTGCAGTTCTACTGGTGCAATATTACACCTTCCTGTAGCTGTATAGAAAGTAAACAAGACAAATCTATTGTTTAGAGCTTGGATCTCCAATGTCGGCCAGATCCATTCCACATTTTCATGATAACCACATTGCTTAACTTTACTTACAATTAATCTAAAAGTAAGTAACTTACATAGTTAATTTTTATCCTGAAAATAAAGAATGTCTCCTGTCTTACTAAATATAAGCTGGACACCCCTAGTTTATGCAAACTGAGATGGCGTCGTAGTTGGGAGATAATGAAGGAATTTAAGTCAAAGGGTTGTGTGTCCCATAGTGCTAAAAACAACATCAACGTCCTTCATATAATTTTAAAAAATGAGTGCCCACTTACTGCATCAGCAGCAATTTAGGTAAAGATGTGACTTTAATTTACAAATCTCTTAAATCTATGTATTTATTCAGCTGCCGGTTTCCATGGTGTATTTTCCTAGAAAATGATGCATTTCTATTTAGAAGCAATCAAACTGGTTGGAATTCTTGGAAAACACTAAAACGTACTGTAAATCCCATGTCACTGGTGAGCGCAGTCACCGGGGTGGCACTGAACTGTGGGAGAGCACCGCGCGCGAGCGCCCTGATTGGTCATGGAATATTAATTGTCTGTGGACCGCAGTCTTTGCTGCTTTGGCTCCAGGTTGACAAGAATGATAGCTTTAATTTGCATGCAAAAGCCCCAGCTGTCCCTTCAAGATGGATGACGGGATCCCGCTTCATCCGTCACCATTTTATTTTGTACATTTTCACTAGATGAAAAGGGGGCAAAATGTAAAAGAGCAAAGATAAAAATGTCATAAAACGCGCATCGCAGATATCCTTGAGAGGAAGGGCAACCTCCAGCATCTACCTTTTTGTCGATGAACCATCCTAAAAAAAACTACGGCATTCACGGATGAAGTATATTCCGTTGCTCTGCGATTTCTGAGAGTTGGGGCACTTTTGCAAAGTGAAAGCACAAGTCATTGTTTGTACCCAGCAATGAACCAAAGTATCAATCCAACTGCTTTACATTCTATTTTACACGCTGCTTCCCACAATCTGTCTCTACTTTGTACTTCCACTTTCCATTCACCTTCTCTTGTTACTTTTGTAGATATCCCTTCCTTCCACTCGACTTCTGCTGCTTATTTTTGTATGGTCTCTGCTTATATTTCCACAAGTATGGCCTCTGCTTATATTTCCACAAGTATGGCCTCTGCTTATATTTCCACAATCCCCGTTTATTTCATGTGAACTCTGCAGATACTACTTGTATTGTGCTTTTAATGTTTCGCCCACTCCTTGTTTAACCTCTTGATGTTTTGTTTTCTGTTTCCACTTTAATTTTGTGTTGCAGTGTTTCAATGTAGAGCGTCCATGACATCTTCAGGCCTTGTCGGTGCTATACAAAATTACATAATGTGCAATTAAATTAAATTCATGCAATTTACTGTAGCACACGCACCAGTTTCCTGGGTCACATAAGCCAGCAAAACGAACTGTAAATTGCGATAGATGGAATATATATAAAGTCATGAACCTAATGTAAGCAGAATTTATGTGAAAAGGGCAGGAAAAAGTTGTTTTATGAAGCTCGCATGAATGCAGGTTTGAGCAAGTAAGGGCACTGCAGAAACTACACAAAATGATTTATGTCCGTCTAGCAGATGGCAAGACAGTTGTCTACGAAAGCAGAGAGAGCCTGTTTTTGAACAAAGATGACATTGTTGGGTGAGTCTGTGGCGTGAAGGTTATTTCCTACCTATTGAGGATGATGAATATGCTAGTCAGATTCTGGGTCCTGGTACTTTTCAACATCTTAACTGCAATTCCTTTGGTAAAAAGCACTACTCTTCTTCCTAAATGATCTCTTTTTACTGCTGGGAATGCTTTGAACAAGGATTGCCTCATTTTTAGCTCGAGCCTGGGCAGCGCATGCGCTGCGAGGCATGCTGTATTCAGCTATGGACTTGAAGCTCAGCCCATTCTCCGCCCATCTTTTTAATTGGCTCCTGCTACTGTCCTTTCTAAATGGTTGCTTCTGATTCATTAATAGGCTTGTTAGTCCCGCCTTAGTAACAACTTGTCTGCGTTTGTAACCTCCCATGAGGACTGAACTTTTTACTAGTGTTGTTACCAGGGCACGAGTCGGGGGTACACGCGGGTGGACGGCGTCCACCCACTTTTTTCACAGGGTGGACGCCGTCAACCCTGCCAAGAAGTTGGGCCCCCCTGACAAAGATGCTGAATTCGTCCCGGTGTAATTTACAAACACCGGGACACTTTCAGCAACGCCTGCACGTTGTTAACTGTTTTCGATCTGCAACAACGTGCAGGCGGGGACGGGATGGGGCTCTCTGATTTCTGACTCCTGCTGGGCCCATAACAAAGGCTGAATTTGAGGGGTGATAAGGCCTCCTTTTGTTTGAGTCTCCTGGCTGGGAGCAGTCAGGAGCCTCACACCTAGAAGCAAATGCAGCAGAGGGGAAATGAAGGTTAGCACTTCACACATACTTAAAAGAGGCAGCTTTTCACTTTGTTCAGTCCCTGTTTAGGAGATTTGCACGCACTGTAAGAATGTCAAATGTGTTGATCTTTCCCAGTATTTGTACAAAATAAATAGCATTTATATAGCGCTTACTACCCCTGAGGAGGCGTTGTAATAATTTAAGTATCACTATTTTTTCTTTTAAAGCACTATGGGTAGAGGAAGCTTTACGCTGACAAAAGGCAACATTGTTTTATGTGTAGCTTACAAAAGTGTGAATCTTCTGCCTAAATCAGGAGGGTTTGCAAGTATACTCGAAATGTGCTAAAATGTACTCATGATAGACCTGCTAACCATATATGTGAGGGCTTAAGATCTGATGTCACTTCTTGTGATGCCACTTCCTGTGATATCACACGCTGTGATGTCACGCGCCTCACGCGTCGCGATGTCATGCGCCGTGATGTCACACGCCGTGATGCCACTTGCATACTGATTAATTAGGTTAGTCCCCCCACTTCTTTTTTTAGGACTTGTGCCCTGGTTGTTACACAGTCTGTTTTAGCTACAGTCTGTGAGCACTATTTCTTTAATGTCTTTAATCTAGCTGCTTTTGCAGGCATGACAGGCTCTCCCTAACCCACCCTGTTTTCATGACAGTGCGCCGCCCGATTATGGAAGCTGCGCTTTATCTTTAAAAAATGCTCCCTGCACAGCGCGGCACTTCTGCATGTGCAATGCTGCTTAACAAATGCTTTTTATTTTTAAAAGCACCTCATACTGCGCTTTTACCTTAATGGCGGCCGCACCTTTCTTTTGACGAGCCGTGTCTTAAAGAAAGGGGCGTGGCCAACATTAAAGTGAAAGCGTGGCATGGGGCGCTTTTATTAAAAAAAAATTGTTTGTCAACTTAAACAAATGCTTTTTTTTGTATAAGCGCTGAATATCGCGCTTTCACTTAAATGGCGGACGCGCTCCTTTCATTAGACACCGGTTATCTAAAAAAAGGGCCGTGGCCACCATTAAAGTGAAAATGCGGCATAGGGCACTTTTACAAACAAGCATTTGGAATGCAATAGGTCTTGCATTAGCGAGATTTTAAACTATTAGCATAGTAAATGAAAACGCCTTTTATTTATGTTTTAAAAACCAAAGCATAAATAAAAGGCCTTGTCATTTACAATGCCAATAGCTCAAACTCACGTAAATGCGAGACCTATTGCATTGCAAATGCTTGTTTGTAGGTGGTACATAGTAGTTTCAACGCTCGTTCCTCAGGATTTTTCCTATGCTAGAAATGGGGAGGAGAATATTTGACGTAATTTGCATTGCCAAAGTTTGTCTATGATAAATTCACCATCACTACACAATGAACAGTTTTAGGTGAAGTGTGGGTAATGATCATCTTTTGTGTGGCATTCGTCCATATTTTTTGCCTCCTTTTGCTATACCCGTTTTTGTTGACCTAGCACTCCCCGCTCTTTGCTGCTGCTAACCAGTGGTAAAGTGCTTGTGTGCTCCATTTAAACATGGTAAAATTGGCATAGACCTAATTGGCACATTTAATTTACGTAGAAGGTCCTACTATATGCTACAGCATCTACCCTAGGCATGTAAATTAGATGCTAACAGCGGGCTGCAGCACTCATTGTGCCACCCAGTAATTAGCACTGTAAAACATATCTCTAGGCCTGCCATTGCAGGTTGATTGTACAGTTTTAAAACAGCCATTTCGACCTGGCAAAACAAACCTTTTTCCTGATATAAACCTTCCTTTCTTATACTTATAAGCCAAGCCTAAGGTAGGCCCTAAATGCCCATAAGGCAGATGTATGGTATTTAAAAAGTAGGACATGTATACTTTATGGATTACATGTCCTGGCAGTGAAAAACCTACAAACTAATTTTTCACTGTGGCAAAGCTGGCTTTCCCATATGTTAACACTGGTTTACACTATTACCTTTAATAAATGGTAATTTCAGTATGAGGGTAGCTAGAAAAATGGTTCAAGGACTCATTTCAATAGTTATTTAAAATCCAATTTAATGATCAAGTTGGAATTCATATCACTATTTTGGTAATGACTCTTTTGGAAAGTTGTCCTTTTCCTGCCTAAAACCAAAAGGCTTTCCTGCCAGTGGTGGGATGTTTATTGCTCCCAGATAGTGGACAAATGGACTTAGGAATGGGGGAGCGGTACTCCTCCTTTGGCAACATGGCCTGGGGGCTGTGCCCAGCCTCTTATTAGCTTTGAAGAATGCCAAGTAGGGGTGGGCACTTTTGGCGTTTCACTCCGTGGAATTCCATGGAGTTATCGAAAAAATCTGCGAGATTCCACTAAATTCTGCTAACAGGCAGAAAATAGGCAGCACTGCAATTTAGCACCAGTAGCACGAGTCGCGCAGACAATCAGCACGAACGACACCATGCGTTGCGCAAGAGAAAATCTACTTGAATGTCAGCAAATCTACTCGAATGACAGCCCTCTGACCCCGACTGCTCGTGAACGCAGGTGACCGCCCGCGTTAGAAAATCGTGCTGGGAACGCCAAATCTCACTCACGCTCGCCAGCTTGCATATTGTGGAGCCTTGCGGGAGAAAAATTCCACCACACTGCGATTGGTGAAATTTGGCCAGAACTCTGCATTAAAGAGTAATGTGTAGTGGCCCAAAAAAATTCTGCCAATTCCATGGGCGGAATAAAATATTTTGCTGACCCCTAATGCCTACCTTGTCACTGGCAGATGAAGCTCACACCTAGGCCTGCCTCCCCTTTCTCTCTCTAGTCAGGCTGAAATCAAACCTAGGGGTGGTAAAGGAACTGTCCGGAACTGGTTTAGGGGTGGACAGAGGCCTGCCTTCCACACACAGGCTGGCACTGGGCATACAAATGGGCCGCACAGACACACCTCTCCTCAGAACACTCCTGGACGTGTGAAGAATCAGGAGAAGGATTGCCCTGAAAGACCTGAAGGAAAACTGGACTTGCTTGACTTGAATCCAGGACCACAGAAGTCACCCCAAGGGTCAGTTGGCTGACCTCTTGTCTGAGTTTCAGGGACACAGCATGCTTCCAGAGGCCTTTCCCTGCATCTGCCCAGATGACCAGTTCCAACTGAACCTGTCCTGGACCCTACTGCTGTCCTCTGCTGGAGTGAGTTCAAGCCAGCAAGTAGTGCCCTCCAGGTCTTGGCCCTTTGCCTGATGTTAGAGTGTACTCGTCCTATACCCAAACTTCAGAAATGGGAGTCAGAAACCTTTTGCCAACTTTGAAACTGTGACCGCCGTTGATACTGCAGCCGTCGACTTCAAATCATCGGTTGACCTTAGCTTGCTGGTTTGCCCTTCTGAAGTAGATCTGCCTTTCAGAAAAGTTTGTGAGTCAAATTGTAGAGGGGTTCATCAGAACCAATGCTGAGCTGCATCCGATTGACATCGAGGCCTTCCTGGGCATGGACAGTCCTGACTTTTTATGTGCAGAAACTCTACAGTTGTAAAGCTAGTACTAGCAAACAATCGTAAACTTACACAAAAATCATAACTTTCACATTTCCCTTTGTGAATCAAACCCTAAGTGATATGCCAATGATCACAGGGTGTTGAACCGAGCCAGGACTCAAACTTGGTTCCCCAGTTCTAGAGTTGGCAGCTCTGGTCGTTAGGCAACATCTCCTTCATTACAGCTCAAATATTAAAGAGTAGACTCCACAGCTATGAAAATGCCCACAAAGGTACAGATAACATGACAAATAGGGGATTCAGTTAGGAAGTTATTTTCAAAAAAATTAATGCCATTGGTATTTTCGAAAATATAGGAATATAGGCTTACTTTTTTAAAAGAATGCAAATTTGAAAGCACTTCAGAGGTACAATAATACACCTTCAGGTTTATGTGAAATTACTTTATGTGCTTCTTAGGAGCATTTCACAACACTTTTAATTCACACTATAACATTTATTGTTCCTTTACAGTTTTGAATAATCTTAATTTTACAATTAAGCATCTTCTGATCTTGTTCCTTAAAATGAGGAAATGATTTTCCATTCTGTTTGATTGCTGTGACTTACACTATAACAGGGCATGTTTACAGGATTTCTAATATATTAAACTCCTCCTACTGTACTGCAAACAAGCCTATGTTAATCTCTTCTTAATGTCGCCTTGAATTACCTGCTCTTGCGTGCCAGTAATCACCTAGGTCTCACTGGCGGTAGTCATGTTTTATGGATATAAGAAATACATTACTCTGAAAAAGTACTGAGGGGCAGATTTACAAGAACTGGTGCATCCCTGCATATTAGCAGGGATGCGCCAGTTAAATTGCGACACGTAAAAAAACCTTTGCGCCACCATGGATGCACCACATTTACAATGCGGGGCACCGTGGCGCAAGGATAGAGAGATGCATGACGCATCTTTTCGGCGTAAGGGCAGCGCATTGCTGGAATCGTGTCGCAAGTACGACGCAACTCCAGCAATGGTTAGGAATGCCTATTCCTAACATGCTGTGTCACTCCTTACGCCTGCTTCAAGCAGGCGCAAGGTTTTGACGCAGTGGCGTCATAAAAGTGACTCAGTGAAATCTAGTAGATTTCACTGCGTCAATTTTACGAGGCTTTCCTGCGTGGGAATGCCCACCCTGCTTACATTATACCTGACGCAAGTATAATGTAGTGCAGGGCTTTACAACGTGACGCATCTCCCTAGATGCGTCACGTTGTAAATATGTCACAACGTGGCGCATTGTTTATGACGCCGCTGCGTCACACAAGTGACGCAACAGTGGCGTAAAGTTGTCGCAAGGGGCTAGTAAATCTGCCCCTGAGTTTTCTGAAAGTGTAGACATACATCTTAAGAACTGTGCTGTCTTCCATTTTGAAAATGTTTGCTTCAGTAAAGCATATATTTCCTAACTCTTGATTGTTAAACCAGCATTAAATATTATACAGAAATATACATATTAGCAAAACACCTTGGATATACAAGAAAGATTGTAAACATCAGAGTTACTTACACAAAAAATGTTGCTGACCGAGTAGTCACATCCATCATATTTACAGTGTAATATACTTTTGTGGGGATACCTATCTTTTTGGATCGTCCTTCAAATTTTTTTAAATTGATGTCTGGAAGCCCATTCACAAAGGCATTGATAAGTACTGAAATAGAACTACAGGAGGACTGCTTAACATACTCACAAATGTCTTTCCCTTGGTAAATTTTCACAGATTAAACCTGCCAAAAGTTTTCCGGGGTGAAATGCCCTGTAACCAGAACATGAGGCACCTGTTGTGGTAATTGTTAGACCTATCAGCTTTAGGGTAGTCTTCCCCCAAACATTTTGCCTTCCTCGTGCATTTTTTGCTTATGTCATTTTCACTGGCCTTTGGACTCTCCACACTTTACAATTGCTAACCAGTGCTAAGGTGCATGTGCTCACTCCTTAAAACATGGTAGCATTGGCTTATCCCCAATTGGCATATTTAATTATAAGTCCCTAGCAAAGTGGTGTTAGGTGTCCCCAGGGCCTGTAAATGAAGTGCTACTAGAGAGCCTCAAGCACTGATTGTGCCACCCACTTAAGTAGCCCTTTAAGCATGCCTCAGGCCAGCCACCAAAGCATCTGTGTGCTGTTTTAATATGCCATTTCGACCTGGTAAAATAAACCTTTTGCTGGGCCCAAATCTGCCTTTTGAATATAAATAAGTCCCCCAGAGGGTAGGTTCTGAACAGCCCAGTGGGCAAAGTGCAGTGCATTTAAAAAGTAGGACATGCATTTTTAAGTTTTACATGTCCTGGGCGGGCAATTGATACTAGACATATAGGCAGGACCACGAAATTCATGGGTGTAGATGCTTAGCTTTGTACTCACATTTTGTTCATATTTAGTCACCCCGGGCTCACCACACTACCCGATGAGTGACTTTCTCACTCCCTCCACTCCACATGTGTCTCTATGACGAAGATATCATGGGAACTGCCTGTATATGACTCTCTGAGCTTTGAAAGTAGCACAAGCATATGGCTGTGTACAGTATACATATGGATCTGTGTTGTACACAATTTAACTGGCTTCACTTCTGTTGTTGTTGTGAAACTATAAACATATTTTTTTAAAAAGTTTTATATGTCCTGGTAGTGAGAAACTCTTAAATTTTTTCACTAGTGCAAGGTCTGCTTCTCCCATAGGATAACATTGGTGTAACTTTATTACAAATAATAAGCCGTAACTTCCAAATAGGAACAGGAAACCAGCTCATGTTTGGTGTCTTTGGAATTGTAATGAAAAATCTGCTCTTATGGTAAAGTCATATTTTAAATTATAATTTTGAAAATGCCACTTTTAGAAAGTTACTTGAACCTGTACCTTGCGTTCTTTGTTTAGTATACAATTTCACTAAATAGTCAAACCCATCGATTTCAGTTTGAACAGGTATTTTATTTTAACCTTTTTATTTCCGCTAGATTCTTATTTTTTACTGCTTTTTTTGATGAGAAAAAAACATGTGTCTGGTCATATCAAACATTCTAGACATAAATGTGCTATACAACATATATTTACATAGATCAATGTGTGACTTTTACAAAAAGAACATCTAATACATATATCACATCCAATACATATATCACAATTGTTATTCTCAATTTTAATCCTGAAAACTCTTAAAGCGTCTATATTCAGTATCCCAAATCAATACAGGGGAAACTATTATTTTAGAAATCTTCTCAGATTAAATTTTATTCATTATTCCTCTGTATTTTTATATGCCGTGTGCCTGTGCCATGTGCCGACGCGTTTCGAGTCCTGGGAGTTGAATACCAGGAATCTCATCAGGGCTTTTGAATTTTGACAGCAATGCTGATTTCTGTAAGGGTGTGTAACATAAAACGATTATTACAAGGGGCTCCTTTCTGTCTCACCTTAAATTCACCATTCTCATTATTTCTATTCGGGTTCTTTACCTGAGAATTCCTACTAATCTTCACCTTAAGGTATACACTTCACCAAAGGACATTTAATCTCAATCACTAGGGATTCTGTTAAAAAACAGAGAGCACTGTCAGTGTTGTGCATTCTTTACTGCAACATTTTAATATCTCTTTGTCCAGCAGTCGTCTCCTACCTTATCTTTGTCTTTTTATAAGGCAATTGCATCTAGTTTCCTGCAAATAAGGAAAATACTTAATCATACTTTTAAAGGGTACGATATTTTGTAATACTTCATTACCCTATATTACGGCTTTTAGCTTTTTGTACCTTATATGCCGGGCATTTTCGCTATCGGCTTTTCAAACGCTACCTGGATCACCTCCTCTCTTGTAGCGGCGCTCGTTGATTTAGATTAACTTGCGTTCTCTGCAAAAATATTACAGAACGCAATTATACATTTCAGCATTTATATATGTGGAGATAACCTTTTCTCTTCTCATTTTAGGCTTACCTATTCTCTGACTTGGTTGAACTGCAATTGCTTTCATCTCCTGATCCCTCTCTGCCTTCGTTTGGTCAGCAATGGAGTTCAGCCATGAGGTTCAAACTAATATGGTGTCTCCCTAGGTACCCTGGGAAATGTAGTTTCAGATATTAACCAATAGAAAACGATCTCTTGTTGAGCCTATGTTCCAGTTATATTTATAGAAGATAATGAATACAAAAGAGGCTTCAGCTTTATTAATACAAAGTGTAGCAGGGACCTTATGGTCCACACGATAGAGACGGCCCAAAGACTATGCTTAAAAGAAGCAGAGGAATTAGAGCGATTAACACAAACTATTAAGGATAACCAGTCTGTCACAGAAGCTAAGGCTCTTTTAGAGAAGATTGAGAAGGACATTCAGGATTTCAAGGATTTTGCTATTAACACAAAAAGTGCTAAATTTGAAAGGGACACTAAGACGTTTAATATTGAACAAGTCTATCCATTCCTCAAGGAGGATTACTACACTTCAGTTGAGGCACGTAGAGCGCTCACAACCTATCAAGGACGTTCCAAAAATCGGTTTTCGACCTTTTCAGACACGTCATCATCGGACTCCTCAGGAGAATCAGGTCCTAGAGAAGGTGCCCCTAAAAAGAGGTGGCTTTTTTAGGAAGGGGCGGTCAACAACAAAAAGCAAAGTACAAACCACAATGGGAAATGAGAACCAGGAATCGGCTCTACAAGTCGTAGAAGCTTCTAGTATAGTTAATCTATCACAGAAACAATTGTCGAGAGAGGAAGAAACCATATTAAACTTTGGTTTAAAATTTGTTCCAAATAGACAGACTGATTATACAAAACTAAAACTAGAAGCAATCGAATTCTGCCGTAAGGTTAGACTAAAGGCTTTTTTTGCTAGTCATGAACCAACAGCAAATAGTGAAACGACAGGGTTTAGAAACAAGTCCAAATTTGTTCCCACACAAAATATCCCAAAACAAATCTTGGCATTTGAACAAACGATTTTATCGTCTATAAACAAATTGGAACAGACAAAGAAATATGTACATAGAAACATAAATAGAAAACAGCAAGCAGCAATTCAAAGCCTCCAACAAGATACATCGGTGGTTATCAAACAGGCCGACAAAGGTGGGCCAGTAGTAATTTGGCCTAGAGAGATGTATTTGAAAGAAGGGAGAAACCAAGTGAATAACCAAACTTGGTATCGACCTATTAAAGAGGACCCTGCACAATATACAAGTTATAATATCTGAAATATTGCAGTCAGGATTAAAAGAAGGATATCTGGGACTAAAAGAGTATGATTTTCTAATTAAGAAATATCCAAGAACACCTATATTGTACTTTGTACCGAAATACATAAAAATTTAGATGATCCGCCGGGACAACCTATAGTCTCGGGTTGTGACTCTATTTTAGAGCCAATCTCTAAATATATAGATTTCTTTTTGAAACCGTTCCTTAAGGATGTCCCGTCATACCTCTGAGACACCACAGATTTCATCACCAAGATTGAGGGTACTCCATTTGATGACCAGACACAAATAATGGTTACATTTGATGTTACATCACTTTATACGCAGATACCGCAGGATGAGGCGTTAGAAGTGATGGAGCTGTATTTAGAGAGTAGAGAGCGGCCCCATTGGGTTCCCACGATATTCATACTACAACTAGCAGAGGTCACCCTCAAAAAGAACTATTTTAGATTTGATGATCAATTCTTTATGCAGGTAAAGGTGACCGCCATGGGATGTCCTTATGCACCGGAGATGGCGGTCCTCTACATGGCTCAATATGAAAAAATATATGTTGAACAGAACAATCCCTTTCGAAGTAATATACTGCAGTGGCAACGATATATCGACGACATCTGGTGCCTGTGGCAGGGGAGCCAGGTGGAGTTGAATTCGTTCCATGAATGGCTAAATGCCCGACATCAAGACATCAAATTTTCTATAGAATCAAGTAAGACCAAAATGAGGTTCTTAGATGTAGAGGTAACCCCTATGGATAATCATCTAACAACATCTCTCTACAAGAAGAAGACAGACAGAAACACTATGTTGCATCATAAAAGTGCACATCCAAGAGGTCTTAAAGAAAATCTCCTTATGGGCAGCTATTAAGGATCAGGAGGAATTGCACATTGACATCACAATTTGAAAAACACGCCACTACTTTTTGTAATGAGATGACAAAAAGAGGATATCCTAAAAAGCTGTTGAAACACTCTACAAAAAGAGCAAGATTCACACCTCGTGAAAGTCTCCTGCAAGTAAAAGACAAAAAACCTCTAGACAGACTAGTTTGTGTATCAACGTTTAGTCCAGACACAAATAAGTTTAGACAAATTGTATTGAAGAATTGGCACCTCCTTGAAAACCTTGAATGTCCTTTTCCAAAACCACTATTTGCGATGAAAAAGGGCCAAAGCATTGGCCAGCAAATAGTACGTGCAGACATTTCCTTACCCAGACAAAAAAGTGATCTATTAACGCATTGGAATCTTAAACCAATTGAAGGCCACCGAAAATGCTGCAATTGTATTGCTTGCAGTACTACAATAAAAGGAACAGAATTTGTCCATAATAACATCAAATGGAAACATATGGATTTCACTAATTGCAAAACCAGAAATGCAGTATATGCCATAACTTGTCCATGTTTGAAAATATACATAGGCAAAACGAATCAACAGGTTAATACCCGAATCACACAACATAGATCGCGAATAAAGAAAAAAGTGATTACTGCACCAATAGTAGAGCATTTCATAGAGAAATCTCATGGCGAAAATGACTTCAAATGGTCTGTGTTGTCGGTGGTTAAAGCATCAAAACATCCAATTGATATTGATAGTGCTTTACTTCAAAAGAAGCCTATTTAATACTTAAATATAATTGCACAATGACAGGTCTTAACAGCTTGACAGAGCTATCAAAGACTTAAACTATGTCATCCAGAATGCAATACATAGGCTAAACAAGAGATCGTTTTCTATTGGTTAATATCTGAAACTACATTTCCCAGGGTACCTAGGGAGACACCATATTAGTTTGAACCTCATGGCTGAACTCCATTGCTGACCAAACGAAGGCAGAGAGGGATCAGGAGATGAAAGCAATTGCAGTTCAACCAAGTCAGAGAATAGGTAAGCCTAAAATGAGAAGAGAAAAGGTTATCTCCACATATATAAATGCTGAAATGTATAATTGCGTTCTGTAATATTTTTGCAGAGAACGCAAGTTAATCTAAATCAGCGAGCGCCTCTACAAGAGAGGAGGTGATCCAGGTAGCGTTTGAAAAGCCGATAGCGAAAATGCCCGCCATATAAGGTACAAAAAGCTAAAAGCCGTAATATAGGGTAATGAAGTATTACAAAATATCGTACCCTTTAAAAGTATGATTAAGTATTTTCCTTATTTGCAGGAAACTAGATGCAATTGCCTTATAAAAAGACAAAGATAAGGTAGGAGACGACTGCTGGACAAAGAGATATTAAAATGTCGCAGTAAAGAATGCACAACACTGACAGTGCTCTCTGTTTTTTAACAGAATCCCTAGTGATTGAGATTAAATGTCCTTTGGTGAAGCGTATACCTTAAGGTGAAGATTAGTAGGAATTCTCAGGTAAAGAACCCGAATAGAAATAATGAGAATGGTGAATTTAAGGTGAGACAGAAAGGAGCCCCTTGTAATAATCGTTTTATGTTACACACCCTTACAGAAATCAGCATTGCTGTCAAAATTCAAAAGCCCTGATGAGATTCCTGGTATTCAACTCCCAGGACTCGAAACGCGTCGGCACATGGCACAGGCACACGGCATATAAAAATACAGAGGAATAATGAATAAAATTTAATCTGAGAAGATTTCTAAAATAATAGTTTCCCCTATATTGATTTGGGATACTGAATATAGACGCTTTAAGAGTTTTCAGGATTAAAATTGAGAATAACAATTGTGATATATGTATTGGATGTGATATATGTATTAGATGTTCTTTTTGTAAAAGTCACACATTGATCTATGTAAATATATGTTGTATAGCACATTTATGTCTAGAATTTTTGATATGACCAGACACATGTTTTTTTCTGATCAAAAAAGCAGTAAAAAATAAGAATCTAGTGAAAATAAAAAGGTTAAAATAAAATACCTGTTCAAACTGAAATCGATGGGTTTGACTATTTAGTGAAATTGTATACTAAACAAAGAACGCAAGGTACAGGCTCATTCTTTTTTCAAGTATATATAAACGGCCCTGCCTGTGCCTTGCTCCGTGGGCCTAACTCCCTTTTTTTCTGACTTTTAGAAAGTTGGCATTTTCCTGCCTTAGCCATTTAGCACCTGCAGCCTGTCTCTGAGTCACATAACTCGGTGTAGTTGACAGTTGGGGTTTTTGTGTTCTTCCTAGGCAGGAGTAATAGTCACAACAGAGAGCTTAGGTGTGTCTGGATTGGCCATTACTGGCAGGATGGGATGGCGGAGCTGGGAACAGCCCTACTTACACTTGGAAAAGCTGTGTCCTGCCTCCACACAAAGGGCTGCATACCCCTTGTATTTAGTCTGGAGCCAGGACGGGGAAGGCAGGAAACCTGTGCACTTCAAAGAGAAACCTAGAAGGAAGAAGCAGACATGAATATTGGACCTCAGACACCAACTCTTCAATACACTTCTGTACCTGTGGAGACTGCCAAGAAGAAGGAATGCTGTGCTGCTGAAAGGGCTGCCACTCTGCTGGACTGCTGCCCTGCTGGTCTATTGCATTGGTGGACTGCTGTCTTGTTGGATTGCTGCCCTACCTCTGCTCTTGTCTGAGTCAGTGGGATTTGGACCTGTCTGAACCCAGGACTCCCTGTGTGACTCCAAGGGCTAGTCTACTGGCCTCTTGTTTAGAGCCACAGGAACATAACAGTCTCCCAACCACCTGAATCAACACCTAGATCCAGCTGGAGCAAGCCCCTCACCTCCACATGGTAACTGTCAGGTCCTAGACCCTTGGTGTGACCTCAGAGAGCCTCAATTGAAGTTTTGAGCTCTTTGCAATGGCGAATGGGCCCATTGGTGCTGAAGCCTTGTCACTCGCACAGCCCACCAACGCAAAGTCCCGCCAGCCCAACCCTTCGCGCTACACCATGCACCACTTGTGGTAGCACCATCGCGAAGCACCGGGCCGACTGCTCGCGACCACAACAGGATCATCTCACTACAGCGACACGCATCTGCTATGCCAGGCCTGCTCTTCACTCTACATTGACAACCCTCTGCTTCCCGCGATCCCCCATCACCTCGAACAGATCTGTTTGCGCTGGACTAAGAAGGCAACCTTCCAGCAAGACTAATCTGCTCCCTGTATCTGACCTGCACTTCATTGCGGTTGAGCTGAACCTATGACTTTCTCCTGGTCTCGCACGAACAGATAGTTGCGAGTGGCGCTTTGCGCTTTTTGTTGTTATTTTCATGTCAATTGTTTAAATTCCATATTTCCGGTTCTACTGATTGAATTGTTGTCATTTTGGGCTTGTTTTATTTATTAAAATCTACTCTGTCATTCTAACTTGGTGCAGGACATTTTTTGAGTAGTGTTTTCATTTTTTACTGTTGGAAGTGTTTCACAAACACTTCATACATTGCCTCTAGGTTAAGCCTAACTGCTCTGTGCGAAGCTACCAGAGGATGGATACCAAGCTACTAGAGGGTTGAGCACAGGTTAATTTGGGGTTGCTTGTGACTTCAACCTGACACAGATTGGGGTTGCTGCTTGAGTAGGGTTTCACCCCCTCAACCAGTAACCCAGTGTCTTATAGTAATCACTAAAATGACTTGTTATTTCCTAAAAATGTTAATAGGTGCAATAAATATGACTCCCACAGAGTTGAATTTTATCAGGTTTGAGAAATATTGCACCAAACACAGGGCAACTTACAATGAGGGCCTAAATGGAAAACATACGCTAAGCCAATGAGGATTGCCTCAATTGCACGGGGCAGAGGGACAGCCCCTCCAAAAAAGTGCTAGCACCTGACTGATGCATGAGCCTTCCATATTTCTGGAAGGACCAGTGGCTCTCTTTCTTATAATGAAAGGTGCTGGGAGTGAAAGAAATGGTTTAATGCCCATCAAACTTATTTAAAATAAAGTGATCTCTTTCGATCCTGTGTCTGTGTCCTGATGTAAACAAAATGTAAATTCTTAGAAGTGCGAAAAACTTCTGGATTACATAAATAACACTAGTGTTGGGTCACTTTTGGACAGACATTTGCACAGACTTTGACTAGTGATCCTACCTCTTGTACAGCCAGCAAATGTTTCAAATTTTGTGAATTAAGGAAAATCCAGGACAATACTATGCTCATAAACAAAATTTAATCGCAAGAGCCTGTTACACAACCTAATTCATCACAGGCACACATATGTTAATGCTTCTTGAACTTGTTCACAAAGGGGTGAACCTTCAGCTTGAGTCCAAGCTTGTATGTTTGAGTTTTCTTGTTCTTTTTAAGTGCAATATTTATGTTTAGATGTCTAATTGTAATCTTGAAATTAAAATGACCTCATTATAAAAAAACTTTATACTTCAAGCTGGAATTTAAATCAAGAATATCAAATGCCAAAAATTATTAAAGGGCTTAGATGCACAACACAAACATACTGGAACGCCTTTTTCCGAGGAGCATGGACCTAAGGTGAGTCTAGACAAGACAAGCAGTGCCTCAGTGGTGATGGACGTTCCCATTTAGCAAAGGAGCAGGCTATCAGGCTAAGTTAGAACCTGGTAGACAGCCAGTCATGCAGAGGAGGCCTTGCTTGTTGGTAAACTGCCTCCATAGTTAGAGATCGCCACCTGCCAACCAGAGATCTCAAAAGCCTTCATTGAATTGAAGGCTGTGAACTTTGCCAGGTGGATAAAGTATTTTGTTTTCTAGAAACAAACCCCCAACTAATGGTGATCTTGGACAGTGAAATCTAGTGATGGATGCTGTGCCATAAATAGGATGTGGTGACCATCACTATGACCTGGCTGTAGTGGATGAGCCATCTGATCTAAGCTTTGCACCTGCAAAGTTAGATGAGTCTCTGTTGGTGCAAACCCTGTTGCGGACTAATGCTAGGTCAAAGGTTTGCATCAATGGAGAGAGCAGAGTGTCTGCTAGTGCAAGCCTCGCACTCTGTCGACCTCTAAAAGAGGTGGGGGAATCACATGTATGTAGAAGGACCACCTTTATGTCTGGATGCCCAATATTATACAGTTTTTGGCCTATACTCGCACCCAGATGATGTGGTCCATCCACCTTTTTTGCCACAGGCAGGCACACAATTTCGGATAAATGATGTGAAAACTTGTATGCCCAAAAATCTATACTGCATAATTCCAAGTTACAAATTTCCTCAGCAAACTATAATGCAATGAAACTAAAATATTTGGTGTTGTAACTGTTCCCATGCAAAGGCCTGTGATAGCTATAGGGTATGCACTATATGAAACTGCAAGTAAATATATAAAATACTGATTCGAGTTTGTAGTCTTATGTCCAGATGTCTATTTCTCTCTTCTGCCAAATTTGTGACCTGGGAGAAGAAAGAATTTACCCATTTCCTTTTCTCACAGTCACCAACCGGCTGGAAAAAACTGTGCACAAAACAGTGATCACAATGAAAATAAAATAAAAATAATAAGTTCCCAACTTTAGCTTGCTGAACGTTTTAGAAAGTTGGCATTTTCTTGCTTTAACAATTCTGTGCCTCTGCCTGTCTCTGAATACACATCTGGGATTGGTGACAGCTGGGCTTTGTGCATTCCCTTTAGACAGTCACTCACAAAGGGAGCAGAAGTGTCATTCACATCCTGATGGCCCATCACCAGGCTGACGGGACTTCCTGAGCTAGCTGGGAAGGAGGAGTAGACACTTGCATCTGAATAGACTGTGTCTGTCCCCACACAAAGAGCTGCATATCCTGTGTATTGAGTCTGGAGCCAGGGCAGGAAGGGCAAGGACGTTGTAGACTTCAAAGGCCTCTCTTTGAAGTCTCCTCCACTTAAAATGCACAACGGGGTATAAGTACTGGACCCCTGGCACTACCAACTCAATACACTCTGGACCTGAGGGTACTCTGCCAGAAAGAAGGACTGCTGTGCTGCTGAAAGGATGAACACTCTGCTGGACTCTTCTGGATTTGCTAGACTCCTGCTCTGCTGTGCCTGCCCTGCTGTCCCTTGCCTGATGCTGACAAGGACTGGACTTGAATCTCTACATCTCCAGAACCAAGTGACTCTAAGGGCTTGTTAGCTTGCCTCCTGTTCTGAAGTCTCAGGGAAATTAAAGACTTCTTTCAATTCTGCTTCAGCTGCTAGACTCTGCCAACTGTGTGTCCTGTCCTGCCAAGAGGTGCTGATCCTGTCCTGGGCCTTGAAAGGGGGATCTGCAGCTGTTTTCCTTCAAAAACCCATGCATCGCCTACTTCGCACCGGTCAGAACCAATGCATTCTTCTTCGATGTCGAAGCAGTGCCATTTCGAGGACATCCATGCATGGCTCAATGATGATGCGGGACCGGACTACAAGGCTCCACAACGTTGCATTGCCTTCATCGTAAGGGGTTCGACAATGATGCAGGGACCAACTGCAAGGCTCGACGACGATGCAGCGCATTAATCGTATAGGGTTAGACGATGGCGTGGGACCCGACTGCGTGACTCCAAACTGATGTATAATGCCATCGACGCATCCTCCGGAAAGGTACTGTTTTTAGCGGACCTGCATGACTTCTGTATCCAACTCGCGCTCTATCAAGGTCAGATTAACTTTTGGGATTTGCACCGGTCCAGCTGCATGGTGAAACATGGAGAGGAGGAAGAGAAATCCCCCAGACAGATGTGTGTATTGCTGCATTCCTGTAAGCTGGGTGGGACACTCATTGGAGAGGGAAGAGCCAGGCTTTCTGTGTACACTTCGAAGGGTGCTCTTTGTTTCAATGAGAGGTCAAAAGGAAGGGGCCTGGGCACATCTCAAGAAGGAAATAAGGCTGATAAGAGTATCATAAACAGTAAGGCTGGGGCCCAGGGCCTAACGTTTGATATACATATCACTGTGGCTGACATACAGGTGTGAACTCTATTCACTCCCATGGACTGTCAGCTTTGGAGTCACTCTTGCTGTGATAGGATTCTTTCAAGAAGGCAGAGAAGTGGATACTTCAAAAGAAGTAGACCCCCTACATAAAATTCAAAGACTCAGAATCTAAATCATGTTTAGTGTTTGTAAACAGACTATAAGAAGGGGAATTTGAGATTCCAAAAATTGTCATCTGCCTAACTGCCAGGCAGGCTGTGTGCAGAGGAAGCTCTTCAAGACTTATGCTTGTGACCAGGACTGTGGGCCAACAGCTGCTAGTATCCCTGCTGCATTAGGGGACATCACCCAGTGAATCCAAGACCACCTGTCCTGGAGCCTGGAGCACCAGCACCTGCCCACTAGAAGAAAAGAAGAGCATTGGAGCGAACGAGGGTCCAGTGGGGAGCCCTGTTAAATGGACTCCCTTGGCGAGGTGTGATAAGACATCTGCTGCACTGATTGGGTCATTGCCCATGTGCAGGATGACATTGGTGACCCTGGTATGACAGAGAAGGGGCGCTGTGAATTGAGCCATCAGCATTACTGCACCGATTGGCCTGGTGCCTGTATGTAGTGAGGAGCCAGGGACCCCGTGTGCCAGGAGGGGTCACGCAAGAAAAAGAAAATAAACCTTCAAGCTGCTCAGTTGCCGTTACTGGCTCTGACAATGCTGGTGAAATTTTTAAAGCATCATGTATTGACAAAGCCCTTAGTGGTGCACTGAAAGAAATGGGCATCAGGAGAGGGGTGGGATGGTACAGAAAGCAGACAGAACACACAGAGGCAGTGGAAGTGAGAAAGATAGAGCGGCACCAAGCCTCAGCAGTGCACGATGTAAGACAGAAGAAAAAACACTGAGGGGGATAGAGAGACAGGCAGAAGGATTTGAGAGTAAGGTAAAGAACGTAAAAGGGAGATCAGTACATTCACACTCATGGAGTGCTTAATGATAAATGAAACTTAGAAAATATAGTTCCCTGACTTTAGCAGTAGAAGAGATTCTAGTCAACCAGTCAAAAGCAATGATAAACTAGGGGTAGGACAATCAAATGAATGGGCAGGAACTACATCAAATAAGGACCAAGGAACCAAAATAAACATGGAAGCCATCCAATTATGAGCAAGAGGTTGTCACAAAGCCCATTCTATGTAGTATTGTATGTTAATGTTAAGAAGATTTATAGAGCGCGTGGCTACCCAAAGGCTTCCCAGCGCTAAGCAGTGGGCTGATGCAATGACAGCGGGAGAGCAGGCACTTAGTTGACATCGGTGAACAACCATGTTTTCAATTTTTTTCTAAATGTGGCCTCTGCGGATATAAATCTCAACTCTCGTGGGAGTGAGTTCCACAACCTGGGCGCCAAGTGGGAAAAGGCTCTCCCACCCCATCTGGCCCTTATTATTCTGGTGGTTTTTAGCAGGCGCTCAGAGCCTGACCTCAAACATCTGTTGGGGAGATGTTGGCACACCAGCTTACTAATCTTGCTGGGCCCTTTGTTATTTATAGCTCTGTGGGTTAGGCAAAGTGTTTTGAACCTAATTCTGGCCTCGATTGGAAGCCAGTGTAAGTTTCTGCGGTGGGCCGCGACTGATTCCTTCATTGGGATTTGATACAGGAGTCTGACCGCAGTGTTCTGAACTACCTGTAACTTCCTAATCACATATTTGGGCGCGCCCAAGAAGAGTGAATTCCCGTAATGAAGTCGTGAGGTGACCAAGGAATGTATGACCATTTACCTTAACTGTGCAGGGATAAATAATAAGGACCTTGCGCAGCATTCTTAGTAGCCCAAAGCACGTGCCTGCCACCTTACGCGCTTGGGTCTCTATGGTCAGCTCATTGTCCAACCAAAAGCCAAGATTCTTGATGGCCGTGCTGGGGGTTGGTGCAGGCCCCAGGCAGCCGGGCCAGCTTACTAGGGGCCTAGGAATCCCTACATTACCAAGGACCATAATTTCGGTCTTGTCCCCATTCACTTTCAGACAGCTCCCTGTCATCCATTTGACTACTTGTTCCAGACAAGGCGCCAGCTGGCCTGACTTCCCGTTGGTCCTGGAGCCCAATGATACCACCAACTGGGTGTTGTCGGCGTATGACTTGACAGAGATACCATGTTCCTGTACTACATCAGCCAACGGCTGCATGTAAACATTAAACAATGTGGGGCTCAGTGATGAGCCCTGTGGTACTCCGCACTTTAAAGGCTTCCTGTCAGACAGGAAGTTATCCTCCTTGACTTGAAAGGACCTCTCCTCCAGGAAGGATTTTAGCCACTGCAATGCTTTACCCTTAATACCTATTTCACTTAGTCTGTGTGCCAGCAGTTCATGATCGACCGTATCGAACGCTGCACTTAGATCCAGCAAAAGTATTGCAGCAGATCCCCCCTGATCAAAAGTCATCTTTAATTCTTTGGTTACCGCTAGCAGGGCTGATTCCGTACTATGCTGTGGGCGGAATCCCATCTGTGTGGAGTGTAGCAGGAGATGATCTTCCAGGAATTGTGACAACATTTTATTAACGTGCTATTAAATGGAAGCAATGATATTGGACGAAAATTCTCTGGTAAGGCTACATCCAGATTTGGTTTCTTTAGCAACGGTTTCACTATTGCTTGCTTCCAAGCGACAGGGACTCTGCCTGTCTGAAGGGAGAGATTTAGCATATCGACTATTGAGGGCAGGAGGACCTCCATGGCCTTTGCGAGGATATGTGGGTGCGCCGGATCTAAAGGGAAGCCTGATCTAATCTCTTTGATAATCATTTGTACTGTGTCGGTGTCCAGATCTGGGAAGAGGGGTAGGACGGGACTTATAACCTCCTGCTGACCTAAATCTGGAATGGCAGAGTCATTCCTAGTTGAGTTTCCCTGAAAAGAGCTATAGATATTCGCGACCTTATCATGAAAATAAGTGGCTAGCGCATTACATTTATCTTTAGATGCTTGATGGTAAGGAGTGTCTTGATTAATCGTTGTTAAAGATTTTACCACTCTAAACAACTCTTTAGAGGAATTGTGCGCCTGCATGATCTTTTTCTCAAAGAACACTGCTTGAGCCTCTTTAATATGTAAGCCTCTTTGTATGTAATGCTGTATGCGGCAGATCGCAGAACCTGTCTGTTGTGAGACCTCAACAAATGTATGATTTAAAATGCAGGTGGTGAATGCCCTGCAACCGAAAACAAATGCATTTTGGGTGGAATTTTGGCTGTGACAATTGCAACATATACATGTGTAAACGATTAACTCATGTAAAGAATTGGAGGCATATTAGCAAGACCGGCGATAAAATTATCGCCGTTTAGCGGCAGGAAACTGCCGCTAAAGCGGCGATAATGGGCTTGCTAATATGCGTTATAGAATTCAATAGAAGCCCAGGTTAGATGTGCAGGACATCTAACCTGGGCTTCTATTGAATTCTATAACGCATATTAGCAAGCACATTATCGCCGTTTTAGCGGCAGTTTCCTGCCGCTAAAACGGCGATAATTTTATCGCCGGTCTTGCTAATATGCCCCTTAATTTTCTTTCAGGTAGAGCAGAGGATAAAAGAAATAGTCGGCTCTTGTCCAGCATCCACAGTAATGGAGGATGTCTTTTTTTGCTGGCGTATTACATTTTGCTTCAAGAGATTTTTTTTATAGAGAGGATAACACTGAGTTCAAGGCAAAATGAAGAAGCCAGAGGATTGGCAACAGTCAAGCACTAACAGTCAATTTCTTCATTTGATCAAAGTTAATAACCGGGAAGTGTCTCGTGTAAAATCAATTAAACAGAAGGGTGTGCAGCTGAAGCAGCAGAGCCTGCAGCTTGAAGCAGTAGCACTCGAGGAGGATGCTCAGCAGGGAAGGTGTCTGATTACTGATTGGTTTAAATAATTACAGTGCCTGACTATGATATTAAGATCCATAAGTGCACTGCTATCCACTGTACCATTCACTCTCACTAAAATATTTTGCATATTGATAAATAGAAGTTGGTGCTAATATTAAGCTGTGTTTCTACCCAGTTTTCCATCACATTTGTAGTACTTAAAGAAAAATAGATTGGAAATATTGCGTATTATTGTGCCAGTTTCGTATACGTTTGCCTATGCTATTCATTACTTCATACCATTTGCCCTGTTTCTAAGCGCTGAAGTCTGAAGTTACCAAGGGGCATATTATCAAGAACGGCGTTAAAAATTATCGCCGGTTTAGCGGCAGAAAACTGCCGCTAAAGTGGCGATATTGGGCTTGATAATATGCCCTTGAGAATTCAATAGAAGTCCATGTTCTGGTGTGAACATGGGCTTCTATTGAATTCTCCAGGGCATATTATCAAGCCCATTATCGCCGCTTTAGCGGCAGTTTTCTGTCGCTAAACCGGCGATAATTTTAACGCCGTTCTTGATAATATGCCCCTAAGGCCTTTGTAAACAAAGTGGCTTCTTTTAAATCACAGGGGCATATTAGCAAGACCCACGTTAAAATGATCGCCGTTTTAGCGGCAGGAAACTGCCGCTAAAACGGCGATAATGGGCTTGCTAATATGCGTTCTGGAATTCCAATAGAAGCCCAGGTTAAATGTGCAGGACATCTAACCTGGGCTTCTATTGGAATACCATAACGCATATTAGCAAGCCCATTATCGCCGTTTTAGCGGCAGTTTCCTGCCGCTAAAACGGCGATAATTTTAACGTGGGTCTTGCTAATATGCCCCACAGTTTTTGCTTGAATGATAGGTTTGGCATGCTCCTGCTTGAATAAGAAAATATGAATACTCTGCAAAATCATGAAAAGCCAGAGATGGCTTATCATTTTGTTTGGCAGCACCTATGTTCAATCTTCTGCCAAACGACTGAATAAGGCCCGCCAGGGGGTATGGTTTACCATAAACTTGAAAGAGATAGCATACAAAGGGCCAGATTCACTCAGCTTTATGCAACAGAGCATCGTGTGAAAAATTGAAGTGTTGTGTTGCGTGAAGGGCAGAAAATAGCCTAGCATCAGATTCAGTAGGAGTCGTCTACTGATGACCTCATCTGTGGCACTCCTGCTATATCTGTGTCCTCATGTAATGCAACTGGTGCTATGTAAAGCGCTCTGATACCCGATTCGGGTCAAGTTCGCGCTATTTAAAACTCTGTAAAATAAAAAATAAAAAATCTGGCTGTTCTGCATGGCTTTAAGCCTTGGGCTGTTGCGAAAAGGTAATCTGGCAGTGTCTAGCCTAGATTTTCAACTGGTGACCCAGTCTCTAGTTGAAAATTGAGGTCAACAATTACAATCAAAGAGTTGGATGAAAGTGTCAGATGGGTATGACGCTAAAGTTGGGTCTAAGTCTGGGATCCAGTAGAGTAGTGCTCCTCCTAGGATGGTGGTGGTTGATGTGCTGAGTTTGAAGGCCATGTGTTCTAGATGAAGGCTGGTGTTCACTGAGGTGATGGAGCAGCTGATTCTTTTCTCTGTGTATGATAGGAAATCCTTTTCTGAGTTTGCTGATTTAATCTTGTCTTGCTATCTTATTTTAGGGGGTGTGGGGAACGGCCACTGGGATGTATGGAGTGGATGCTGAGTTAAGCCAGGTTTTGGTGAAGAATAGTAAGTCTAAAGACAGGTCGTGCAGGAGGTTCCAAACCTCTGTGGTGTGTTTGACGAGAGAGCAAGGGTTAAGAAGAGGGCAGGAGAGGGAGGGGCGCTGTTGTGCTTGGTGGTGTGTAGTGTGCACAGTGGGGGTGAGTGAATATGGTTTAGGGTAGGTGCAGCAGAAGTGGCAGGAAGGACAGGAGTATGCACCTTCAGTCTGAGTGGGGAGACCTGGAAGCAGTGCGGGGTCAGACATTTGGGGTTCATGCCGAGGAGGGCTTTGGCCGAATAGTGTCATGGACTGCAGTGGGTTGCTGCTGAACGAGGGTTCCTGGTGCTGGGTGCAGATGGGCTCGCCTGAGCACAATTACAAAGGGTTTAACACTAGTCTTTTGGGACTCCAGACAAGCTGGGTCCAGGGCAGGGAAGCAGGAAATTGCTGACACCTCTGGGGATGGAAACCTTCAGAATCATCTCCTTTTTCAAAGTGTGCACCCGGTATAAATATTGGACCCTCAGACCCAACACGTTAGTACACCTCTGCACCTGCAGAAGACTCAGTAGGACTGCTGTGCTGCTCTGTTGGAAGGACTGCTACTCTGTTGCCCTTCTGTCCTGCTGCCTGCTGCCCTGCTGCCTGCGTGAAAGGACTGGACCAGCATCTTGAACCAAGGACCACCAGAGTGACTCCAAAGGCTAGTAGGCTGGCCTTCTGATCAGAGCCTCAGGGACAGAAAAGTCTCCAACCACCTTAAACCCAGCACCTGCAGTGAGTCCTACCCCCCCCCCAAGTGCCGCCACCCCAGTCCTGGACACTTGGACGTGGGCCTGAAAGTGCTCTGCCAGCCCAGCTGTGGTCCTGTGAAGCAGAGCTGATGCAGCGCGATGCAACACCTCACAGTTGCATCAGAACAGCCGTAGTGCAAAGCATCCCTGACGCCGGACCTCGCACAGCAACTCGCAGTCTCCTCGGAACCGTCGCTGTGCGACGCATCCTCGATGCAGGCCTACACATTGCTAGCACCTCATTGACATCATCCTCGATGAAGACACAGAACTCCGCACCATAGCCCTGGAGCTCCTCGGAACCACCGCTGCACGACGCATTCTTGATGCAGAATCTTGCAACGCTCCCCAAACCAGGACTTAAGGTACTTTGTTGAGCTGGCCTAGTTGGCCATCCCGCAGTGAGCCTGAAATTTTTACTTTGTCCCAGTCAGGTGCAACCAGATACCACAGTTTGCTCTTTGTGCTTCTAGATGCTGTTTTTACATAAAAACTCTGAAATTGCATATCTTTAGTTCTACGGATTGGATTTTTGTCGTTTTAGTCTCAAATAAGTTATTACCTTTCACTCTAATTGTCTAAACTGGTGTGAGATTTTCTTCTTTTGTATTTTCACTTTATTGCTGCTGGAAGTGCTGCATAAATACTTTACACATTGCCTCTAAGTGAAGCCTGACTGCTTTTGTGCCAAGATAAAAGAGGGTTAAGCACAGGTTAATTTGGGGTTTGTTTTAGTTTCACCCTCAGTGATGAATGAATGAATGAAAATAGCATTTATAAAGTGCAACATTCACCCGAAAAGCATCTCAGCACTTAAAATCAGTGACACAAAAGCAGTCCTGTCCCTACAAAAAAGACACTCAGAGCTCAGTGAAAAAACTGGTTTTAAAAAGCTCCTAAAAATGTAAATGTTGGCAAGTGAGAGTGATAATGAGAAAGTTTTATGAAGCGCGCAATTGCAGAGACGTCTTTGCTCTAAACGTTCTAGCTAAAGACCAAAGTTAAAAAGGTAGCAGATCATGAAGTGGAGATAAAAAAAAACATGTTTTCAATAGTTTTCTAAAAAAGAGTAAGTTAGACTGAGATCTCCGCATGAAAGGCATAGAATTCCAAAGCTTGCAGGCCAAATACGAGAAACTTCTACCTCCCCATCTGGCTCTTCTTATTTTAGGAATAACTATAAACTTGCCAGTCCCTGTTCTTAAGTTTCAAGTGGGGACATAACAGGAGAAGTTTTTCTGCATGGACATAGGACCATCATTGTGCAAGGCCTTGTGGATGATACAGAGGGCCTTACATTTAATTCTATTAGACACTGGCAACCAGTGTAAGTCACAGATGCCAACTTGTTTTAGTGAAAGCAGAAGATTGTTTCATTCCTTCGCACCGAGAACTGACATGGATCTGCCGTCTTGGTTTTTGACCTGGACTACTGGATGGATAATCAATCAATCTATCAGGATTTATAAAGCGCGGCTAATCACCCAATAGGGTATCCAGGCACTTGCAGGCCCAGGAGGCTTATTCGAACAGCCAGGCCTTGAGGGCCATTCGGAATTCCGGAAGTGAGGTGATGGTCCGGAGGTGCCCGGGGAGGCTGTTCCAGGTCTTTGCTGCGATGTGGGAGAAGGAGCATCCTCCACTTCTGCTTCGGTAGATGCGGGGAGTATGGGCAAGTGAAAGGGAGGCAGAGCGTAGCCTTCTCGATGGGTGGTGGAAATTCATAAAAGATAAAAGATTGTTACTGGCAGAAATTAGCATTCTTTGGGGAAGTTAGGGAACAAAGCGCTCTGAGAGGAATTCTGGACCATTTTGATAATAGGGCCAGTGCACAATAGTTAGGGATTTAATAATAATCATTTTTTTGACTGGGAGCCAATGAGGTTCCCACAACACCTCCCTGGTGGAACTTTGGCAAGGGAGTTTAAGTATCAGCCTCATTGCTGACAGAGGTTGTAGTTGCTGCTTGAGTAGGGATTCGCCCCCTCAACCAGTAACCCAATTTCCAACAGGGAGACTCCCTGTCCAATAGGGAAAACATTCCCTGGGGAAGTCCTACCCACTTTGACATAATTTCCTCAGGGGATTGGCCCTGAACAATTCCATAATGTGCTGCTGTGTCAAAATCAAACATGGAAAAAAAAAATCTTTGGTCAGAGCTCTGGGTACACCCCTGAGGTGTGTCTAGGTAAATGAGGAACTCCCCCTGCAAACCAGTTATGAAACATGTCCCCCCCACCACCCCACTGGGGTTGATGATAATCTGGCTATTTGGACAAGGGCAGAAGTAGGCTTAGGTGTGAAGTGCATCTGCTTGTGAGAGGGTATGCCTCTTGAAGCTTTTGCATTTGAAGGACACGCCCCTCAGGCCTTCCCGTTAGGAGGCGGTCACACCTCCTCCCAGACAAAGCCCTTTTGTTCACTTTCCTGGAAGCCATTCACACCTACCAGCAGGCTGCAAGGTGATAGTTGGGGAATAACTCTGAAAATGATCCTAGAGGCTTTAGGCAGGAAAATGCCAACTTTCTTTTTAAAATTAAACACAAAGAGATGATGGGCGGAGTGCTGACATTTTTCAAACACTCACCTGCAGTCACAGATCTGGGTTGAATCCATCATCATTCTTTAGCTCACTTCGCCAACCCAGTTCAGACACAGCTATATGCAAATCAGTCTTGACCCTGTGCCTCATGGGAACAGTCCAGCCCGAACTGCCAAGCCATGTCTTCCCTGGACCGGAAACAATCATCCTGGGACCAGTTTCGGGGTAAGACCCCTCATCAGCCAGGCTAGCTTGAATCCAGTGGCAAAGTGAGCAAGGGACCCACGTTTGGGTGAACTCTGCCAACTTAGGGTGAACAAAGCAAACACAAGGAGATGACAGGGGGACAGCGAGATTGATGGTCGTTCCGTGTTACGGTTTTTGAAAGATCATCCAGAATTGTATTTAACTGGATTCTACAAACTGACAGGAATTGCGGTTTGGTTTATCAACAAAACAAAGTTTTTTTAATTGAGTGTAGCGCTAACAGTGCTAAAGATTCGGATTAACACTCTATGACATAGCGACCAGACATCGCACAGATAGAAAAATATCCAGAAGTATCTTTACCTGGATGTGGTAACCCGACAAATATTACATGTTTGCCCTTGTCACAATCCTGAAAGAACCAACTAGAGTGTCCCCAAAATTAATGAGAGAAGAAACGTGGGAGATACATCCCTTCTGATAGCCAATTAAAAGAGCTACAGTATCAAGATTTAAGATTTTAATTTTGAACTATTGTCCTGAAGAAGGTGACGAACCACCTTAACACCAAAACGCAGCGTCGACAGTTTGTTCTTTGTTTTATAATAATGTATTTTATTAAAATGTCAAAATATTGACTAATGTTTTTAAATTTAGGCACAAATTTTGTGCTTTACTATTGTATAAATAACAAAAAAGTTTTTTAAAATAAAAATTGATTTACATAGCATTCTTTTTGAAATTCTATGTTTCGTTTGTATACACTTTTCTGTATTGTGTTTTAATATATATGTTTGTAAATTTAGCAACCTGGAAATTGAGTATTTGAGATTTGATCACGGTTCTACCATATCTGGTCTGCTAGTTGGACTACAGCCTTCTCAGTTTGTAACAGTGGGAAAAGGGAACCTTTTTGTTGTTTAAGCACATATACCCATCCCTTTTCCAAGGATTAGGGTACCTCCCTTACTTTGTTAAACTTTCTAAAAGTGGCATTTTCAAAAGATAATTTACAATCCAACTTTACCATCAGATTGGATTTTTATTTCCTATTAATTAGGGTCCTTTAACTTTGGTTTGGGGGTGACCACACAAGAAGGGCATTTTTACAGAGCTGAAAAGCAAAAAGAGCAAAAATTTGAAAGTGAAAAAAGGGCTGAGAATGGGCAAGTGTGAAAAAAACTGACAGGGCAAAAAGAAAAGGAGCTGAAAGAGCAAAAAAGTAAAAAAGAGCTGAGAAAGTGAAACAGATCTGAGAATCGGCCAGAAGGAAAAGAGCTGAAAGGGGCAAAGAGAAGAAGAGATGAAAAAACGAAAGAGAACTAAAGGAGTGGGAGCAGGACAAAAATTAGGCTAGAAAGAGAGGCAAGAGACTGAAAGAGGAAAGTTGGACGCCTAAGGTGGCAGGCGCTTCTAGGTAGGTGGTCAGAAAGGGCCAAGGCAGCACCTATTTGTCATATGTTTGTGAATAGCCTCCTCATAGATGTCTGAAGATAAAACGTGTGCCTAGTGGTTCCTATTGAATAGCAATGGCACAGCAAAGCAACCTACACTTTTACAGCAGGCAGAATATAATCCATAACGTTTTCCCATAGAGCAGGGTGCATGGTATTTGAAAAGTAGGACATGTATATTAAATGTTTTACATGTCCTGGAAAAGGAAAAGTTCCAAAGTTGTTTTTCACTGACACAAGGCTTACTTTCAGATAGATTAACACTGATTTACCTTATTACCTTAAATAAGTGCTATTTGGAAATATCAAAAAAAAAGTTTCAAAGACTTATCTTAATTGTAATTTAAACGCCAACTTTTAATCGTCAGGTCAGGTTTTATATTACTGTTTTAGAAATTACACTTTAAAAAAAATGTCATTTTCCTAATTTCCTGCCTAAAACCAAAAGGCTCTCATATCAGTGTCCCTTTGTCACCTGTACCCTGATGGTTCCTGTGTGGACAGATGTGTATTGGTCCCAGACTGTGGACAAAGGGCTCTAGGTGTGGGGAGGAGAACTCCTCCCTTGACAGCGTGGCCTGGGGGAGGTGCCCTTAACTTAGCTTTAAAGGATACCTACTTACTTTGTCACTGGCACATAAAGAACAGACTCATGTCTGTCTCCCCTATGTGTCTTTGGTCAAGCTAGCATCAAATCCAGTGGGAGTAGAGGAACTGACCAAAACTGATTCAGGGGGTGGACAAAGGCTTGCTGTCCACCATTAGACTGGCATTCAGCATAATAGTGGAACACTCAGATCTCTCCTCAGAACAATCTTGGACCTGTGAAGAATCGGAAGAAGGACTGCCCTGCTGCCTGAAGAATTGGCAGGAAGACTGGGCCTGCTTGCCTTGAACCCAGGACCCCAAAAGTGTCTACAAGGGTCAGTTGGCTGACCTGCTTGAGCTACAGTGACACAACAAGCTTCCGGAGACCTTTCTCTCTGCAACTGCCCAGCTGACCAGTTCCAGCCAGACCTGCCTGGGCTCTTCAGCTGGCCTCAGTTGGAGTGAGTCCTAACTACAAGAGGTGCCCTCAAGATCCTGGACCCTAGGGGAGTGTACTCCTATTGTCCCCAATCTGCAAGAAGTGGTACTTAGAAACGTTTTGCTAACTTTCTGGCTGGAAAACTAACAGCGACCCAGATCACAGTCGAAGCCGCAAGCAAATCCCTGGTTGGCCTTAGCTTGCTGGTTTGCCCTCCTGAAGAATATCCGACTTCTGAAAAGGTTTATAAGCCCAAACTTAGAGGGCTTCATTGGGACCAATGCCGAGCAGCATTCCATCGACATTGTGGCCTTCTCAGGCACGGACTTCGCCCACATGGAGCTTTCCCACCTTCATCGGTGATGCATTTGGGACCCCGCTCTTTAGCAACCTGCTGTCGTTGAACCCTGTAGTTTGCCCCACAGACTACTTGTTGAAAACCACTTTTTTGCCATAGATGTTTCTAATTTAGAAGCTAAGATCCTCACCGGAATGACCTCATCACGGTCAGCCTTAACTTTTGACTTTGACCCAATATAGTGCGACAAGATAACTGCAGTTGATACTTTATGGCTTTTGGTGCTATTTTAATTCAAGCTTTAAAATGTAATATCTCCAATTCTACTTATTGGATGTTTGTCATTTTGGTGTGTTGTTTTGTGATTTCTGCATAGATACTTTACGCATTGCCTCTAAGTAAAGCCTGACTGCTTTGTGGCAAGCTACCAGAGGGTTAAGCACAGGTTTATTTATTGACTTTAGTGGTTTACCCTGACAAGGTTTGTGATTGTTATTTGAGGTGGGTTTTCACCCCCCTCAACTAATACTCCAATTTCCTACAGTAGAAATGTGCATTCTTGTGGGGAAAACAATTTTCTATGTGAGACAATTCTTCAAGTATACCTTCATAGGACAAGGGTATGTTCCTTTCCTACTCCCATCTACAAAGGCCAGCCTTTTTCCAGAGCTACATTTGTGTGCATTTCAAGACTTAGCATTACCCAGAAAGTGCTTGCGAATAACCACAACCCTATAAGTTTGTTAACGCCTTGGGTGCTCATGACGGCTCCACGCCGTCATGAGTCACGGTAGGCGTGTGCTCATGACGACGTGGAGCAGTCATGCCGCTGCTGCTCCGCCCACGCGGGACTAATTCCCCGCCTGTGCGGGCGAATTAATGAGTGGGCGGGGTCATGACAGCACCACGCCGTCATGAGCACACGCCGCCCGTGACTCATGACGGCGTGGAGCCGTCATGAGCACCGAAGCGCCACGCCCACCCCCTAGCCCCGCCCGCGCCGCGGTGGAATTCGCGGTGCAGGGAAGGGGTTAAACACATTAAGGAGCCACATCTTGATTCTCACTTCTCCTATGCCTATACCTTACTTTACAACAGTAGAAACTCCACAGTACTGGTCCATAATTATTACAGATGGACTTTCCCTCACGGTAGGTGAAATATGAAATTGTGAGAAAAGTGAGTGGAATCAGGGTTGTACATTCTATTCTATTCTATGGCCCTTGTAAAGAGCGTAGCTACCCAAAGGCCTCCTAGCACTAGAACTGTCATCATTATAGCCATCTCACCACTGGAAGAGAACTAGTTACTGTAGAGCCAGGTTTTCAAGGACTTACGAAAAGAGAATTAGTTGGTCAACTGGCGTAATTCAATTGGGAGAGTGTTCCAAGGTTTAGGGGTCAGATAAGACAATGAATGGCCTCCCCAACTAGATCTACTGATCTTGGGGACCTGTAGCAAGGAGACTGAAGAAGCTATAAGTGACCTTCCAGGATTGTATGGGGTAGTTAGCGATCTTAGCAAACAATGACCTTTGTTATGGAGTGATCTGTGCAAAATGCATAAGGCCTTCAATTGCACTTGCTGCTCCACTGGATGCCAGTGAAGATCTTTCAGCGTTTTTTTTTACAGATTGGTGTCTAGGGGGATTCATGAGGAGCTGTGCAGCAGCATTCTGGGTGGCCTACAACCTTTTGATCACATATTGGGGCGAACAGAGGTATCGGCATTGCCATAATCAAGGCGTGAAATGGTAAGACACTATAAGAAGAAATTCTCTTGAGTAAGAAGTTACTGATTCAAACCAAATTACAACCAATCATGCGTCAATCTTGAAATCATTCAGATTCCCATTCCTATTCACAAATAAGGACCCAAAAAACAATTATAAACATATGGACAGAAATCAATCCTTATATCACAAGGTTACTTTTATTTAAAATCACAAATTAATGCAAATAAGAATCAAAAACAAATCAAATCAAACATAAAGCAGCTAAAAACAATATTTTTGTATATTGGCAAATTTATACATTAGACAAAGAAATCACTTGAAAATACATGAGAGACGAAAAACAAGTGAGACAATGAAAACATCATAATTCGGTTATTTCGACTGAATCAATGTGAATGTGAAATGGTAAGAGCCTGGACAATTAGTCTTCTAGCTAGAAAAGGAAGAAGATGTAAAACATTTCTTAGCAATCTCAGAACACTAAAGCAATTGGCAGCAGGTTTATTAGCTTGGTGCTCCATTGTAAGGCTGGAATCTAGCCACATACCAAGACTCTTTATCACACATTTGGGGCCTGGGAACCCCTTCAAACAATTCAGCACAGTGGTTAGGACTTTCTTACTAAAACTATTGCCCAATAGCATAACCTCAGTCTTATCATGGTTGAGCTTCAATTGACAGTTAGCCATTCACTTGGCTACTTCCTTAAGACAGGGGGCCAGACTAAGGTGACTAGAGCTGGGATTAGGAGATATTGAGATCACCAACTGGGTGTAATCAGCATAAGAGACCAATGACAACTCAAAAGAGCAGTACAATTTCAGCTAGGGGGGTACATATAAAGATTTTAAAAGGTTGGGCTCAGAGAAGACCCCTGCGGCACAACACAACTCAAAGGGAGACTGTCGGAGTAGCAGGAATGATCTAACACCTGGAATGTTCTACTCTCCAGAAAGGAGGAAAGCCATTTTAGCGCACGGCCATTGATACCCACTGAAATTTGTGTTCCTCGACCACTGCCAGCAAAGCTGTTTCTGTGCTGTGCTCTCTTTTTTATGTAATCAAGTAACATTTATGTGTCTAAACCTTTGTGAATCAGGGTCTCTATTGCGCATTAAAACGTTATATATATGTGGTGTATTTTATCTAGTGTTTACTGATTCTCCTTTTCTTTTTCAGCTTTACTCACAGACAAGCCTCCGAAGTCACTGTTCCCTTTGGAGAACAAGCCAAGTGTTATAGATGTCCAGCTGGGTAAGTCCCCCTCTGGGAATGATAGATCTTAAACCTCCACTTTGGTAACAGATGGAAACACTGCACGTGGCTTGGAAGGTTTATTACCACTGTTATTACATGCAAATCAATTTGCTTCTTTCCATTTATACCGGTTGAGTTTACTGCAACAGCAGTTCAATGAAATGACTCTGTGTATTAGTGAAGACATGCAATGCTAATTGGCTACAGTGGGCATTAAACACACAGTGCTGCTGCTCTTTTCTGCTGCATGATTGATGGGTTAATGAACACACGAGATGGCAATTCTGCTAATTGCTAGTTTTTGTGCTATCTAGTTATAAATAGTTTTGCAAACGGAATCCTGGAAAATTGAGAACAATGTCTAATGACAGCAGTCAAGTTGATCAGTGGCTGCTGATAGAAACTCGCCAGGGGGTAGGCCTTGAAAATCTATTTGCATGCTTGGCCAAGAGTTCAAATTAAGATGGGTGCAGCCATTCATACAAGCGTCCAAGGATGAGACACAGGCACCAGTTGTGCGTGGATGAAAAGATGCATTCGTGCCTATAATCACAGTTTTTTAAATTCTTCCTTGAACCTGAAAGGATTATACGATGCAGAGAGACCAGACCGGTGGGTAGAAAGTTATGGATCTGACTAAATGCTTCCGGGATAATAGAGTTGCAATCTTAAACCCAAAACAAACCTCTTCCTGTGCCATTATTTGAACATGATTAATGTCCTCTCCTAAGTGCTTCTAAACTTGCCTATTTTTAAAACCCTGTTTTTGACAATTATTTAAGATGGTTCGGACCCAAGAAATGGGGGGAAATCGTTTGACACTGCACTCATGACAATGCAATTGTACTCAAGTGTTTCCAGAATACAAGGTCTTGCATTGGTAGCTGTGCAATCTTGCACCAACATTTACACCTAGAGATCACATTGGTCTCTCCCTACAAAATGTTGTTTGACATTTCTCAGTCCCTGCATTATCTGTTTTTGGAATGTGTCCAGAAGTGTGGATATAATGAAAGGGAGATGGAATTAAACTCCTTTTATGCACAGTGATTGCAAGATGTCGCAGATGTCAGTGCCATTGGCTTTACAATATTAAAATTATTGCTTACAAAAAAGATAGTGTATCCTTTACCTTCAAATAGCTGGAGGATGGATATGCCTACTGAATTATGTTGAGATATTCACTTGTTACTGGGTTGGCGAGAGCAGAATGTTGGGGAGGCCATTCCACATCATTGGATAGATTCTGTTCTTAAAATGGCTGCTGGAGGTTACCTGCTGTGGTGACAGGACGTTTGATAGTGTAGATAATACGTCTCCGACTAATTTATTGAGAATTTCGACTCATGCATTACTGCTAGTGTCATCTCTTTCTTACCATGAGCCATTGATCAGAATGCACCTCAAAATCATCCATTGATAGTCAAAGATTAAGAGAAAACAATGCATTGTTAAATTCAGCAATGCACCATTGTGTCACACTCTATCCTATGTGTCATACAGTTTTACACAATTCTAAGAGCTGTCCTTGTTCTTGGGAGCTCACATTTGAGTTCCTCATTGTGAAAAAATGGATTCTTCTTAGTTTGCTCAGATCCTGACAGGAGACACAGAAACTCAATTTGATCTATCTCACATGAACATCTGGGAGTGTATAATTCTTCCAATGTCATGCTGGCTTGTTAAATTTTCAATGATTTATTTGGTCAAACTACTAATCTTTATCAGTGGTTGTGATGGTTATTGTCTTTATATAGTGTGGTCCTTGTGGTGAATGGAGCCACAATAGGTCCCAAAGAGACTTCATCAAACAAAGGGACATTCTGGAAGGCCTACTATAGCGATGCAGGGCTGGGCAAAGAGAAACATCATCAGACTGAATAGTTCTTCCAAATGGCTTGAATGTTTAATTCTAGATGATTAAATTGTGTCAAGCAAACAATCATTTTTCCTTATGGTTTTAGTGCTCATGGTGCTGGTGGTGTTAGCTTGGATTGCACATCATCCAAAACATGTTCTCTTTAACCCTGGGCGTAGTTCGCGAAGTAGTGCTACGCGAAGCTACGCGAAGTGCACTTAGCACTACGCGAGCTACGCGTAGCACTCCGCGAACTGCATAGTGCGCTGTTCGCGATGATTGCACAGTGCCGGATGCTTGTCCGCACTGTGCAATCAGTGAAAACGGCATCTTGCACAGTGCGAGCTGTCTCTTACTGCCGCTCGAGTAGATTTTTACTCGAGCGGCAGCTTTCTCAACGCGGACTGGTAGTTTCTCATCGCGAGCGGTCGCGAGCATACGCGACCACTCGCAATGAGAAACCTGACCTCCCCGCGTTGAGAATCTCGCCGGGAGGTTTATTTTCCACGCTCGCGATCGGCAACTTGATGTTGCTGATCGCGAACGAGGAAAAAGTCTCGCCGGGATGTCATTTTGCTTGCTCGCGGTCGCCAACTTGACGTTGAGGACCGCGAGCAAGCAAAAAATGACCGCTGCACTACGCTGCGCATGTTTGCACTGTGCTACGTGCAATTCGCGTAGTGCGAAGTAGCGCAAACTTCGCAAACTACGCGAGCGTAGCATAGTGCTTTGCCCAGGGTTAGTTCTCTTTCATTTGGTAGGCTGTTTGATTAATTTTAATGTAAGGTCGCAGAAAGGCTGGCCCACCTTGCACTTTCATCAATAACTGCTTTCATGTTTCCTGGGTTGCCCTCGACAACATTTCTTTTCAGCTCTTATGCCTTGTCAACCTACTTGGAGTAAGCTTTCTGTTTCATAGTTATGTCTGGTAAAAAGTTGCAGTATTATTCAAGAAGCGTGTATGGAGGTGAATACAGCAGACCTTAATTTCTATTATGCTTACTCGTTTTTTGAGGATAATTCCAACCATGTCAATTGAATCATTATAAAATAATAAAAGAAAATAATACAATTTTTTAGAAGGAAAGTTACAAAAAAAACGAAAAAAAAAACAACAACCATCCATGGTCCTCATTACGAGAACTGGAAAGCACATTAGTCACAGGGAAGACAAACAACTTAAAAAGGTACTGATTATGAGTTGGTGGAGAGGATTAAACTCATGGGATTCCGCTCCACCTGATTGCGAGTAGTCTGTTCTGTCTACACCTAGGCTTTCTGGTTGTGGGAGAACTTGGCTCGATTTTTCTGGCTGGTAAAATTGACCAGACAAATTACAGGAGCCTTTTGCTGCAGCTGGTGAGTGAAGCGTATAACGCTCTGCCTGCAAGATAATACATTACCTCCGCCCACTCTCCATTACCCCCCTCACTCTCACTGTCACCTCCTCCTCTACTCCCCCGCCTATGGGCCCTTGCATACATTTGCCACTTGCTCAGCTCAGATGGTTCATTTATGACGTAAAAGTATAAGAACTGTCAAATTCTGAGTGGCTTATGACTGGAAAAATCAGTCCCATACGAGAATTCTCCATTCTATGGGGTTTTATTCACAATTGCATGGTACTGGTGCGAAATTACTGCACGAGAACAGTACAATTGATGGCGATTCTACTGTTACCCTAATACTGTGCAACATATAATCAGGGCCAAAATGAGTTAGCCAAATGAATTTCTAAAATGGTGCACTCTACTTCCTACTGTGCCTTGCTCCTAATTTAACAAAGACAAGTAGTTATCTACCAACTTCACACCCAGGGGCAGTCCACTTTATTAAAATAAGTTGAATGCAAGTTGTCATGAACCTCGATATAAAGCATCCAAATCACTGATCACAAGATAGGACCAACAGAACCTTTTTGGCTCACAGCATACATAGAAAGATACACATTTCTGCTTCCTAGATAGTTCTAATGATTTTAACAAAGCCAGAAAGCAGACTGCCGTCATCTCTCCCAAAGATTGCATTTATACATGCCCGAAGGGCAATGAAAATAGGTACAAACGACGTACATGCTGGTAGGTAGGCTGAACAGCAACTTAAAACATGGGCGCTGCTTTCAAGTACAAAGTTACACATTTGACAAACTTTGTTTCTAGGGTTGCCTTATTTTCACCTAAGTGAACTAGACAAAAGCTACAACGCAAATATTCTGTTTTCACCCCCTAATCCCAAAAATATTGTGATAAGGGTGATAATGGCCTGATGGTATGCAACAATAACACTATGCAATTGCTTCCTTTGCGTTTATTCAAAATGTTAATAAATGTGATGGAATTAATCTTTTTGCACTGGACCTTTTCAACTGCAAGTACAATACTTTTAGTTGCCATTCTTCATTAAGTTCCAGATGAGTGAGTGCGTTCTTTTTGGCTTGAAAAAGCAATAAAATGCAACACAAGAGTATATTCAAAATATTGCAGCACTCTAACAATGCCCATGCATTTGGTATACATCCAGTAGCACAAATCACAGTCTAGTTTATCGCCCAATTCCGCCACAGACTCTGAATATATTCTCATACATTCAGCTGCATTGAAGGAAAATGATCCCACCATGCCCCTTCATATCTGGCCATGTTTCCTAGGGCAGCCCCTTCCTTTATAGCTCGTCTCTTCTGTCACTGCACAGATGTCCATACCCTTAAACAATTCTTCAGCTGATAGGGCAGCCGTTGTTCTCCAATTTGGGCCAATGTCAATTTTTGCCAGTTTCAGGCCCAAAGACCAAATTCCGCCTTCGCCACCCCTTTCCAAATCCACCATTATTCCCAATAGAGCAACCTTGAATTTATTCCAATAAGGTTGGATCTCCGGGCAGTCCAGCACCACATGGGAAAAAGTACCCTCTTCCGATCT
The DNA here is from genome assembly GCA_963921515.1 of Calotriton arnoldi. Lineage (NCBI taxonomy): Eukaryota > Metazoa > Chordata > Amphibia > Caudata > Salamandridae > Calotriton > Calotriton arnoldi. The sequence continues at coordinate 1,082,431 of CAWUFW010003125.1, read as the reverse complement.
TCACCTGAGAAAAGTTCGGTCAGGACTCCTTTCCATTTTATGCAACCATGCCAGCGTGTAATATACTCAATGGAAATATCTGAATTGAATTAAATTTAGAGGGGCAAGGATCACCACCAACACTCTGTATCGTCTAGATATACCTTACCCATCTAACATTTCAAGGACAAGCTTGGATTCTAGTTGGTTGAAGTCTGAGACTGATATAAATTCTGACTTCTTACCCTCTAGGGTATGTCTAATTTGTGAGCATCTAGAAAACTGTGAATTATGGAGTTCGAACTCTTCTCTTAGCTGCCCAAAGGTTTTGATGAGATTAGTTTTCCATCTATCCCCTAATTTGGAAATATCTGTGGTGCCCCATGCATAAAAGTCTGTCAATTGGGGAACTACTTTTAACCAGGATCCGTAACACGATGGGGTTTCCCTGTTATTTGCCCATGCCAAAAGTTACTTTCTCGTACTATTTATTGAAAATCAGACTTCACCGTTGAGTTGAGCTTTTAATAAATATTAACAATGGTGGTTTAATCATATTTCTAGCTAGCCCCAATCAAATATTTCAGAACTAATATTTAATATTGCTTCCCATTGTCTCTGTATGGGCTAGCCAGGCTTTCTACGGTGAAAATACATTTTGGGTTCTAATCACTGTAAGGACATGATACCCTAAAGTTTTTACATGTCCTACTTTAAAATACTGTGCACCCTGCCTTGTAGGCTACCAGGCCTACATAAGGGAGGCCTATTAATATTTAGAAGGGAGGTTTTCTTCTGTGAAAAAGGATTATTTTGACAGCTCTTGTAGTTTTAAACCTGTTTTGACAGGTTTAAAACTGCAGCAGCCAGGCTACAATGGCAGGCCTGGAGTCATGTTTGCCTTGCCACACTAGTGGATGGCACAGTAGAGCTTTAGGCCATAGGCAACATTCAACTTTCCATGCTATGGGTGTATTTTTGGACACCATATATTATGGCTTTATAGAAAGTTAAATAGGGCAATTAAGGTTTATTCAATTTTGACATGTTTTAGTGGTCAGAGCACATACACTGGGCACTGTACAGCAGTGTCCGAGTGTGGAGAGTCTAAAAACAGCAATGTAATTAAGCAAAAATGGGTTGACCACGCAAACAAAAATTGCTGTTACTGTAATTAAAGTCACTTATCCGATATTCACATTTTTTTCTATTAGAGAATGTTATTTGTTTCTATTGGCATAGGTGCAGCACTTTCAGTAACCACATTCGTGAAACCTAATCTGGGCTCTGGCAATCCAAATCTCATTCAGTTTCCTTATTTGATCATTTATAATATCTCTATCACATACTGTGTTTAGTAAAACGTCTGTTTCTTTTACAAGTAATATTTGGACTGCAGGTTGTATATTCCATGTTCTCTGTTCTGTATCGTGTGACAAACCCAACTGTTGAGATACTTTATAAAGTGCTTTCTAGAATCTGGTCTCAAATTCGCACATTTGTTTTGAATTTTCCTCCACTGGGATAGCATACCATTTTATTCATAGGTGAAAGACTTTCTCCTATACCCCAACTAAATGTGGGGATGATCCATTCCTCTTTCCATCCTGGGAGGGGAGTTACTCCAGACCAGGGATGGAGTAACTATACAACTTTTTTCAGGATGGCAAATGGTTGGATCAGCATTTGATAATGCCCACAAATGTACATGTTTGTTAGCATTCCCAAACTTCCAGAGCAAACCACTCCTTGGAGCACCCTATTCCTTCACCCTAGGTCTGACTGCAGATTTCTCTGTACTCTGGCAGAGAAATCCACAGTAGTAAAGACATTCAGGCCTGCCGGGAATTCATTGGGAATTCCCGGCAGGCATAGATGGAGGCAATTTCATTCGTCAACTTATGTTTATGGTAAAATATTCCTTTGTGAATAGAGCTCATTGTTTTGTCAATGATGCTAATTGCATCTTAGTACCTGATTCGAGTTTGGCTGTCAGGGTAGCGAGGGCATTATGTCTGCCACTCTGACAAATACTGTATGCCAAATTTAGAGATCACATTTGGACAGCAGTGATGTCTGTACCTTGATAGAAACCATCTTCATGGCAGTTTCTGTCAAGCTGCAAAACGTTTGGTGGACAGCCATCTTTGTTTTTGACTTTACCAAAGTTTTTTTTCTTTTTCAAAATAATCTACAAAATGGGAGTTTGGTATTGAAATACAAATAAGTAATGACCCCCAGACCAAGGGAGTTTTTTCCATGAGTGAATGGTTATTATTTTTTTCTATCCTGGTAGTGACGGACAGGAAAAAAGGACATCACACCATCCACCCTAAATATGCTGATCATTGTAATGCCCTTCCTCCAACTATCCTTACTTGGTAGGGCTATTAGAGGAAGCTTTCAATCAATGGAGTCAACTGGGGCTCCATTGACGGAGAGCTGGTGGCCTCCTGACCTTAAATAATGTGGGTGGACCAACAGTTTTGCAGACAGGGTACTATGTAACATTTGTGATAGAATACCTGGTCCACCAAACAATAAATCTGCGCCCCTGATGTCCTAGGCCCTGTTTATGATCATGTGTGTAGGGAAATACATACGGGGTAAGCACACTCTCAATTTTCCCCAGGTCATTTTTGGCAGATGGAATCCGCTAAAATTAACTAAGGGAAACATTCCTTAGTTAACAAGACAGGCAGATTTTGGGGCTAGAAGCACCAAAATCTGCCTGTAAATTCTCTTTGTCACTGGGAAACTCATGATTAGAGATATTTATGGCACTTGAAAAATAATGACCATTGTTATTTATCTGGTGCGATGGTTATCGTGCTAAACACCAGCCCAATAGTAATAAAGGCCTAGTTGCAGTTCTAATTCTGTATTTTCAAGATGAGGTTGTGTTTACCATTTTAGTTTGGAGTTCCATGCTTTTATGCCAATATCTTGCTTGTGACTACCTACCTGAGCTTTGCACAATGAAGCCTTATGAACTTTGCCGTTTGAACCATAACTAAATTAACGTGTTATGTTTTTAGATACTTTTCACATCAGGGCGTTGTCTGGGCCACATCTATGTTAAGTTAGCTTTGCTTTTGTTATCATATTTATCTTACAAAACTACGCTGTGTTTCACAGATGCGCTATTTAGTATGACAGTTCATTGTCAAGCGGCAATTCTGTCTGCATTTGTTTGCTCCCATGAGAGCATATATGAAGGGCAAGTGATCCCACCTATCCTCCTTCCTCTTTCATAGTGATATATGTTTTACACTTTAAGGGCCATATGCACTAACAATAAGAAATGTGATTTCCAAATTGCGATTCTTTCTGAATCACAATTTGGAAATTGCAAATCCAAATGCATTAAAATGTTAAATGAAATTTAGGAATTCCTAGTTGGCAGAAAATGCACCTATCTCTTGAATTTTAGTGAGTTAGGCCGCAGTTTAGGACCCACTGCAAATCGCAGCCATCACAGGGATGGTGGCCTACTGGGGTCAGCAGACCATTAAGTCTGTGACTCCTTTTTAACAAAGCAGACTTTTTTCTTTTACATGCAGCCCTTTTCCCTTAAAGGAAACAGGGCCTCATTTAAAAGGAAAAGTTTATTTGTGTTTTTGTTTTATTTTAGGTAGAGGCAGTGGTCCCATGGACCACTAACTCCTCTTAAACAAAGCATTGTTTTTCATTCACAAAGGGTCCCTAAGGGACCCCTTCCCTTTGGAATGGGTTACCACTACATGATTTTAGTCAGTGAATTATTAATGTTTAGTGACCGGAATTCAGTTGTGTTAGAAATGGGTTTCCAGTTGGCTAGGGTATGCACCTAAGCCATGCAGAACCCACCACTCTAGTCAGGATAAGGGAGTTACACACCCAAGCCTTGGTAGCTTGTCAGAGCAGTCAGGCTTATCCTGGAGGCAATGTGTAAAGCGTTTGTGCAACACACACCAGTGACACATTACGCACACCACAAAACAGACTCCACACAAGGTTATATAAAAATATCACCTGCATTAGATTAAAAAAAACACATTGACCATAATCACATAAATCACTTTGCCAACTAGGCAACTGTCATGACATCGCATAGATCATAAATCACTTTGCCAACTAGGCAATTGTCATAATATTACAGGTAGTGCACTAAAGTAAATACTTATAGGGTGCACATCAGAAAGAACATACTCAAACTGTGCATATGATGTCAATACTGCAAAAGCACTCATCATCCTGAAAATGCAGCCATCCAAACGACATCCATTATGTTGTCAGTAAGGACATGGCAGGAAATGCACCAGATTATGACATGAAAGCACATGGGTCATCAATGTGGTGCATACCTGAGAATACAAAAATCAAAAAAAGAAACAAATTACATCAGGGCAGGAGATGTAGCAGGTCACAATGCCTTCGCGCGTCTGTAATTGCAAAGGGATCATCTGGAAGAAATGCCCCAAAATGTATGTACCAAAGCAGCTGCCCGCGATCATGTGATGCAGCTACGAGTGCTCTCCGGTGCTTAAATTCGCCATAAAGGTAGGCAATTGGGGAGGCCTCGCTGGCCCCTCCCCTCCCTACACAGAGCCCCACACGGCTGAAGTTGGCGGGGAGACATTGTCTGGTCTTCCTGGTGGGGGACTGAAGTGCAGCTGCCCATGCTTGCACTGAGGGGCTGCTGCTGCCGGATAAAAAGCCTCTGCCGGTGAGGAGACCTCGCCGGGTCTCCCGCTGCCTCTCCCAGGCAGCGCGACTCGAGGAGGAACGTGCCGGTCCCTCCTGCAGGTCAATAGTGGAACTCCTCTGCTCTCTGTCGGCTTCCTTTCCAGCAGACGGGGCCCTACTCAGGGGAGTCTCTGCAGTGTGGCCAGCAATTCTGTTGCAGCTCCTTGGTTTGTTATGGCAACATGCAGGGGCCACGTCTAGGCTTCCTTCCTTGGCTGACACCGGACCAATGCTGCTCACGCTAGTTCTGCACAGCACGGGGCCACTCCAGCAGAGCCTCTGCTGTAAGGTTACTTGTAAGCTTGGCACATATAGTGCAGCGCTGGTCTGCATAAGAAGTGCTTCTCATGTGCTTTCAACTTTAGGCACTAAAAATGACGAGGAAAGCACCCTAAACCGCTCCACAGGCCCTAAGCACAGAGTTTGGGTTTGCAGCAGAAAAAAATCGATCACCACACGCTGCATTGTTACAAAAAGCGCTCTTCATCCGCTTTCACTTCAGCATCCAGAGGAAGAACAGTCCAGTTCTTCCCCTTCAAGAGCAGCAACTGCACACCAACCCACCCCTAACACAACAGGGGCAGCACTCCTCACACAGCTCTTCCGTCCTCCTTTTGGATGTAGCAAGTTTACCTTTGTTGAAGGCTTTTATCTCCCTGAGACTTCCAACAGGAGGTCAGCATACACATTCCCTTGGAGATTTCTTCAGAAGTAGGATACCACAGCAGGGCAAAAAGAGTCATTCCTTTTCCTCCACCACAGACAGAAGCAGCAACTGCAGGCCAACCCACCCCTCACACAGAAAAGGCAGCACTCCTCACACAGTTCTTTCACTCTTCTTCTTGGCAGAGTCCTCTTGTTTCTTGAAGTAATCTAAAGTCTTGGGGTTTAAGGTCTAATACTTATACCCCATTTTGTCATTGTTTTCTTTGTGGCAGAGTCTCTAAGCTCGGTCAAACCCAGTTCTGTCCTCCCTGGTCCAGCATGACCACAGGGGGTGGAGACAGCATTGTACAAAGGAGGCACAGCCTATTCGGGTGCTAGTGAAACTCCTTCTACCATTCTAAATGCAGACCAGGTCTCTTCAGCCCAGCGATGAGTCACCCAGGCAAGGCAGGACACACCTTAACCACCATTGTGACTGTCTAGAGTGAATATATATACCCAGCTCCTGTCACTCCAAAACCAGACGCTGAATACACAAACAGCCAGAGGCACACAGAATGGTAAAGCAAGAAAATGTCCACTTTCTAAAAGTGGCATTTTCAAACACAATTTAAAAACAACCTTCACCAAAAGGTGTTTAATAAATTCTAAGTGCAGAGAGTCTAAACTCCATTTTTCTATCTTGTCCCAATTGAAATTTAAACATGTAAAGTGTTACAGTGCAGCCCCAATGATAGCCTATGTGACAGATAGCCTTTCAACAGTGAAAAATGAAATACACAGTTTTTCACTATCAGAACATGTCACCAGTACATGTCCTACCTTTCAAATACTGCACCCTGCTCATGGGGGTACCTCGGGCCTACCTGAGGGGTGCCTTACATGTAAGAAAAGGGAAGGTTTAGGCCTGGCAAGGGGGTGCACTTGCCAGGTCAACATGGTAGTCTACAACTGCGTGCACGACACTGCAGTGGCAGGTCTGAGACACTTTTACAGCGCTACTCATGTGAGTGGCACAACCAGTGCTGCAGGCCCTCTTGTAGCATTTGATTTAGAAGCCCTGGTAAGCTCAGTGCACTTTACTAGGGACTTACCAGTAAATCAAATACGTCAATTATGGATAACCAATCATATTCACAATTTACACTGAGAGCATATGCACTTTAGCAATTATCAGAAGTGGTAAAGTGCCCAGAATCCTATAGCCAATAAAAACAAGGTCAGAAAAATAGGAGGCAAAAGGCAAAAAGTCTGGGGATAAACATGCAAGAATGGTCCGGTCTAACAGGTTGCAAAACATTAATACATACCATACCAATTAGGTATTTGGAAGGGACGTCCTGAACACGCGCCTTTCAAATACCGAATCAGATTTGGGTCACAAACATAAGTTACTGAATCACAATTTGGTGTCTGTACCATTAAAAAAACATGCTTGCAGTCGCAAACAAGGCTGTTTGCAACCTAAAAATGCCTTGTACATCTGGCCCTTAGTTTTAGTGGCTAATCATTTGTGAATCTTCAGTAGATAATGTCCCTGATTACAGGTTCAAGGCTTAGTTCCAACTCTGTGTTAAGAAAGGTTTGCAGAGGGAGAAGAATTCCCAGGCCCTCATTACAAGTTCAGGGCTAAGTTCCAAAATGATCAGAATTACAAGTTGTGTGATAATTATCATACTCTGGAAGGTCTCCCCTGATAGATTTTGACAAGTCAAACCTGGTAAAATTTATCAGGGTCAAAAGGCCGAATAAAAAAGGTAAAACATGCCGAATTTGTAAGAAGCATTTTACCAGTCCCGTTTGCGATCAGTAAAGTGCATTTTGCCATGTACAGAAGGCAATATGCGACTTGATAACTTGTTACCGAATCGCATTATGCTTTTGCGATTCGGTATTTGGAAGGGGCACGTTTAGGGTGCCCCTTCCTAATACCAAATAGCACTGGTATGTATGAATGTTTTGCAACCGGGAATTTGCAGTTACCACCAACTTTAAGTTGGTGGTAACCCTTTCGCTAGGCTCAACATTCTGTGATTCTGGGTAAATCACTTACTCTCCCTGTGCCTACCAAAAATGGTAGCTTTTCATTTTTATTTTTTAAATGCTTCGCGTTTTCCTTTAAGGAAAACGGGCTGCATTACAAAAAAGTATTGCTTTATTTATAAAGCAATCACAGACATGGTGATCTGCTGACCCCAGAAGGCCACCATCCCTGTAATTGTAGCCATTCACAATGGGTCCCAAATTGCGACCTGCCTGATGAATATTGATGAGGCACGTCTATTTGCGAGCCACTGCGAATCGTTAACAGTGTTAAACACACTGCTGTACATCGCAGTTTGCAATTTCCTAATGGCAAATCACTAAAATTAGCTATTAGGAAATCGCAAACATGCGATTTAGTACATCTGGCCCTTGGTGTAATAAATAGCGATTTTGCATTTCATATCTTATTTCCAAGTTGAGAACTCAAACCAGGAAGTATTTACTACAAAAGGTTAATACCTCACCCCTGGGTAAATGTATTTCCCTGGTGTGGTAAACACCTCACCCTGTTCTGAAGTGCTGGTCAGCAGGGCAGCATGTCTATGTGTACGATGATAATGCCTGATGTGTTGTTACTGGACTGCTGTTGTTCTGGTGATTTCTGAGTTGTGGTTGTTAGTTCTGCTAACAATGTCTGAGCCTGCACGCGGTGATTTGAAGTTGGCGTCTGAGGCCGAATGTGGTCTGCAGTTAACAAGTTCAAGCCACAATCGGCCAACTCGGGCTTCCATCGTTTCAAGGTCGTTACAAAGAGAACCATTACATTTAGTATTAGTAATTCCTGTTAATTTACAGTCCCTAGACTCTGCAGACGTTCAGTACGAACCCCTATGTGCGAGCAAGTCATTACAAATGCAGAAAATGCTGACTACACATAAATGTTTTCATATTCCATTCATTCACCCCTCCCCTTCGCACAGTCGGGAGACTTGCCAACAAGCAGCCAATCCTGGACTATTCTCCCCTTCACCACTTGGGGTGAGGCTTAAGCAATAATAATAAATCCAGCCACGGCCCTATAAATAAAAATATAATGAATTTTGTTATAATATCTCAAGAATGGGGAAAACGTCAAGATGATAAAATGAAGAGCTGTTATGTATAAGCGCCGAGCGCTCTCGGTGATACATCTTGCTGGTTTTTTAAAGCTTCTGGTATTAATATGAAGCTTTAGTAAGTTCAGTTTGTCTTACAAATTGCATTTCCATCTAAATTGACTGCGGTCTTTGTGTAATTCATGCAGGGCGCTAAATGGAAAGTCTGTGGTGAGTCCTGCGCAGGGGGGCGCAGTGATAAAGATGTTCCCGCGCATCAGCATAAAGCGCGCGGGGCTGTGATTAGATTTTGCAGGCTCTGGTTTCCCACCCTGCATTGTTTCTTCATACATTACATTGATAATCCTTTAATCTTGGAATTAAACTTTGAAAAAACAAGTCTATTGCAACGCGCCTGATTGCAAGTTGGGTTTTTGGAGGCACTGTTTAAATAATATCGGTAGGTCATAGATATTGATATGCCAGATGCTTTATCAAAGCAAGAAAAAAAATCATAAATTGATGTTATAAGCTCAGAAATGCCTACCGGTGACCCTTATGCATTAATGTGCTTTGAGGTTTTCTGGCGTTTTAAAGATCTTCAATATGTACAATATTGCACAATATGTAGTCTAAAAAGTTAAATTCCAAGATGTAGTAAACGAAATAGAAAGTACAATTCGAATTCCTTTTACATACGTGAAACGTATAAAAGACATATTGATAAAGCCAATAGGTCTCACTTATAACTGAAAGCGCCTTGATGTATCCGTCTTTGCACTCAGCCTCTCATCATTCCTCCTCACACTCATGCATCTATTCATCCACTCTTGTAAGGGGTGAGAAAAAGCCCAAGAGCGACAGGACTAACATCAGTGGATGGGTGAGTCCAACCGTATCCCAGATGTCTCAGGCACTGCAGGAGGTAGGGACCTTGAACAAGAGTGAGGCCCGGTTATAGTGTCTGTAGGCCAGAGATGCGCAATGAGTCAGTCTTCAGGGAAGTGCATGAGGGCAGTGATCAGCAGGTGCCACTACTGTAGAGTGTACGAGAGCACTCATATGCAAAGAGTGAGACTGCAGTGGAGTGACTGAGGGCAGATGGGTGAAGGTGAGACTCCTATGGAGTGTACGAGAGCACTCATGTGCAATGAGTGCGACTGCGGCGGCGTGAATGAGGGTAGTTAGCTGAAGGTGAGACTCCTATGGAGTGTACGAGAGCACTCATGTGCAATGAGTGAGACTGCAGCGGCGTGAATGAGGGTAGTTAGCTGAAGGTGAGACTCCTATTGAGTGTACGAGAGCACTCATGTGCAATGGGTGAGACTGCAGCGGCGTGAATGAGGGTAGTTAGGTGAAGGTGAGACTCCTCTGAAGTGTACGAGAGCACTCAGGCAATGAGTGAGACTGCAGCGGCGTGAATGAGGGTAGTTAGCTGAAGGTGAGACTCCTATGGAGTGTACGAGAGCACTCATGTGCAATGAGTGAGACTGCAGCGGCGTGAATGAGGGTAGTTAGGTGAAGGTGAGACTCCTATGGAGTGTACGAGAGCACTCACATGCAATGAGTGAGACTGCAGTACAGTGAATGAGGGTATTTAGGTAAAGGTGAGACTCCTCTGAAGTGTATGAGAGCAGTCATGTGCAATGAGTGAGACTGCAATGAAGTGAATGAGGGTATTTAGGTGAATGTAGAACTCCTAAGTGTACAAAAGCAATCATATGCAATGAGTGAGACTGCAGTGAAGTGTATGAGAGCAGTGATGTGCAATGAGAGGGAGAGGAGTTGGCCTAACGGCTAGGGCTGTCGACCTCAAATCTGGGGAACTGGGTTCGAGTCTCAGCAATGACGCTGAACGTCCTGTGATTCTGGGCAAATCACTTTATCTCCCCCTGCCTAACGAAAAAATGAATGTGTTCTCATGTAACCAAGTGCTCAAGTAAAGCGCTCCAATACCCGATACCTTCGGGTCAAGTTCGCGCTATATAAAACTCCGTAAAATAATTTAATTTTTTTATTTTTAAATGAGTGAGACTGCAGTGAAGTGAACGAGGGCAGTGATCAGCAGGTGAGACTCCTCTGAAGCGTATGAGAGCACTCATATGCAATGAGTGAGACTGCAGTGGAGTGAATGAGAGTAGTTAGGCAAAGGTGAGATTTCACTGAAGTATATGAGAGCAGTGTTGTGTAGGTAAGATTGCAGTGGAGTGTAACAGGGCAGTAATGTTTAATGAGTGAGACTTCAGTTAAGTGTGTGATGGTACTGATGCAAAGGGGAGGCTCCACTGACGTGTATCAGGGCAGTGATGTGTAGGTGGCAATCTAATGAAGTATAAGACTGCAGTGATGTTTAAGAGCGTACTGGCACATGCATCAAGCTAGGATTTTGCGAGTCCTTAATAGCGAATATTAAGGATTCGCAATTAAGGATTCGCAAAATCCTATGCATGTAGGAAGCGCTATAATAATAGCGATTCCTTCACATTCCTTATTTGCGACTCGCAAATTGCGACTCGCAAATAAGGAATGGCTTCCCATTCATTCCTATGGGCCTACAGGCCCATAGGAATGAATGGGAAATTATGAAGCGCTATTTGCGAGTACCAATAGGTACTCGCAAATTGCATGCAATTTCAAGGGTGCAGGGGTGTCAAAGGACACCCTGTTGCACCCTGAAATTGATCCGTGCACATATGTTGCGCACACACATGTCCCAAGGACATGTGTGTGTGTAACCTTCAACTTTAAAATATGCACTTTAGTGCATTTCTCAGAGTTTTGCAATTTACCATGAAGTTCAACTTCATGGTAAATTACGCCCTAGTAGCGAAATCGCTAATTTTTTTACTTTGTTGCATTGCATTTAAGGAATCTCAATTTGCGATTCCTTAAATGCACTCGCAATTTAAGTAATCGCAATTTAGAGATTACTTAAATTGCGATTTTGCATTTGGGATGATGCATCCCAAATGCAAAATACTGATCGCAAAGGGGCAGATTCTGAGAATCTGCCCGTTTGCGACCGGTTTTTCTTTTGATGCATGTGCCTGTAAGTCTCTAGTGCTAAGAATGAGAGCAGTGATGGGTAATGAGTGAGATTTCCATGAAACACAAAGGGCATTGATGTGCAATGAGTGAGACTTCCATGAAACACGAAGGGCAGTGCTGTGCAATGAGTAAGACTTCCATGAAACACGAAGGACAGTGATGTGCAATGAGGACTTCCATGAAAAATGAATAGTAGTGATGTGCAACGAGTGAGACTTCCATGGAACATGAAGGGCAGTTATGTGCAATGAGTGAGACTTCCATGGAACATGAAGGTCAGTGATGTGCAATGAGTGAGACTTTCATGAATCATAAAGGGCAGTTATGTGCAATGAGGGATACTTCCATGGAACATGAAGGGCAGTGATGTGCAATGAGTGAGACTTCCATGAAACATTCAATCAATCAATCAATCAATGAATTTGTAGAGCGCACTACTTACCCGCGAGGGTCTCAAGGCGCTGGGGAAAAAAAGGGGGGGGGTGCCGCTACTGGTCGAACAGCCAGGTCTTGAGTAGCCTCCTGAAGGTCAGTAGGTCTTGGGTCTGTCGTAGGCTGAGTGGGAGGGTGTTCCAGGTCTTGGCGGCGAGGTGGGAGAAGGATCTGCCGCCGGTGGTTGTTCTTCGAATGCGAGGGACGGTGGCGAGGGAGAGGTCGGCGGAGCGGAGCTGGTGGTTGGGGACGTAGAAGAAGAGTCGTCTGTTGAGGTAGGCTGGGCCGGTCTTGTGGAGTGCCTTGTGAGCGTGGATGAGGAGTTTGAAGGAGATTCTCCTGTCGACGGGGAGCCAGTGCAGGTTCCTCAGGTGGGGGGTGATGTTGCTGTGGCGTGGTACGTCGAGGATCAGGCGTGCGGAGGCGTTTTGTATGCGTTGCAGTCGCTTGATGAGCTTGGCCGGGGCTCCTGCATAGAGGGCGTTCCCATAGTCGAGTCTGCTACTGACGAGGGCCTGGGTGACTGTTCTTCTTGTAGCTGTCGGGATCCACCTGTAGATCTTGCGAAGCATGCGGAGGGTGCTGAAGCAGGAGGAGGAGACCGCGTTGACTTGTTTGGCCATGGAGAGCGTTGAGTCGAGGATGACTCCCAGGTTGCGTGCGTGGTCGGTGGGTGTTGGGGCTGCCCCCAGTGTCGTTGGCCACCAGGAGTCGTCCCAGGCTGAGGGGTTGGAGCCGAGGATGAGGACCTCTTCAGCTTTAGTCGGCTGTTCGTCATCCAGTCGGCGACGGCCTTCATTCCTTCGTGGAGGTTGGATTTGGCGGTGAGGGGGTCCTTGGTGAGGGAGAGGATCAGTTGAGTGTCGTCGGCGTAGGAGATTATGTTGAGGTCGTGCTGTCTGGTGATGCGTGCGAGAGGGGCCATGTAGATGTTGAACAGTGTTGGGCTGAGGGATGATCCCTGGGGTTCGCCGCAGATGATCTCGGAGGCTTCGGATCGGAATGGTGGGAGGCAGACTCTCTGGGTTCTGCCGGCGAGGAAGGAGGTGGTCCATTCCAGGGCCTTGTCTCGGATCCCTGCGTCGTGGAGGCGTGCGCGTAGAGTGCGGTGGCAGACAGTGTCGAAGGCGGCGGAGAGGTCCAGCAGGATGAGGGCTGCGGTCTCACCGTTGTCCAGCAGGGTCCTGATGTCGTCGGTGGCGGCGATGAGGGCAGTCTCAGTGCTGTGGTTGCTGCGGAACCCTGACTGGGATGGGTCCAGGATGCTGTTTTCTTCGAGGTATCGGGTTAGCTGTCTGTTGGACGATCTTCTCGATGACCTTGGCTGGGAACGGAAGCAGGGAGATGGGCCGGAAGTTCTTGAGGTCTCTTGGGTCCGCCTTGGGTTTTTGAGTAGGGCGTTGATCTCGGCATGTTTCCAGCTCTCTGGGAAGGTCGCGGTCTCGAAGGAGAGATTGATGACGTTGCGCAGGTGGGGTGCGATGGAGCTGCTGGCTTTGTTGAAGATGTGGTGTGGGAAAGGGTCTGACGGGGAGCCGGAGTGTATCGTGCTCATGGTCTTGATGGTGTCATCGATGTTCACGCTGGTCCAGGCTGGCAAGGGGTCGTGGTCGATGGTGTGCGGCGGGTCTGGTGCATCGGTCTCAGTTGGGGCTGTCTGGGTGTTGAAGCTGTCGTGGATGTCGGCGATCTTGCGGTGGAAGAAGTTGGCGAGGGAGTCGCACAGGGCTTGCGACGGCGGGATGTCGTTGGTGTTGGAGCTGGGGTCGGAGAGTTCCTTCACGATGTTGAAGAGCTCCTTGCTGTTGTGTGCGTTATTGTCGAGGCGGTCTTTGAAGGAGATCCTCTTGGCGGACCTGATGAGGTGGTGGTGGTTACGGATGGCGTCTTTGTGGGCTGCGTGGCTGTCCGGTGTCTTTTCACTGTGCCATTTCTTCTCTAGTTTCCGGCAGGTACGCTTGGAAGCTAGGAGTTCCGGGGTGAACCAGCTGGCTCTTTTGGTGGTGTCACTGTAGGTGAGTTTTTTCAGCGGGGCGAGGGTGTTGGCACAGTCGTCTATCCATCGTCTGATGTTGCAGGCAGCGTCGTTGGTGTCGGATGGGTCGGAGGGTGGGCTGAGAGCGAGGTTTGCCCGTAGTTGGTCTTCGGTGACTTTGCTCCAGCAGCGGCGTGGGATCTGTTGGGTGCGGTGGGTTTCTGGAAGGTGAAGTGGATGCAGCGGTGGTCGGTCCAGAGGAGTTCGGTGGTGTGGCTGAAGGAGACGTGGGAGCTTGAGGAGAAGATGGGGTCGAGCGTATGGCCGGCGGAATGGGTCGGTGTTGTGACGAGCTGTCTTAGTCCGAGGTTGGCGAGGTTGTCGATCAGGGTGGTGGAGTTGCTGTCGTTGTTGTTCTCCAGGTGAAAGTTCAGGTCTCCGAGGAGGATGTAGTCGGTGGAGGTCAGGGCGTGCGTGCTGATGAAGTCGGCGATGGAGTCGCTGAACTGGGGTTGGGGTCCAGGGGGTCTGTAGACGAGGGTGCCTCTAAGGGTAGTGTCGGGATCCGGGTGGATCTGGAAGTGCATGTGTTCGGCGGTGCAGAGAGTGTCGTCGGTGCTGGTCGAGACCCTGATGGTGTTCTTGTGGACGATGGCGATTCCTCCTCCTACTCCGTTGATGCGGTCTCTGCGTGTGATCTTATAGCCGTCTGGGATGGCTATGGCGATGTCGGGTGCGGAGGAGTCGTTCATCCAGGTCTCTGTCAGGAAGGCGACGTCTGGTGCTGATGTGTCGAGCAGGTCCCAGAGCTCGACGGCGTGTTTGTGTGCGGAGCGGGTGTTCAGTAGAATGCATCGGAGGTGGTTGAGGTCCTTCTTGGCGGGGGCTTCGGCGGCTCTGAGGCTGGTGTAGCTGCAGTTCCGGCAGGTGAAGGGACCATGAGTGCGTTTAGGGGCGGCCTTGAAGCAGTTGTGTATCCGTCCGGGGTTGAGAGCGTGGAGTGTGGTGGCATCGTATCGGCGTCGGTCATCAAGGCTTGAGCGGGGGGCGCGAGGACCAGGGGTTCTGGCACTGGGGGCGGTCCAGGCACGGACGGGCGCAGACGGACTTGCCTTAGGCGCGCCTTTGGCGCGCCAGCGGCGCGGCCGTGCAGCATCCGCCATATATGGGGAGGTGGGAGGGAGGAGCAGCTGGGAGGCGGAAGGCAGGGGCAGCGAATGGTCAGTCAGGGGGGCGGGCCGCAGGGGACGCAGCGGCGGGAGCGGAGAGAGGCAACAAGGGGTACAGAGGCAAAAATGGACACAAAATACGGGGGCAACGAGGGGTACAGAAGGCAAAGATGGACACAAAATACGGGGGCAACGAGGGGTACAGAAGGCAAAGGTGGACACAAAATACGGGGGCAACGAGGGGTACAGAGGCAAAAATGGACACAAAATACGGGGGCAACGAGGGGTACAGAAGGCAAAGATGGACACAAAATACGGGGGCAACGAGGGGTACAGAAGGCAAAGGTGGACACAGAGGCAGCAAACAGGGGGGCGAGCTTACCAGCAGCAGCAGCGGGTAGGGCACCACAGGCGGAGCTGTGTGGTGGGGGAGCGACCTACCTGGCAAGGTCAAGGGCAGTGATGTGCAATGAGTGAGACATCCATGGAACATGAAGGGTGGTGATGTGTAATGAGTGAGACTTCCATGGAACATGAAGGGCAGTGATGTGCAATGAGTGAGACCTCCATGGAACATGAAGAGCAGTGATGTGCAATGAGTGAGACTTCCATGGAACATGAAGGGCAGTGATGTGCAATGAGTGAAACGTCCATGAACCATGAAGAGCAGTGATGTGCAATGAGTGAGACTCAAGTGAAGTGTATGCGGCCAGTGATGGCAAGGTAAAACTCCACTGAAATGTGTGAAGGGATGGATGTGCAGATGAAACATGAGGGAAGCATTGGCAAAACGATAAGTGGTATCAAATTGCTATATTGCATGCACATCTGGTAACATGCACACAGCTTTGCACAGCCAACATTATAGGCAGACAACATACATCTAGGTACGAATACACAAAATACAACTTACAGCCTACAAAATGCAACTTACAGCCAACATACACATGCACATGGCACATATAGGAACAAATACACACACACATGTTGTTGGACTTGGCCCTTTTTGCAGGGTCATCCCAGAACGTTTTGCCTTCCTCCTGTATTTTTTATGATCTGTTGTTGGTGGTTTATGACTCTGGGCACTTTATCGCTGCTGATCAGTGCTAAAGTGCATGGGCTCTCTCTTGTAAACTTGGTAAGATTGGTCTACACCTGTTTGGCACATTATTTAATTTACCTGTAAGTCCCTTGTACAGTGGTATTTCATATACCCAGGGCCTGTACATTAAATGCTACTGGTGGGCTTGCAGCGCTGCTTGCGCCACCCACCTAAGTAGCCTTTCAAACCTGTCTCAGGCCTCTGCCACTGCAGGGCCTGTGTGCGCAGTTTACTGCCGCTGTGATGTGGCATATAAAATGGTTGCCACGTCTGTAACTCCCCTTTTAGTACATATCAGTCACCCCAAACGTAGGCCCTAGCTAGCCCAATGGGCAGGGTGCGGTGTAGGTAAAAGGTAGGACATGTGCCTTAACTGTGTGGCATGTCCTGGTAGTGACAAACAGCCTATTTGGTTTCTCATTGCTGTGAGGCTGCTCTCTCATATGCTTGCATTGTGGATTCCCTGATATGTGCTTCAGTGGTAATTTCTGATCTGAGAGGGGTAGCGTGACCATGTTTGGTGTGTTTGGAATAGTAGTGATAAATCCTGCTTATTGGTGAAAGCAGATTTATTGTAACTATTTTAGAAATGACACTTTTAGAAGTGGGCATTTCTGTGTGCTTATGTGTCTTTTTGCCTCTGCTGGTTTGTTAATTGACTGTCTGGTTTTGGAGTGACAGAGACAGGGGATGTGAATTATCTTCAGACAGCCACTCGGGGGTTGAGGTGTGACCTGCCTTTCCTGGATGAGTCAGGGCTAGGCTGAATAGACCTGGTCTGCATTTAGAGAGGTGGGAGGAGATTTCTCTGCATCTGAACAATGCTGTCTCCACCTCCTGCCAGGAAACTACACCAGTGAGGACAGAACTGGTTCAGAGTCCTCTGCCACCAGAGAACAAAGACTTTGGGACTATAAGTAAAGGGGCTGTGACCCCATGGAAAAGAGGAGGAACTGCCATTGGACTGGATTGCTGAAGGACTGATCTGCTGCCTTTGAGCTACGAGACGACCTGTCTCTCTGACTTTAGACCCCTTTGTGCTGGCCTGCCTGCTGGCGCCCTGTAGCTGGTGCTTCCTGTATCCCTTCTCTACAGAGCGAGTGTAATCACTTGTGCACTCAGCCCAAAGGTGATGGGTGAGCCCAGTGCCAGTCACCTGTCTATTTTTGAACGCACTGTTGTGGGGGCACCAGTGAGTGCTTTGGCAAGTGTGTGGGGAGCGCAGCGTGTGGCCTGAAAGGTGCTCCCCCTTGCCGTGATTCTGGCCGCCAACAGAGGGAGATGCCAGGAAGAAGCGTGCTGGGTTTCCCTGCTTGCCGAAGGGCCTGAAGAGTGCAGAAAGCGACCGCCCCGGAGTAACTTTTGCTCAGCAACCACCGCAGAAGCAGTGCCAGAGGATCTCTCCTTATGAAATCTGGTGTTGCCTTTGGGCGGGGCCCCATCAAGGGAGGAGATTCCACCCCGAGAGAGTGGAGAGGGGAGACATCGCTCCGTGCTTCCAGGCCCAACGGGGTCCGGACGGAATCCTTCTGCGGCCTGCCAACCTTTTCTGCCCTTGCAGAGGTGAGCCGGATTGCCACGGTGACCGCGTTATCTGGCCGCCGCTGCCCCTTCCTGTATTTGCGGGCGGCCGCCGAGTGTGGCTCCAGTATCTGTGGGGTGGGGGCATTGTCCATTTTGAATCAGTGAGGAGGAGGGGAAGCAAGGTGCCGGCTTCCCTCCCTAGTCGACACACGAGACCGGGGAAGGTCTCCCGTGTGATGAGCCCGATTGGGCCCACCGTTGGTCCCCACTGTTAGTGGACCGCCGCAATTGTTGTTGTTGGCAGCTACACTGCATGCCTGCGGGGCTGCCGGTGGCTATTTCTCAGGTGGAGGGGGACTGAGTGAGGTCTCTCCGCCTTCGGGGCATTATTTTTGGATAAAGTTCCGCGTTCCTTAATAGAGGCACAAGAGTGAGGTGCCCTATTGCCTAGAGGAGGCTGTGGTAACTAATTTGTCTTCCCAGTAAATTGTGACTGCAGCATTTCCGCATACTGCTGATTATGCCCTGATGTGGATATATGTGGCGGTACATTGCCAGTAAGGATATTTCCATAATATGTGCAACTTACCAGTGTTTACTATGGTGCACTGCTGATGATGGTTATGCATAATGTGTTCTGCTAAGTGCAATGCTACCAGTAAGTACTGGTTAGCTTAACTGTGATGTTTATGACAATTGTCCGATTGGCGAGGTGATTTGTGTAATCCCTCTGACATCATGACAAGTGCCTAGTGGCACAGTAATATATGTGATTGTGGTCTAATGTGTTATTATGAATAATACAAAGGATATTTTTATATAACTTTGTGTGGAGTCTCTTTTGTGGTGTGCCTAGTGTGTCTCTGTTGTGTGAGTGTATTGCGCAAACGCTAAACACATTGCCTCTGGGTTAAGCCAACTGCTCTGCCAAGCTACCAAGGGGGTGATCAGGTGTTATCGTGGGTGTGTACCTCCCTTACCCTGACTAGAGTGGTGGGTTCTTCCTGCCTTAGGTGTATACCCTAGCCAACCAGAAACCCCATTTCTAACACATGTGCATCAATATCCTGTGTATGAGTCCCCAGATAGAAAACAATGAAGCACGCATGCTACTAACACTAAGGGCCCTATTTCAATGCGGGTCGGAAAGCCTCCGACCGACCGCTGCATTACAATGCTGGCAGTCGAAAGTGAAACCTGTCGGTCATTCCGGCTGGAATCCTACACCCTCAAGGAGCCGACAGCCAGTTGGAGGCCATAGGGATGGCGTTTTCGCCGTAGGGATTACGATGTTGGTTTCCAACAGGCTTTCCATGTTGAAGTTTCCGACATGGAAAGCCTTTCGGAAAGCAACTTTCGGGGCCCCTAGCAGGGACCCCTTCTCCCTGCGGCCTCCGGTTGGGGGCCGAGGGGGCACCTATGGTGCCTCCCAGTTAAACCCTGCACCATGTGACAGGCACCTTGAGGTGCAGGGATGAACCGATTCTCCCATTTCTCTATAGGAGCTTGTGCTACTGCCGGTTTACAGCCGCAGCACAAGCTCCCATAGAGAAATGGGAGTATGCGACCACACCATGTGCGGCCGCATTGTAATACTGCGGTTGGGACCCCCAACCAGAGGTCGGTCGGTCCCGATTCCGCAACGGTGTCCCGACATTGTAATGAGGCGCATATTGTCAGGCATGCACATCACAACATATATAAGGGTACACATATGCAAGGGAGTAGCCAAAAAAGTAAAATAGCCCTCACTATGAACCATATTCACTCAGAAAATGAGCCCAAAAGTTATTCTTTTGTTTTCTCCATCCTTCTTTCAGTCTTTTGTCCTTCTTTCTTTCTTTCCTTCTCTCAATCTCATTGTATTCTTTCCATCTTTGTTCCCTTTCTTCCTTTTTTACATCCTTCTTTCTGTCATTTTATTCACCCATCCTTCTGCCTCCATCCTCTTTTCCTTCCTTCTGTCACCCTTCATTCTTTCAACACATCCTTTTCTCCAGCTAGCATCCCTTCTTTGTTTTTGTTCATTCATCTATTTAGTCTTTTTTCCATGCATCCCTTCATTCATCTCCCAATCCATACTCTCTCTCCCTCCCTCCTTCTCTAAAACTGTCCATCCTTCCATTGATCCATCCATCTCTACATCCTTTTCTAAATCCATCGGCGATCAGTGTCTCTGATCAAAGTAAAAGGAGCTGGAAACAATGTAATGGTTCATGTTACACAGAACTACCCGGTGGCACTCATCCGCCACTTAAACTGCTAACGTGAGGGTTCATGACGCTCCTGCACATAAAAATGTGCACATACACACACACACAAGCCCCTTGCTCCCAACTGAGAGCACATTGCGCCACCAGAGTTCTGTGTACTGCGAGCAAAGATGGTGGCTTGTCAGAAGCTTAAAGCCCCAGCTCCCTTAGATTTGCTTTTGCATGTGCTGTGAATGGAGCTTTGCTTGCAACAGTGAATGTGATGTGATTATTCTGGGGGAGTTCTGTATACCTAGTCTTCAAAATAATGTGTGCGTTTATTTAGAAGTGAATTTGCTGTAGGCATTATGCGTCCTTGTAACAATTCACAGTTTTTGCATACAAGTTATATGTGCCTTACTTAGTATGCAAGCCAGGAGAAGAGTCTGTGCGGTGGAGTTATAATATTTGAAGGAGAAACCTACAACAAGCAGTGGGACTGAAGCTAGTTCTGGACTGTACTAATAGAGCACAATATGAGGAATGGGAGTGGATAGACCAGTAACCAAGATAACCCTATCTATAACTATTGCGGTAGGGAGTCACTCTTCCACCGATGCAAAGAAGGAGAGGCCTCACTGGGTCAATCTGGTGCTGCACACAGAACCATTGTACCTTCTTATTGCAGCACTTTGATGCAGTCCAGACTTGACGTGGGCAAATCTGCCAGTTCACATCAGTCTGTCTCTCTTCCAAGCATTTCATTTATTTGAGGAGTTTTATATAGCGCGCACATGACCCGTCAAGGTATCAGAGCGCTCTACTTATAACAGTCAGGTCAGACATACAGGGGAAAATGCAAGAAGGAATATGCAGGGAGCAATACAGATAAAATATACCAATCAGCCTGGTAGAGGCAGGATCCGGAGGTGTCCACATGAAAATAGTCAAGTTCAGTGACTTTAGGACTACTGGTGAAGGAATCTATTCATCAGAAGCATTTTGCTTCTTTTTTGAAGGAGGTAGTGGAGGGGTTTGTTCTAGGTTCAGGCTGAAGTGCGTTGCATATTCTGGAGTCTAGACCGGAGAAGGAGCAGCTGTCGTATCACCAGACACATCGGCACTTGAGAAGCTGGTGGTTGTTGGGTCAAAGTGACGATCTAGGTACATAACAGTATTGTACTTAGATATATATGAAGCTCTGAAGTGAATGGTGAGTTTGGCATTATGGCCTAAGGCTATACATAGCGAACATTAGCAGTACTTTTCTGACGACGCCAATGGCTTCCAGATGCCCCATGTGTTGCCTTATCTATCTTGGGTACAGGCATTTTGGGTAAAATATAATCATATTGACTGGTCTAACTCATAAAAATAAAATTAAACTCAATTAGATGAATTCAATGCTGTCAGGTCGCTTTTTATTAATTGCCTGCTCTTGTCAAAGCCAATAGGTTAAGCTTGCATTTTCAATTATAAGCCGAAGCATTGCTGGTCAGCGATGGTCTGCTGTTAACGTCATTTTCATAATCTCATAAAGAACAAGCAGTAGTTGAGCACGTATCTGCCCATGGTTGTCAACTTTGTAGATGTTATGACGGGACTTTCACCCAGACCTGATTTTTCATCGAACAGCGAAAATGATTTTAACTGTAGGTTCGTGATTGGAAGTGTAAATCTACAAGTCCCAACATGTTTAGTGCTGTTGGCTTAAGAATATGAATCATTGAATTTAGCCTTATAAAATAAGGCCAGCGGATAGCTATGATATCCCCTTTTAAGTCGATAGGCTATAATGGCACAATCATACACACAGAGTACTTACTGGTGGTTTTAATGAACATCATTCATTATTCATTCATAATATTTTGCAACCTGCCACATTCTCCTAAATGTGCCTCCTGGTCCTGGGATGTTTTTAGTCCTACTGAGGGCTGTATTCACTGACTTCCAACATGCATGCAGGTGGTTAGCATGAAGAAAAGAAGTTGCCACCGACTTTGTCGTATTAACAGTATGCTTCTCTGGTTGGGGACCTTGTTACATGCGTATCTGCATGGGCGTCAATAATCTGCTCTCTCTGATGATGTTTTATGAATGGAATGGTGACATGTTAGGCAGAACCATCAGCTGAATTTAGTTTGGATTGTTGCCACTGCATCAAAGAAGCTTAATTCCATCACATGTACATCCCTATTGCAATATTTCACATTTCCACCAAGGATCATCTGGTCCCCACCATACATACCTCACTGACGTAGAATGTTTCGAGAAACCAAGAGGTTCTCTTAACCAATCACACACGTCAGAAAGTTTACATCTCCAAGCACTTCCAAACATGAACACCGTTTTATTGTTCCTAATATCAGTTAAAGGCATGATTTATTTTGCTTATACACAGACATTTTGACAAGATCTGCTTTTTCTACTGTTATTCTTTCCCCCATTTCTAGCTTAAAGTTTCTATAATAGTTGGTTGTTTGAAACTGCGGCTGTGTTCTTTCTGACATAAATCACATCAGCGACTGACAGACGTATCTGGCACACAGGAGCACAAACATGGGCTAAATTGCTCAGGTAGAACAGACACGCCAAACGTCATCACAAAATACATTCCTAGCAGTGCAAAGGTCATAGTGTAGGCAGACACCAACGCTCGTTGTAAATTCCAGAATCCAATGGGAAACAAGCATTTGCAATGCAATAGGTCTCGCATTCACGCGAGTTTGAGCTATTGGCATTGTAAATGACAATGCCTTTTATTTATGTTTTGAGTTTTAAAACATAAATAAAAGGCATTGTCATTTACAATACTAATAGCTTAAACTCTTGCAAATGCGAGACCTATTGCATTGCAGTAAAGGGCCTGCTCAACCGCTTGTTAGATTGTAAATATCAGAGGAAGAGACCGGCCTGCGACGTCTTCAAAGTAGTGATAAATACTATAGTGAAGAAGATGTGTAAGTGTTGTTAGTTACACAGACACAAAGTGTGAAGTGAGAGCTACATATGATCCAAACTAGAAACACTAACAAAGTGCTCCAACACCTTTCGCTCTGTGATTACACTGTTGCGGCTCAGGAGGAAGAGCTCGAGGGGGGGCTATTTCCTGCCCTCTCCGTGATTTGAGTGTGCAGTGTGGCATTGCGTAATGTCATTGCTATCTTTGGCCTAATAAAAAGCACTCCAGATGTAGTAGGGCCCTGGCTTCACCTCCCGGTGCAGGGCGGGCTGTGCTTTATGGCAGGCATGGAGGGAGGGAGGGAAGGAGGGATGGTCTCGGCTGCAGCTCTGGCCTCGTACAGTGCCCCTGCTATTACTAGCTAGTAAGAGGTGCTGAGGTGGTGGTATTGGTGGTGGGGGTATTGGTGGTGGTGGGGGTATTGGTGGTGGCGGTGGTATTGGTATTGGTGGTGGTATTGGTGGTGGTATTGGTGGTGGTATTGGTGGTGGTGGTATTGGTGGTGGTGGTGGTATTGGTGGTGGTGGTAGTGGTATTGGTGGTGGTATTGGTGTTGGTGGTATTGATGGTGGTGGTATTGGTGGTGGGGTATTGGTGGTGGCGGTATTGGTGGTGGTGGTATTGGTGGTGGTGGTATTGGTTGTGGTATTGGTGGTGGTATTAGTGGTATTGGTGGTGGTGATATTGGTATTGGTGGTGGTTTTAGAGGTATTGGTGGTGGTGGTATTGGTATTGGTGGTGGTATTAGTGGTGGTACTGGTGGTGGTATTATTGGTGGTGGTGGTATTGGTGGTGGTGGTGGTGGTATTGGTGGTGGTATTGTTGGTATTGGTGGTGGTATTAGTGGTATTGGTGGTGCTGTGATTGGTATTGGTGGTGGTGGTATTGGTGGTGGTGAAATTGGTGGTGGTGGTATTGATGGTGGTGGTATTGGTGGTATTAGTGGTGGTATTGGTGGTGTTATTGGTGGTGGTGGAGGTATTCCAGTTTAAAGCCCTTATTCTTGCACATGGAGCTCTCCATGGATCTGGGACGCCCTATCTTAGGAGACGCTTTGGTTTTTAGGTCCCCCGAAGACAATTGCGTTCTGCCGCACAGCGGCTAGCAGTGATACCCCGATTTCGCCTTGCTCGAATGGGAGGCAGTTCGTTATCTTTTAAGGCAGCTGAGGCCTGGAATTCCCTTCCATATGAACTGCGGAATACACAAGACCCCAGGCTGTTTAAGAGGCAGCTAAAGACCCTGCTCTTTAACTAATCCACAACCGCTCTCCGCTCTGTCCTATTGGCAGTTGGCTTCCGCGCTGGGACACTCTTGAGTATCCGTGCGTGCTATAAGTGCTAATAACATAACATATTGGTGGTATTGGTGGTGGTGGTGGTATTGGTGGTAGTGGTATTGCTGGTTGTGCTATTGGTGGTGGTGGTATTGGTAGTGGTGGTATTGGTAGTATTGGTGGTGGTGGTATTGGTGGTGGTATTGGTGGTGGTGGTGGTGGTAGTGTTGGTATTGGTTGTGGTATTGGTGGTGGTGGTATTGGCGATGGTATTGGTAGTGGTGGTATTGGTGGTAATGGTGGTGGTGGTATTGGTGGTAGTGATATTGGTGGTAATGGTATTAGTGGTGGTGGGATTGGTATTTGTGGTGGTATTGGTGGTGGTGGTGATGGTATTGGTGGTGGTGGTATTGGTGATGGTATTGGTGGTGGTGGTATTGGTGGTGGTTGTATTGTATTGGTGGTATTGGTATTGGTGGTATTGGTGGTGGTGGTGGTATTGGTATTGGTGGTGGTGGTGTTGGTGGTGGCATTGGTGGTGGTGGTATTGGTGGTATTGGTGATGGTATTGGTGGTATTGTTGGTGGTGGCATTGGTGATGGTATTGGTGGTGGTGATATTGGTGGTGTTATTGGTGGTGGTATTGGTGGTGGTAGTGATATTGGGGTTGGTGGTATTGGTGGTGGTATTGGTGGTGGAATTGGTGGTGGTGGTATTGGTGGTGGTGGTATTGGTGGTGGTATTGGTGGTGGCATTGGTGGTGGTGGTATTGGTGGTGGTGGTATAGGTGGTGGTGGTGGTATTGGTGGTATTGGTGGTGGTATTGGTTGTGGTATGGGTGGTGGTATTGGTGGTGGTATTGGTGGTGGTGGTATTGGTGGTGGTATTGGTGGTGGTAGAGGTAGAGGTAGTGTATTGGTGATGGTATTGCTGGTGATGGTATTGGTGGTGTTGGTGGAGGCGGTGGTGGTGGTATTGGTGTTGGTGGTATTGGTGGTGGTGGTGGTATTGGTGGTGGTATTGGTTGTGGTGGTGGTATTGGTGGTGGTATTGGTGGTATTGGTGGTGGTGGTATTAGTGGAGGTGGTGGTATTGGTGGTGGCGGTGGCGGTGGTATTGGTGGTTGTGGTATTGGTGGTGGTATTAGTGGTGGTGGTATGGTGTTATTGGTGGTGGTGGTACTGGTGGTGTTGGTGTTGGTGGTATTGGTGGTGGTAGTATTGGTGGTGATGGTGGTATTGGTGGTGGTGGTGCTATTGGTGGTGGTGGTGTTGGTGGTGGTGGTATTGGTGTTATTAGTGGTGGTGGTATTGGTGGTGGTGGTATTGGTGGTGAATGTATTGGTGGTGGTGGCATTGGTGGTGGTGGTGGTATTGATGGTGGTGGTATTGGTGGTATTAGTGGTGGTATTGGTGGTGTTATTGTTGGTGGTGGAGGTATTCCAGTTTAAAGCCCTTATTCTTGCTCATGGAGCTCTCCATGGATCTGGGACGCCCTATCTTAGGAGACGCTTTGGTTTTTAGGTCCCCCGAAGACAATTGCGTTCTGCCGCACAGCGGCTAGCAGTGATACCCCGCTTTCGCCTTGCTCGAATGGGGGCAGTTCGTTATCTTTTAAGGCAGCTGAGGCCTGGAATTCCCTTCCATATGAACTGCGGAATACACAAGACCCCAGGCTGTTTAAGAGGTAGCTAAAGACCCTGCTCTTTAACTAATCCACAACCGCTCTTCGCTCCGTCCTAATGGCAGTTGGCTTCCGCGCCGGGACACTCTTGAGTATCCGTGCGTGCTATAAGTGCTAATAACATAACATAACATATTGGTGGTATTGGTGGTGGTGGTATTGGTGGTGGTGGTGGTGGTATTGGTGGTAGTGGTATTGCTGGTTGTGCTATTGGTGGTGGTGGTATTGGTAGTGGTGGTATTGGTAGTATTGGTGGTGGTGGTATTGGTGGTGGTATTGGTGGTGGTGGTGGTGGTGGTGGTAGTGTTGGTATTGGTTGTGGTATTGGTGGTGGTGGTATTGGCGATGGTATTGGTGGTGGTGGTATTGGTGGGATTGGTGGTGGTGGTATTTGTGGTGGGATTGGTGGTGGTGGTGATGGTATTGGTGGTGGTGGTATTGGTGGTGGTGATGGTATTGGTGGTGGTGGTATTGGTGGTGGTTGTATTGGTATTGGTGGTATTGGTATTGGTGGTATTGGTGGTGGTATTGGTATTGGTGGTGGTATTGGTGGTGGTGGTGTTGGTGGTGGCATTGGTGGTGGTGGTATTGGTGGTATTGGTGATGGTATTGGTGGTATTGTTGGTGGTGGCATTGGTGATGGTATTGGTGGTGGTGATATTGGTGGTGTTATTGGTGGTGGTATTGGTGGTGGTAGTGATATTGGGGTTGGTGGTATTGGTGGTATTGGTGGTGGAATTGGTGGTGGTGGTATTGGTGGTGGTGGTATTGGTGGTGGTATTGGTGGTGGCATTGGTGGTGGTGGTATTGGTGGTGGTGGTATTGGTGGTGGTATTGGTGGTATTGGTGGTGGTGGTGTATTGGTTGTGGTATGGGTGGTGGTATTGGTGGTGGTGGTATTGGTGGTGGTAGAGGTAGTGTATTGGTGGTGGTATTGGTGGTGATGGTATTGGTGGTGGTGGTGTTGGTGGAGGGGTGGTGGTGGTGGTATTGGTGTTGGTGGTATTGGTGGTGGTGGTGGTATTGGTGGTGGTATTGGTTGTGGTGTTGGTGGTGGTGGTATTGGTGGTGGTATTGGTGGTATTGGTGGTGGTGGTATTAGTGGAGGTGGTGGTATTGGTGGTGGCGGTGGTATTGGTGGTGGTGGTATTGGTGGTGGTATTGGTGGTGGTGGTATTGGTGGTGGTGGTATGGTGTTATTGGTGGTGGTGGTACTGGTGGTGTTGGTGTTGGTGGTATTGGTGGTGGTGGTGGTAGTATTGGTGGTGATGGTGGTATTGGTGGTGGTGGTGATGGTATTGGTGGTGGTGGTGATGGTATTGGTGGTGGTGGTGATGGTGGTGGTGGAATGGGAGGGGGTGGAGGTGGTGGTATTGGTGGTGGTGGTGGTATTGGTGGTGGTGCTATTGGTGGTGGTGGTGTTGGTGGTGGTGGTATTGGTGTTATTAGTGGTGGTGGTATTGGTGGTGGTGGTATTGGTGGTGGTGGCATTGGTGGTGGTGGTGGTATTGATGGTGGTGGTATTGATGGTGGTGGTATTGGTGGTATTAGTGGTGGTATTGGTGGTGTTATTGTTGGTGATGGAGGTATTCCAGTTTAAAGCCCTTATTCTTGCACATGGAGCTCTCCATGGATCTGGGACGCCCTATCTTAAGAGACGCTTTGGTTTTTAGGTCCCCCAAAGACAATTGCGTTCTGCCGCACAGCGGCTAGCAGTGATATCCCGCTTTCGCCTTGCTCGAATGGGGGCAGTTCGTTATCTTTTAAGGCAGCTGAGGCCTGGAATTCCCTTCCATATGAACTGCGGAATACACAAGACCCCAGGCTGTTTAAAAGGCAGCTAAAGACCCTGCTCTTTAACTAATCCACAACCGCTCTCCGCTCCATCCTATTGGCAGTTGGCTTCCGCGCCGGGACACTCTTGAGTATCCGTGCATGCTATAAGTGCTAATAACATAACATATTGGTGGTATTGGTGGTGGTGGTATTGGTGGTGGTGGTGGTATTGGTGGTAGTGGTATTGCTGGTTGTGCTATTGGTGGTGGTGGTATTGGTAGTGGTGGTATTGGTAGTATTGGTGGTGGTGGTATTGGTGGTGGTATTGGTGGTGGTGGTGGTGGTGGTAGTGTTGGTATTGGTTGTGGTAATGGTGGTGGTGGTATTGGTGGTAGTGGTATTGGTGGTAATGGTATTGGTGGTGGTGGGATTGGTGGTGGTGGTATTTGTGGTGGTATTGGTGGTGGTGGTGATGGTATTGGTGGTGGTGGTATTGGTGGTGGTGATGGTATTGGTGGTGGTGGTATTGGTGGTGGTTGTATTGGTATTGGTGGTATTGGTATTGGTGGTATTGGTGGTGGTATTGGTATTGGTGGTGGTATTGGTGGTGGTGGTGTTGGTGGTGGCATTGGTGGTGGTGGTATTGGTGGTATTGGTGATGGTATTGGTGGTATTGTTGGTGGTGGCATTGGTGATGGTATTGGTGGTGGTGATATTGGTGGTGTTATTGGTGGTGGTATTGGTGGTGGTAGTGATATTGGGGTTGGTGGTATTGGTGGTGGAATTGGTGGTGGTGGTATTGGTGGTGGTGGTATTGGTGGTGGTATTGGTGGTGGCATTGGTGGTGGTGGTATTGGTGGTGCTGGTATTGATGGTATTGGTGGTGGTGGTGGTATTGTTTGTGGTATGGGTGGTGGTATTGGTGGTGGTATTGCTGGTGGTAGAGGTAGTGTATTGGTGGTGGTATTGGTGGTGGTGGTGTTGGTGGAGGGGGTGGTGGTGGTGGTATTGGTGTTGGTGGTATTGGTGGTGGTGGTGGTATTGGTGGTGGTATTGGTTGTGGTGTTGGTGGTGGTGGTATTGGTGGTGGTATTGGTGGTATTGGTGGTGGTGGTATTAGTGGAGGTGGTGGTATTGGTGGTGGCGGTGGTATTGGTGGTGGTGGTATTGGTGGTGGTATTGGTGGTGGTGGTATGGTGTTATTGGTGGTGGTGGTGGTGGTACTGGTGGTGTTGGTGGTATTGGTGGTGGTAGTATTGGTGGTGATGGTGGTATTGGTGGTGGTGGTGATGGTATTGGTGGTGGTGGTGATGGTATTGGTGGTGGTGAGATTGGTGGTGGTGGAATGGGAGGGTGTGGAGGTGGTGGTATTGGTGGTGGTGGTGGTATTGGTGGTGGTGGTGGTGCTATTGGTGGTGGTGGTGGTGTTGGTGGTGGTGGTATTGGTGTTATTAGTGGTGGTGGTATTGGTGGTGGTGGTATTGGTGGTGAATGTATTGGTGGTGGTGGCATTGGTGGTGGTGGTGGTATTGGTGGTGGTGGTATTGGTGGTGTTGTTGTTGTTAATAGAACAGGCTTTTGAGAACAACCCGTCAGGTGGCTTTAGTGCAGATGACATGTAACACAGATGTGCTGTTGTCAGCTTCAGCCCATTAGCACACGATTATGTGCTACCTGGAATTCACATGACTTAATTCGCTAATCATTTCAAAATCCATTTTCCTTGGTGGGTTGAAACAGACACGTGATAATGTTGGGTTAAAGTGATTGAAAGCGGGCACCTGTGTTACGGGGGCGGCCGTGCTGCTGAAAAAAACACAAGTGGTTTCAGCTGAAGCAGTGCATGTCCGGCCTGCAGTAAGAGAAACTCAATAAAGTAAATAGTGCTTACAGACTAAATAACAGGTCCCGTGTAACAACCGAAGTAAAGGGGCCGGTAACCAAGGGAGGTTACAAATGAAGACAAGGCCGTACTAAGGAGGGACTAACAAGCCTATTAACGAATCCGAAGGCAGCATTTACGAAAGACAATGACACAAGCCAATAAAATCTTTTGCCGGAGAGTGGGCGCGGCTTCTCTCCCATACTCTACTACAGCAGTCTCACAGAGCCAGCAGTGCATGTGCACTGCCGCTAGTCTCGACCTAAAAAGTGCATAGCTGAGTACAAAGCTTTGATCTTAAAGGTAAAAACTGCTTGTTTTGCAAGCAAAATTGAAGCAGCTAGAAATTCCACTGAAGAACTGTGTTCTACTGTTTAAAAAAAGGCCACTGACACTTCAAATATCTTCAAAGACTTTAGTCAGTCTTTCTGCAATACTGTGGCAGATGCTTACCATCACAAAGTTGAAGACGTTTATAACAAGTTTTCCAACATGCCAATCACCCCTCTTTCGTACATGAACACTTCCTTACATTTGGATGGAGACAGCACCCTTAGCCAATTTATCCCACCAGCTAGAGAAGAGGTCATCAAAACTGATTAAATTATCTAAATCAGGCTCTCCATGTGACCCATATACACCAAAGGTGGCTACCTTAGTAGCTGAGATTATTGCAATTAAACTGACTGATATTTTTCATCTTATGTGCTGTTCGGGCTTATTCCCCAGTATGGAAGAAGGCCTCTCTATTACCTCTAATTAAGAAACCAGCTCTTGACCTTCGAGACCCTAATAGTTATCACCCTATTTCCGGTTTACATTTGCCGGTGCAGCTCATCGAAAAAGTTATGAATAAACAACTGGTTGAACATGTTCATGCTAACAATCTCTTGGATGCCACTCAGTTTGGCTTCCATGCTGGTCACAGTACTGAGACTGCACTTCTCAAAGCCACTGAGGAGATCAGGCTGTCTATTGACCGGGGTGGTAGAGCTGCTCTTATCCTGCTCGATCTATCAGCAGCCTGCTGATGGAGCGTCTGGGAAGGATAGGAGTGACCGGTACAGCATGGGAATTGCGTAATTCCTTTCTCATCGGTCAAGAACAGTCTGTTCGACTAGGGGATTTTACTTCTCACTCCTACTCTCTGCCTTGCGGGTCCCCCAGGGGTCCTCGCTTAGTCCGACATTGTTCAATATGTATTTCACCTCACTGGCAGAACTAATTGGATCTTTTGGATTTTCCCTGACATCTTATGCAGACAACACAAATTCTCATCTCATTAGCCACTGAGGACACTGGGACTGGGGTGAGATTCTGTAACTGCATGCAAGCAGTCAGCTCGTGAATGTCCATGAACTGTCTGAAACTCAGTTCAGGAAAGACCAAGGTCTTGCTCTTTGGTGCCCAGATTTCCTTTTGGTCTCCTGCATGGTGGCCATCTGATTTAGGTTTACTTCCCACTCCTGTCAGGTCAACTAAGAACCTAGGAGTTCTTATCAACGACAAATGGACCTATCATGATCAAGTAATTGCAGTTACCTCTGCTGCCTTTTATACAACTAGGTTGATCGAGAGAATCTTACCTTTCATCCCAGCTAACTTGCAGAAGACGGTAGTTACGTCTCTGGTGTTGTACAAGATCAATGATTGCAATGGGCTCTATCTCAGTGCTCACCAGCACACACTAAACAAGCTGCAAACCTAGCAAAACACAGATGCTTGCGTGCTTTTGAAGATTCCAAAATACCAATCTGTCTCCAAGCCCATGAGTAAGCTTCATGGGCACTCAGTCAGGCAGAGTGTTCTCTTTAAGGCACTTTGTATTGTATACAAAGCACTGCATGACCAAGGTCCTGACTTCCTATGGAAGAGCTTTACCTGGCATATTCTAGCTAGGTCACTACATTTATCCTCTGCCAAATCTGTGATAGTGCCTAGTTTTAAACGTGCAACCGGGAGTGGAAGAGACTTCGTGTTGAGGGCAACAAAAGCCTGGAATGCTCTCCCTCTTTACATCAAACCCTAGCCAAACCTTTTGGCTTTCAGAAGAGCTGTGAAAACATGGCTGTTTTCTTCCAATTAGTCTTCCCATTTTAGGGCCGCCTTTCTGCCATTTTATTTAGCGCCAAGACACCTTAGGGCATTCGAGCACTCTAGAAGAATAAATAACATAACATGACAAACACAACTAGTTTTCACTGAAGATAAGCTCAATGTTCGGGAGCACAATTCTTTGCAATCATTCAGGTAATTGTGAATACTCGCATTTAAACAGGATTTATGTTATGTGGCACGTGGGGGTGTCTCATATGTCAGTGACTGTTTGTGTCGCCCTCCCCCATTTTCTGTGTGTTCTCACCTCGTTATGCATATCGGTGTGTCCCAGTCGCCAGTGTCTCTGTCCAGGTGTTAGTAGCTATGTATGTCTTTCATTGGAGCGTTGCCTCCTGTCTCGCTGTTGTGTCTCCTGTCCCAGGATGCATTTTGCTGCCTCCCTGTTGCCAGGTTCTCTGTCTCAGGGTGAGCGCTATAGGCTGTGGCATCCATCTCATTGCCTGTGTCTCCCTGATGCAGAATACATGCATACATAGAACTTTTCACTTCTTTATCTCATACGTTATCTCATTAAAACCAGATCTATGTTCTTAGCAATGCTTGTTTTGCAATGGCATGAGCTCTAACACACAATTAAACCTACATCTAGCCAGATCTAAAAAAGCGAGCTCTTAATCACATCGACTCCGCCACCCAGATGTTTTAGTTTAACCAGCCTATGATGTCAGAAGGGATGTCCTGAACTAGACTCTGGTGTGTAACTATGAAAGGATAAAACATTGAACACATTGTGTGGATTCAATCTTTGCCAAACATCGATATCAAAATAAACCATAAAGTGATGCAAACCATTACAAAATTGTATTACATGAATCATCCCAATGTTTTAATTACAGCTGGTCTCCGCCTGCTCCACGCGACATGTTGTGTCTGATTTGCAATCATTATAAAGTGCGTAAGTTACTCATGATTTGAACGAATGGCCCAGACAGCAGCAGAGTTTGAAATCCGACTCATACTTTTGCTATTAAAAGTATTGCGATAGTGGCGTTAGATTCAATTACAGGTCATACAGTTGTGTTACCTCGCGGTTTTGCATATGACATCATTTATGATGAAAAATCATCCGCTCAACAAATATGCTGGTGTTAAACTATGTTATTTTCCTGTCGGTGTTCTCAGCGTGAGCGTTCGTGTTCGAACGACTTATATAGTTGCGAGAAGAACTCGTGGGCTATTCCACACAACTTTCAAAGGGTGAAAAGCTGTGTTTTCACGACGCACAATCAACGAAACAAAAATATGTACCCTACTTTTTAAACCAAAAATAACGCACACTATAACCGCATGCAGATTTCAATTGCTCATTTTTTAGCTAAAAGTATTACGTCTGAAATATTAGCTAGCATCCTCACCCTATGAAATGTGGGTATATAACTATGTAAACATGTCATTACCGTTTGTCGTGTACTGGTCCAGTCTACGTCTCATTTTTCTACAGGTGATTTAAGCAATGTACAGCCGCAAACATTCCCTGCTGGGTTGTAAAATAAATCACACGCCAAAAAAAAAGAAAAACAGCAGTGTTACCTAGTGCCTTGTCCAAAGGACTGCACCTCGGGGAGCAGTGGACGATCCCTGCCAAAGGGCCCAGCAACAATCCGAGCAGCACGATCATCTTTACTCGCTCTTTCCATAGGAGTTACAGTGATGTGGCAGTCTCCGCTCTGCTGTGCTTGTTCTTTGTTTCTGACTGCCTGACAAGGCGGCGGTGTATAAAGAACATGCAGCTGAAACTGTCTCCATGAAAGAAAAATATTTGCAATGCTTTCGGTCTCGCATTTAAATGCGAGACCTATGGCATTGGAAACAAATGGCAGCCATTGTCCCGGCCGCTGCAAAAGTGAAAGCGGGCATGTCCCGCTGAATGTAAGCAAAGCACGTCATTGTGCTTGAAGTAGGAGAAACTCAATAAAGAAAATAGAACACCTACCGTGTAACAACCAAGTAAAAGGGCCAGTAGGCATGGGAGGTTAAAAATGACGACATGGCCGTACGAAGGAGGGACTAATAAGCCTATTAAGGAATCAGACGCCAGCATTTACAAAGGTCAAAGACACAAGCCAATGAAAAATAAGGGCGGGGGAGTGAGTGGGGCTTCTCTCCCATACTGAACTACAACAGATCTTCACCAGAGCAGCGCTTGCGCGCTGGCTCAGGCTCAACCTAAAAACTGCCTAACAACAAGGACGTAAATCAGAATTCTACGCTACTTTATACAGACTGACATCTTACCCTCAATTGATGGGTGTCCCCCTCTTTTCACTTATTTTAACCTTCCTCACAAACACATTTCCTCGATAGACTTCAATGGTGCCACCTTCGTTTCAAACCTACATCACTTTCCCAAAAAACAGTTCGTTTTTTGTTCACCTTCCTGGGATCCCCATCTTAATCATCTGACCCACCCTCATCTTAGAGCCAACAGGCTGACCATATCACTAATTACCAAAGATGCCTCTCCCTTCACAGTCTGGACTGGAATTATTCACACTGTCTTCATTGTCACATTTAAAGCTACGAATCAGCCTCACAGCCCCACACATGACCTCATGCTGGCCTCCTTTGAAGGTGGCGCAGCCAGATATGATGAGACAAGGATGGCCAGTGACTTCCCATAGTCGCTCACTCCCATTTCACATCCTTAGCTCCACATGCTGCCTTTCCTCGTCCTGCCTGGCCTGTAGTCACTGCATATTCCTGTGCTGTTTCTGGCTTGTATGCCTTGCAACTCTGCTTTAATTTCCCTCCTCTCAAATAGTTTCAAGTTCAAGTGACTCAACTCCGTTGTGCAACCTCATGGGATCTAATGCTGTGCAAGCCACATTAAACAACAACATTAAAGCAATGAAATTAAACTCATAGCATGCATTCCACACAAGCATCTACCAACGCAGGGTGAGAGGGAGATGTATCAATGCAAGAATAGAATGGTGTGATTTAAAATATTTTGGGGCAGAACTGGCAGAAACACATGTATGAGTGCATACATGTGTATGATATTTAGACAAGACCTAGAGGAAAGGAAGTAGGGTACTGTACAAGGTCCAAGGTGAAGTCACAGTCAATGCGTGGTTGGAGTGCTAGCTGGTTTCTAAGAGAGAAAGTGGATTGTTAATACAGCATGTGCAGTATTTGTTTCTTAAATTGGAGAATTACTGGGCCAGTCATGAGGAATATGGGATGTATTTCTTGATCCGGGGCGCTTGGATGAAGAAGGCCGGTTGCCTTCTTTTTCACTTTTTTGCTCTTCTTAGACTCCAGTCTGATAGTGACCTCGCTGTGCTTGTGAAGACAGCCACCAAAGAAGTGAGCCTGTTAGTCATATATTCGGGTATGCCAGTCATGATGGCATTCCAGATGATGATGCTGATATTGAAGATGGTATGGGCTGGCAACGACTACCAGTTGATTTCCACCAGGGAGGGGATGATGCAATCATATTTCTTCAGGCCCTTGATGTGTCTTGCTACTGCCTATAGGTTTCACTTAAGCTGGGCCAGTATGGAGTCTAGGAGTCCATAGAGCAGGGCTTTGCTACTATTCAGATTCAAGATAGGAGGACTTGAACACCAGTACTGAAGTCGCTTTCTGGAATGAAGGGTTTATTTCCTTAGTAGGGATGCTGGTACAAGGCTGTCAAATTTATCTTGGTGATGTGCTCCTTCAGGGTGAGATCAGCGTCAAGGGTGAACCCATTGAGACTGCATTGGCTAACAGCTTGTGTGCAAATCCATCCAGTCTCATGTTACTCAGTCAGATTTGAACTAGTTGTTGCTTGTTGTTCTTGAAAAGCACCAGGAATTCTGATTTCGTCAGGCTAAGTGAAGAAAGTACAGCTGTCCACATTCCAATTGGGACACAGGAATGTGAACAAGGGAAGGGGTTTGGAATGTACCACATATAATTAATATTTACATAAATTAAGATAATAACAAGGAAAAGGGAGCTTTGGAAAAAAATAGAATAATATAAACATTACAACACATCTCCATAGCATAGGGAAAAAATGTTATCCTCCACGAGAATCACTCTAAGGCTCTCGTACAGAAAAATACATCAAACCAAAAAAATACAATATAGTTCTCCAATTGTGGAGAAAGTGGAGCAACTTCTTACTGGAACACATAGTCTTTATGCCACACAGGTGTCTGTTGACACTGATGTATGCAAACTAAATCATCACCACCCGATACCAGGGTGTGGGACGTGGAGGGCACACTGTGTGAAACTATTTACTCTCCCAGGACTATTGCACCTAGAGATGCGATCCAGACTCCAAACTTTGCTATCTTCCAACACCACCACATTTTATTTTACCTGTAGTGACAATTGACCAACACCACCATGAATTTCTCTCTCCCACTTGAGTTATTAAGAGGGCCAATAATATCCAACCCAAGTTTGTCCCATGGTTTAAATGGTAACTCAACCGGGGACAGAGGTCCTTTCCTCACCACTTTGGTCTTGTTACTCACAGAGCACGTGATACAGTTGCTCACACATGCGTCCACCAATGCATCCATACCAGGGAACCAGTACGTAGCTCTCACCCGGGCTTTGATGATGCTTCTACCTAAATGGTCCTCGTGGCCAAGTGAACAATTCTTTTCCTCAAATCCTTAGGAGGTATAATCGCTCCTCCTGACCATCTCATCATGGATAAACAACTCATGTCTTACCTCCCAAAAGCGACGAACATCGTCCTGTAACCCGTTAGGTTTTGGGGGGCCACCCATTTAAAATTTTATCTTTCAAATCCAAAATTCCACATCTCTGTTAGAGAACTCTTTCCACTCTTCACTAGATATACCTGGAAGAGTCACATGCATAACAGACACACCAGAATCACCGATCTCAATCTCCTCCTTCCCCTCACAAGGTAACCTAGAGAGGCACAAAATTCTTCCCGGTACAAAATCAACCTTGAAACTATATCCCTCTAAACCTAAGATCCATTTAGCTATCTGAGGGGCAGCATGCTCTCTTCCTTTGGTGGATAAGATGTACATAAGTGGTTTGTGGTCCATCCTCAGTGTAAAAGGCAGACCCCATAGAAAAAAACTAAAATGAGTAACAGCACAAAAGGATGCCAGAGACTCCATCTCAATAGTGGAGTAATTTTCTTCCGCTCCCTTCAGCAACCTTGAGGCAAAAGCAATGACTCTCTCATTGCCATCCACAACTTGTACCAACGATGCTCCTATCCCCTTACTACTGGCGTCGGTAGAAAGTATGGTTCTCCTTGTTGTGTCAAAATTCCCTAAATGAGGTGCCTCCAAAATAGCCAGTTTAACAGCCTCAAAGGCCTCACTACAACTCTCATTCCACTGAAAGTGAACTCCATTCTTTAGAATATGCCTCATAGGCGCTGTGTGGTCAGCAAAACCATTAACATATTTTGCCATGTATTCTGCTAGCCCAAAAAATGATTTGAGTTCTTCTTTATTCATAGGAGGGGGTGCTTCCGTGACAGCAACAAGTAAGTCTTCCTTGGGTTTAATTCCATCCCTTGAGATGTTGTGACCTAGATAATTCACAGACTGAACACAGAAACTGCACTTTTGTCTGCCTTAATGGTCAATCCTGCATCTTTCAGAGTATTGAGCACCACATCCAAAGTAGTATTATGACTACTGTTAGACCTGGCACCATTGGCGTGGGTCTCCTTTCCATTTTTTTGCTGTTGCCTCCTGTTTTGACGATGTTTTTGCTGGCCTAGATGCTTTGGGCACTTTGCCACTGCTATTCAGTGCCAAAGTGCAGGTGCTCCCTATTGTAAATTGTTGTATGGATTAGTGATTCCATGATTGGCTTATTTGATTTACTTGTCATACCCTAGTATAGTGCACCTTGGGTGCCCAGGGCCTATAAATCAAATGCTGCTGGTGGGCTTGCAGCACTGGTTGTGCCACCCACAGAAGCAGCCTGTAAAGTGTGACTCAGGCCTGCCATTGCAGAGCCTGTGTGCAGTCTAGGACTGCCATGCTGATGTGGCAAGTGCACCCACTTGCCAGTCCCTAAACCTTCCCTTTTCTACATGTTAGTCACCCCTTAGGTAGGCCCAAGGGCAGGGTGCATTGTATGTAAAAGGTAGAACATGCCCTGATGTGTGTGGCATGTCCTAATAGTGAATTACAGCCAATTTCGTTTTCACTATTGCAAGGCTATCTGTTCCCATAGGCCAGAATGGGCAGTTTGGTTATAACATCTTATAATCCTTAACTGACCCTAGGAACAAGATAGAAAAACGAATTTAGTATGTGCCTGAACTCAGAATGTTAAAATACATCTTTTAGTGTGGGTGATTTTTACATTCTGTGTTTGAAAATACAACTTTTAGAAAGTAGGTATTTTCTTGCCTAACCTTCCAGTGTGCCTCTGCTAAGTTTGTGTATTCACTGTCTGGTTTGTGAGTGACAGGCGACTGGAGAGGGTCTTGGCTCCAGCAGTCTGATGGGTCAGGGCTGGGCTGAATAGGACCCACATAGAATAGAGAGTAGGGGGGAGGAGACTTCCTTTCACTTTCCTGAGCCCTCATAGAATAGAGAGTAGGGGGCGGGGATTTCCTTTCTCTCCCCTGAGTCCTCATAGAATAGAGAGTAGGGGGAGGAGATTTCCTTTCAGCTACCTGGGCCAGGTCTGCTCTCAAACAATGCTGTCTCCACCTCCTGCCAGGAAGCTGCACAGAACTGGTTTTGGTCAGGCACAGACACTCTCTGCCTCCAGAGAACAAAGATTTTCTGAGTATAAATATTGGGGCCCAGACCCCAGAACTTTAGATCACTTCTGGGAATCAAGACGAACCTTTGCTGAGGAGAAGAACCAGGAAACTGAAGGAGGAGACTGCCCCTGTGCTGTGTGCTGTTAGGGTTGGCCTGCAGTAGTTACTTTATTGCCAAAGAAAGGAGAAAGGAACTTTGTGTGTACTTTCATCATCTTGAAGAAGATCTCCAAGGGCTTGAAGACTGAGCTTGCCTCCTGCCTGAAGTCTCAGGGATACAAGACTTCACCAACCAGCTCCCCTGAATTCCCTTGCTGGGAATTCTACCTGCAAAGAGGTGCCTGCTGTTGTGTTGGGCCCTCTTGAAGACTGCGTGTCGCTGGGAGCTGAAGCGCGACGCAACAAGGAGAAGCATGTCGCCGCAGCAGTCGCCGGCGCATTGCCGAAGAAGTGTGCCGCCGCCGCAGCTGTTCGCCGTCGCATCACTGATGAAGCATGTCGCATCACCGGAGAAGCATGTCGCCGCCGCAGAGGTCGCCGTTGCATCCCCGGAGAACCGTGTCGCAGGGCCTGTCACGGATCTGAAGTTCACCGAGTCGCCGCGCGGCCGTCGGGCGTGCACGCATCGCATCTAGGTTGTCGCACCGTAAACAAGACGCCATTTTGTCACATCGCACCGGATCGTCATCGCATCGAGGCGCCATCTTGTCGCATCACACCGGATCACAGTAAGAAACCGACGCATCAACTCCCCACACAGTAAGGAAGCGAGACTCAACTCCTCTGCACAGCAGTAAGGAACCGACGCATCCACTCCCCTGAGTGTAAGGAACCGACGCATCACCTTCCCTGCAACCCTTTTGTTTGTATTGCGTGACGCATCCAAGGTACTTTGAGAGTAAAGTGTCGCATTTACCATCTACATTGAACTAAGCTATTTCTACCATTTTAAAGACTCATTTTTGATCAGTATTGTGGATTTTTGTCGTTTGACCTTGTATTAAGTCTAGTAAAGATTACTTATTTTTCTAAACTGGTGTAGTGTCCATTTGTAGTGTTTTCACTGTATTACTGTATGTTTTCACAAATGCTTTACACACTCCCTCTGAGATAAGCCTGCCTGCTCGTGCCAAGCTACCAAGGGGGTGAGCAGGGGTTATTTTAGGAGTGTAGCCCCTTACCCTGACTAGACGCAAGGGTCCCTATTTGGACAAAGGTGCAAACCATTGCCAACTAGAGACCCCCAAATCTAACAACTACTGACAGAATCCCCCAAATCAGCATATCATCTTGGAAGTAAAGAACATGGTCAATATCCTTCAAAAGCTGATGCATCACCCTTTGAAAGACAGCTGCCACAGATGCCAATCCAAATGGCATCCGGCGGAGCAGAAAAGCACCAAACGGCATGATGAAGGAGGTAAGGGATTTTGACTCTGGCTGTAATTCGATTTGATGATAAGCTGAGGAAATATCCAATATGCTAAAATAACTTGCATTACCAATCAAACTGATCATATCATTGATTTTTGTTAGGGGAAATCTGTCAACCCATATGCTATTGTTTAGGTCTCTGAGATCCACACATAGATGAATGCCATTCCCATCTGCCTTCTGTGCAACAACGATGGGGGCAAGCCAAAGTGAACTTTCTATTGGTTCAATTACACCTTGAGAAACACGTTTGTTTAACTCGTTTTCCAAAGGCACACGCATTAAATTAGGGTTCTTCTGACTTTATGAACTACCGGTACAACCTTATCCTTTAGGGTTATTTTATGTTGGAAGCCTTTCAGTTGACACAAATTTTCACTAAAAACATCTGGAAATTTACTTATCACCACATCTCTAACTTGTGTAGTACCGATTGCTAAAATAGGTTTGGGACTATTGGAGTCCAGTTTTATCCCCAGTTCCTTCTGATGTTTCCACCCAAGCAGGTTAGAACCTCGTTCGACCACGTACACCATCCTCCTAGTCGAACGTTCTTTAAATCTTTAAAGGAAATGCACATTTCTGCCATTCCCAATAAAGATATAGGGTCCAGATTGTAACCACCAGGTGTGGCATCAGCTGATGTAAGAACACTTCCCTTGTTCCCCAATTCTCTTTGATAAGTTATACGTCAATGAAAGTATAAGGTGAACAAGAATCTGCAAACATTCTCACCGTTGAATTGTCTAACTGGACTTCACACACCGGATAATCCATACACTCCTCCTTAGTTCTAATTTGAAACACAAATTTCCCAGGCTGTTCATCAGACTGTTCAATGGCATGAACCTGTTTGTCTAACTCCCCATTCTTACAGACTCAAGCAAAATGGCCTCTTTTGTTACATTTCCCACATACACCAGACCTTGCCGGACACACAGGACTATTTGCCAAATGGTTCAAATTACCACAACTGTAGCATTTATACCTTTCCTCACTTCTATTTATCATGCTCTTGTTTACACTAGGGATAGTATCCTTCCCACAACAACCTTTCTCTTTATGATTGCCTCTATTCCCTTCTTCCCTGTTGTCTTGAGCCTTCGCTATATGTACAGTGTCCTGAACACTACTCAGCCTCATTTCTTTCATGCACTCCCCTGTATGCTCAACACTCTTAGCCAAATCTACAGCTTCCTTTAAATCGGGATTGCGCAAGAGGAGCTTCTCCTGTACTTTCATACTGTTGGTGCACCTTACTAGCTGATCTCTAATGAGAGAGTCACATAAAGGACCAAAATCACACAAACTCGCCAACCCTCTTAAACAAGCTATGTAATTTGTAACTTTCTAATCCTTCCCTTGAACTCTAGAAAATAGTTTGTGTCTTTCCAATACAACGTTAATTTTCCTCCCAAAATGACTCTCCAACCTTCGGAGGGTCAATGTATACACATCCTCCAAATCCTCGTCCTCCTCATGTTCTCGTGAAGGTGTGATTAAATTCTCATACTCTTCTGCCATATACCCCTAGATTGTGCAAAAGGATGCGTTGTTTCCTTAAGGGTGAAAAGTTTTTACCCCCAATTGTAATTAGGTAAGACTGAAACAACTTTTTCCATTCCTCCCATGGCACCGTTGGCTCTCCAGCATCATCTACGAAAGGTGGGGGTTGCACCATATTTGCAACAGCCATGGTAAGAATAAATAAGTGCAAGGTGTTATGAGTAACAAATAGATAACAATCCTTCGGAAAAGGAATGCATGTTAGTAAATCACCCTACAAAAATACTGGATCAGACCATAAGCTGATGAGGGGTCCCCAAAGGAATGTACTGTACTGCCTTAGGCTGTAAATAAAGCTGCAACAGAAATACTAGTTACTAGTTTCCTCACCCCTCCAGCTAATATCAGAATGAGTCTGACAGCCTCAGAAGAAAATCAAGAGATGAACAGCCGGGGATACCAGAAACGTTGCACAGCAAAGGCACTGTCATCCCAGAGTTATCCTCTTCTTATATATCCATGGTGTTCCCTTGTGTGAAATATTCAATGCAATTTCAATTGGAACGGACGTGCCAGCAATCCTCTGCTTTGCATTCCGGTTCCCCCGGTGTGGTTACATATTAAACTCCTCCTGGCCCCGGCACAAATTGCATGCAAAGAAAATAAGATAATAACAAGGAAAAGGGAGCTTTGGAAAAAATAGAATAATATAAAAATTACAAGACTGAGCTTCAGGTAGGTACAAGTCATCCAGGTCTGGATAAGGTACACACTGGGGCATATTTACGTTCCCTGGCGCATCCCTGCATATCAGCAGGGATGCGCCAGGGAAAATGCGTCACGCAAGTTTACCCTTGCGCTACGTCCGATGCGCCGCATTTACAATGCGGCGCATCGTGGCGCAAGGATAAGCAGATGCGTGACGCATCTGCCGGCGGAAGGTTGGCGCAGTGCTGAAGTCGTGTCGCAAGCGCGACGCAACTCCAGCATTGTCCCAACCTTCCCTAACCCTAACATGGTGCGTCAATCCTTACGCCTGCTTGAAGCAGGCGTAAGGATTTGGCGCACCAGCGTCGGAAAGGTGACTGCGAGAAATCTTGTAGATTTCACTACGTCACTTTTCCGAGGCGTACCTGCGCCGGAACGCCCCCCCCTGCGCCGGTACGCCCACATGAAACCTGACGCAGGTTTCATGTGGCGCAGGGGTTTACTACGTGACGCATCTCCCTAGATGCGTCACGTTGTAAATATAGCACAACGCGGCGCATGGTTTGCGTCGCCGCTGCGTCACTTGCGTGATGCAACGGCGGCGCAAAAGTGGCGCAAGGGGCTTATAAATATGACCCACAGTGTTTGAGGCTTTGGTTGTCTAGAG
Organism: Calotriton arnoldi; assembly: GCA_963921515.1. Lineage (NCBI taxonomy): Eukaryota > Metazoa > Chordata > Amphibia > Caudata > Salamandridae > Calotriton > Calotriton arnoldi. Next base: position 1,039,800 of record CAWUFW010003125.1, on the reverse strand, counting down.
CTGATGAGACCTTCAAACGCAGTTCTGTGCTGTCAGCATATTGGTGAATTGCCATCTCTGAGTAGATCACCAAAGGTCTCTAAATGAAGGTTGAAAATGATGGGGGCATGATCAAGCCCTGGGAAACTCTACAAGTGACTCAGGCCGACTCTTCGCAAGTTATCACACATTCCTACTTAGGATTTCTTACCAGTCCCCTGTTAACATCTTCTTTCATTATTTGTCTTAGACACTGTACCTGCTGAGCTTTTTTACCATTTGCATTTTGGGGAAACTGATGGGAGTTTCGAAATCAGAGAGTCACATTAGAGAGAAATGTCTTTACAGTGTGAGACATAGAGACTGTCTGACCAGAGACTGGCTATCTCTTCATCCTTTCTGATGCCTATAAGTCAGGAGACTTCTAAGCTTGACACTGCTGCAGGCTCTCTCCTCTGTCACTGGATTCATGTTAAGTCTGCCACATGCATTTGGTGGATTACTGCACGCTTGTCGAGGCATATTAATTGATTTCCAGACGGGCTAATCATTGTTTGCTCTTTTGAAGTTGTGTGTGGTTTTTCCTTGCAGCAAGAGCACCCCCTGACCCACAGCACAGGCATTTCAGGAGTGGGCAGTGTGGGCCTGCTCTCTGACACAATTGTGGTTTCCCCGCTGAGAAAGCATTAGTGTGAGAATGGAGAAGTGGTCTTCAGGCTAAGGGAAACCTGCAGCCTATTTGGTGTTGTGGAGTCTCTGTCAGGGTGAAGTGCCATGGCACTGCAGCATCTAAAGGTGCAGATGACCTGTTATTCAACAGCGGCACCTAGAGGATGCAAGAAACTCTGTCAGTGTGACAGCCGAGGCTGTGGGCAAAGCTGAGGAAGGCCTGTGGACAAGGGTGGCTGCAGGGAGGCAGTTGTCCCTGATGCTGTGTGTCTGGGCTGCTATGCAGAGTGCACGCTTTTCAACTGCTGAAAGGAGCAAGGAAGCTCCAGGCCTGTTTACTCCTTATGTGCATTCGTTGAGCATTTTGTTGTGGTTGCACCACGCAAACCTGCTGCATAGTTTCTAAGCTGAGCACATGCAACATGAAAACTTACAAAAGGCCACTAGCTTTAGGATATTGAATACTGCATGAACGTAACTCCCGCACACTCATTTAGTGTTCAATATTCCATAAGCACCTCTTGAAAAATATGGAAAGAGACCAGGAATGCGGAATGAGGGCCGTACCTTAAAAGAATAAGGGGCATATTTACAAGCCCCTTGCGCCACTTTTGCGCCGCCGTTGCGTCACGCATGTGACGCAGCGGCGATGCAAACCATGCGCCGCGTTGCGCTATATTTACAACGTGACGCATCTAGGGAGATGCGTCACGTAGTAAACCCCTGCGCCACATGAAACCTGCGTCAGGTTTCATGTGGGCGTACCGGCGCAGGGGGGGGCGTTCCGGCGCAGGAACGCCTCGGAAAAGTGACGCAGTGAAATCTACAAGATTTCACGCAGTCACTTTTCCGACACTGGTGCATCAAATCCTTACGCCTGCTCCAAGCAGGCGTAAGGATTGACGCACCATGTTAGGGATAGGGAAGGTTGGAACAGTACTGGAGTTGCGTCGCGCTTGCGACACAACTTCAGCACTGCGCCAACCTTCCGCCGGCAGATGCGTCACGCATCTGCTTATCCTTGCGCCACGATGCGCCGCATTGTAAATGCGGCGCATCGGACGTGGCGCAAGGGTAAACTTGCGTGACGCATTTTCCTGGCGCATCCCTGCTGATATGCAGGGATGCGCCAGAGAACGTAAATATGCCCCTAAGTGTTCTGCTGCTCAGAAGCCCGCAGCCAGCGCTATTGCATGTCAGCATGCCGAATACCAAGGCTGTGTAGATTTGATTCCACCATTCCTTTTTAATGGTCCACCATTCACTGCCTGTCCCTTTATATCACTCTTGCAGGTTCTTGTTTTCTCATTTAATCATGTTTTTGCCCATTTGTTTCTACCTCCATCTTTTACCCTTGTGTGTTTTTCACTCTCTTGCTCTGTGCCAAAGCCTGATGAGGTAAAATAAGTGCTGATCCTCAAAAATGAGTGCCAGTGGGCCAAACCACGAACCACCAGCTCAAATTACGCACTGAATGAGAGTTATTTCCAAATGGGGGCAGTCCAAGCCACCACAAGGGTCCAGTTGCTCTTCCCCGCCAAAATGCCCTGACACATGACCAAGAGATGGGTGCTGGAGGAAGCACCTCATAGAACATAGAGGGAGGTAGCAGTGGCTGAGCTGTGCACAGAGGCCAAGGCACTTGAGACTGAGGTGAAACAGACTGCAACATCCTTCTAATACAGAACAGGGACAGACTCCGAAGACTCTTTCCTGGCAACCCTTTGTTACCTGTAATCTGGCTTTTACCTTCTCAAAGGAAGAGAGTGGGAAGGAAAATGGGACTCCTGATGACACGGATGGGGCAGAAGGAGGAAATAGCACAGTGAGATATGCCAGCCATCTGGCAATTGGGAAAGGAAGCAAGAGGCTTCAACAGTATGTTAAAAAGTGACCCAATTAGCAAAATAACATAGCAACATAATTAAGAAGTGAGATATTCAGCCATCTGGAAATTGGGAAAGAAAGCAAAAGGCTTCAACAATGTGCTAAAAAGTGACCCAATTAAGAACATAACACAACATCATAAATAAGAATACTGCATATCTGCATCAACAATAAGTCAAACTAAAGAATGATGTTGCTCTCTAGGACCACAAAGGGGAGATGAAAGGTACTGTAGTAAACTCTATTGTGTATAAATATAGGAAAATGAGCCAGCTGAAGCATGTAGGGGTGGTGGTCAGCCCCCAGTTGACAAGATTACAAATCCTCATTACATTCTATAAAGAACACTAAGCATCTAAGATTTCCAAATTCTAAAATATCAGCAATGCTCATAGAATTCTTCATTCCCATACTACAACATGGCTTCAGCCCCCGCAAACAAAAAGCCTCCCACAAAAAAATAGATATAAAAATAAAATATCAAAACATCAGTGGCAAACACTAAAACAGTTAATAAGAAACTTCTTTATGTAAGAAACACATCTACTGATATCTGTGGACTCCTCGACTCCTGCTCACCTCACACATGACAGATTCAGGGTCCTCATTCACATCACTCCCATCATTGATATTGTTGAAGTATACCACTCTTTCACAATTCAACTAATGTTGTCCTTTGACTCTAATGACACTCCCACATCCCCGGCTCAAGCTAGTGCGTGTCTTACGGCCGTCTTTCAATGGCTCCTTTCTGCACAGCTCAAGTGCAATGAGGAAAAATCAGAAATCCTCTTGTACAGGACCTTTCCCTCAGAGTTTAAGGAATCACTCTGGCCGGCTGAATATCCACCACCAAATTCTGAAGGTCAGCCTGTTAAAAATCTAGGGATCTGGTTCAATGAAGATCTTAGGTTCATAACTCAGATCAAGAAGCTAGTGGGGCAATGCTTTGGCACCCTAAGATCACTTAGGAAATCTCTTCCTCTTCTGCCTAGGGCCGCCAAAGAAATGGTCACCCGCGCCCTGATACTCTCGCGCATTGATTACGCGAATGCCCTCTATATTGGCCTTCCTGGGTATCAGCTGAGGAAATTGCAGGTAATACAGAACACAGCGGCAAGGCCCCTACTGAATATCCCAGGAAGATCAAGCGTAAAACAACATCTGCACGATCTTCACTGGCTTCCTGTTGCTGAAAGGGTTAGGTTCAAGGCCCTTACTTTGGCACATGCAGCCTTGTATCAATCTGGCCCGGCATACCTCAGGAAACTATTTAAGTTTTATGTGCCCCCGAGACAACTGCGCTCTGTGGCGCAGTTTCTGGCGGTGATTCCGCGCTTTCGCCTCACGAGAATGGGTGGTTGTTCCTTGGCCTATAGGGCGGCAGTGGCCTGGAACGCACTCCCCCTAGACCTTTGGTGCATCCAGGATGCAAAGCTCTTCAGGAAACGGCTGAAAACGCTGCTTTTCATGTAATTCTCTTCTGTTGACCCTCAGCTTTCTTGCAAGGTATCGCGCCGGGACACTCTTGAGTAGCCGAGCGCTATAAATGCATATAACATAACATAACATAACAACACACACTTTATCAACAACTATCAGTTCACCAATCTTATAATCTCCTTTCTTGATATGCCCTGGTCTTTTAATCTGCATCAGGTTCCTCACCTGCAACAACACTGCTTTCACACATGTCGTTTGGTCAAACCACACTTTTTAGTTAACTTGGTGAAAGTTAACCATGGTGCAAGGGTGCCTGCATTGGTGATAGGCAGCCAATTCGGCGCCAGTCCAGAGGAAAGCATTAGGGATGTGTCATATTGCTGTAAGTAGGACACATCCCTGCACTTTCCTAATGACGCAGCCCGGCACAGCAAGATGGCTTCATTTTCTAGTAAATATGCCCCTGAGTTGTTTGTTCTTAACTGTAATGCTCTCAAAGTAATGAAACCTCAATAAATATACAAATGTAAACAAAATGATTATTTGAAACACCTCTCCCTCACATTCTGCAAAGACAACCATGAGCTGTAACGTTCCCTTGTCCTCGGTGTCAGAACGAGGCCATTACTGGAGTGGTATGGGGCACGAATGTGGAGTTGAGTATGGGATCAATAAAGGAATGAACGAGTTAAGATTAGACCTTGGGCACCCAACCTGCCTCGTTGTACTTTATCTAGATGCTGCATTTGATACAGTCGATATTTCCATCTTGATCAAGCAGATTGTGTTGGTGTGAATAACAGGAATTGCCTTGGACTGGCTCATTTACCGCCCAGCTACCTTCACATAGCCCAACTATCCTTTCTTCAGATTGTGGAGGGCCGCAGGATCTGCGCTCTCACCAGTCCTTTGCAATGCAAGCAAAGATTGTTGGAACGTTTGTTTTCAGAATCACACCATAGGCATGTGATACCCAGTTCTTTTGCAATTTGACAAGTCTGTGATGGAAATCAAGGATGACTGTGACAACTGCTGTGACAACTGCTTAGCGGAGGTGTTGCAATAGGCGAATTGTGATTTTTGAAGGTTGAATGGTTCAAAGACTGAGGAAATTGCCTTTGGCAAAAATAATCCTTGGGTTCACACCTTGTGGCCTGAACTACGTGTATTGCCACCTGCGGCTGCAGAGAAAGTTAAAGCTTGGAATTAACATTGATAAGGAGCTCAGCCTTATGCCTCAGGCTAAAACAGTAGTTTTTGTGCATGGCTTTTGAACTAAAGCTACTATAAAAATGTTCCCTTTCATCTCAAATAATTGAGAGCAGTGATAGTGAATCCTTCTTTAAATTCACATATGGGTAAAACAAACATGTGCTATTTAGGTCATCCTTATAGAGCCTTACGCGAGCTTGGGCTCACTCAGAACTTTTAAGTAAGGGCCATATTCAATCTTCGAATATCCGATTCTGTCTCTGACGCAAGTCTATTCCTTCATTGTCTTCTGGTCGAGAGACCCATGAAGTTAATGGTCCTATTATTTTGCTAAAAGGCCTTTCACATAAAAACTCTTTTTCTTTCACAGGCTACTCACACTATATTCATGTAGTAGGTCTCTGAGATCAGAGCAACTATCCCTATCATAGATGCCACATATTTTGAAAGCCAGAACGGGGGTAGAATGTTGTGGCTCCGGTGTCGAGGAATGCTCCCACAGACTGGCTTATTGAAAAGGACAGTCTGCGCGCTTTAGTAAGGAGCTTGAAACCTATCAATTCTGTTGAGTAGCATGAAGCATTAGGGTAGCCGTTTATTTCTATATAAATATCTGTTCACTCACTCACTCACAATGATCGAGCCCTATGGGAATTTATATCTGGGTGACTTTGTAGAAGGAGTTCTATCCTGGCCTGTGTGATCAGACGGCCTACAAACACTGAGGTCTGCACCCCTGGAGGACACTGATTAAATCTGGTTCAATAATATATTGCTCGGAGTTGTAGGAATGCATATTGTCAGATTTCAGTCAGTGAAAAGAATGCTGTTAATGCAGTTGCCTAATGGTGAACTGTGATGAGTTATGTACATTTTAGGCAAGTCAAAGCTCAAACCCATTTTAAACACTACAGAAAACATCAGAAGTGTCTGGTCGTTGTTAAAGAAATGGGAGGGGAGAGAGAGTTAGAAGGTAGAAATGAGGTGCTGTGAAATGGAAACCGCTTTAAGATAAATGCCAGCAGCCCTAAAGGGCCTCACAGGTCTTCACCTGCCGTGGATTTGGTGGACATAGTTACTGAGGAGGAACTGTGCTATGTGTAGCCGATCTACTATAAAAAGGGGTGCAAGGTATACATGATTCTAACCAACAGGTATAAAAAGCAGAAGGAAGATAGTACTTCAGATGTGATAACTAATAAGAAGGGACTATAGGCTTCTATGGGTACAGCATAGTGGAATATCTTAGGCACAATTATGCAAGGCATGTCTGGTAAAGTTTGAGAAATGTAATTATATATTGGTTCACCTCTATGCATTTATGTGTCAAAATACTTTGCAGTCAAAATAAATGTATGGACAGATATCTCAGCTATAAGAAACTAACAGCACAAATCAACCGTGAAAACAATATCATTTAGGACAAAACCAAACAATGCTGGTGAGATGTTAAGAGGATCCTTTGTTTACAAAAGGCGTGGCCTGGTATCATCAAAATTCAAGAAGCCACATATTGTGTCCCAGGTTATAAAAAAAGATGGGCGAACAGGGACATGGTAGACTAAACAGGGGACTAGGAAAAAAAATTATATTTGAGGACTGGGATCTTCATGAAGAGGACAACACAGAGTGTAGTCAAGTGAGGGAGCTATAAGCATGAAGGAGGGGCAAAGTAGGAAGCATCCAAGGGAACTGGCGGTGGAAAGGGGAGAAAGCAGGAAAGATGTGAACACAGAAGCATGAGGGTTGCTGGCCAAGATTACATTTGAACATTGTTCATTGTTTTGAGCAATTCTACAAAGGAATTGTAGAAAGAGAAGCTTTCATCTGCTAAATCTATCATGCTGTGAAATGCAGAGCAACCTAATCTTCAAGACCTATTCATGGCACAAGAAGTATTTAAGCCATCTTTGGGATGCCTATTGGGAAATGCTAAGGTGGGGATGTTTCTATGGTGTGGAGAAAACTTCTACATTCAACTATGCCTCCAAAGGTCTTTTCTTTTCCCTTACTCAATGGCTGATGGGAGATGTGGGCAGCGATTTGGATGAGATATATCACATACTGAGAACTCCACTAGTCCTATTGCTATTAAAAAGAATGTCTTTAAATTAACAATGCACAAACCTGGAGCTTTTACAGTTTAGTTTCATCAGATTACATTTCTACAACTGTTTTTTCTACAAGCTGGCATATTTATTTTCTAGTTCTACAAAACACTTGCAAGAAATACATCATCAACAGAGTGCTTTCCCAAATGCTTCAGAAGATAGAAAAAACAATACTGACATTGCACTTGGTATATCACTGTTTAATTTGCGTATATACATTCACAGGGAAAGTCTAATTATTGTTAACTAGTCATCTAGCCTCCCTCTGTTAAGGTGACTGTCACTCGTTGGAAGATGTTCCTGGATCGCTGATCAGTATGAACATCACAATCGAAAGCATCTCACTTAATGTAAGGCAAATATATGGAGAGAGACAGAGCACACTAATTAAAAAATAACCTGCAATGAGTGCAATAAAGCGCTTTAGTGTCTAGTTAAAGTTGTCTGTGTTCAGAGAAGTTGAATTAAACTCTGCAATTAATGTGAAAAACAAACTGCCTTCAACTGAGAGTCAAACCAAACTGTGCATAATTCAGAAAACGTTTGGAAACGTGAGCTTTCAAACTTTCCCGCAGGTGAAAGTAAATTACACATTAAAGGGATTGTAACTGAAGAACTCCAGACATGGTTATGCCTCACAAGTCAAACTCTAAAAGGTCTTTCAAAATCCCAAGTGAACCCCTTCTGTTCAGTTCATTCAGCACACTGAAATAACAGTAAGAATGTACATAACACTTTATGTAACTCAGATAGCTACACAGACGGGCGTGCGGGCAGACAGACAGACAGACAGACAAACAGAAAAGTGCCACTAAAAGCCCAGAGACAGAGGCGGCATTGGTCAGCCATTGGCTTTCATGTTTTTCATGATTGATACTGGTTGGTTGGGCCTTTCATCAATGTCATATCATTTTGCTGATGGTTAGATTGCCTATAGGCTTTCCCATTAACTTTTGGTGATGGGACTCAAATAGTTGCTTAGTTAAAGTAGACTAATTGTGCGTTGTCTGATGTACTTACTATGATGTACAGCATTTTAGTTGCTGGTTTATGTTTTTTTTTTGTAGGAAGTTCTTGCTGTTTGGAGACAGTGCTATTCACTAATTGCCCGTGCACGTTCATTTGTTTCACTACTCTCTCATGACAATATCTTGCTGGATTTGCAGTTTTTTTGTTCACCGACTAAAGAGGTGCATGCACACTGGCTTTCGTAAGCATGCAACACAACACTGCCCCTTTGTCAAAAGAATCTTCAGTGCAATACATTACTGCGAATGCGTTTTAATTTCAGCACTTACATCTCAAACATCATCCTCCGACCCCTGTTCATAGCACTGTTCTTTGAGGATCCAGCTTCAAGGTGCTGATGCAGTCTGTTCGGAGCCAGGCCCTACTGCCAGCTTCCATAATGCTTCAGGCTTTGATTTTACATCATTATGGGATTTTCTTTCTAGGAACACTGATGACAAAACACACAGAGTCCTTCAACTCTTACCCAATGCTTCCCCTAACAAAACAAGCATTTGCAATGCAATAGGTCTCGCATGTACGCGGGATTGAGCTGTTGGCATTGTAAATGACAATGCCTTTTATTTATGTTTTAGTTTTTAAAACATAAATAAAAGGCTTTGCCATTTACAATGCCAATAGCATAAACTCGCGTAAATGCGAGACCTATATCATTGCAAATGCTTGTTAGTATTTACGAGGAGATTCAGTGATTTGCCCAGAATCACAGGATGTTGAGCCGTACGAGAGGCACAACCACTACAACAACCCAATAACATCTCCAGATACGTACATCCTGATAAAGTCATAGCTAATGTTCGTACCTTGAAACCTGTTAATGTGCCTTCACGATGAGATCTTTAAAATACGTCTGCACCCTGAAACACTTAGTGTGCCTGCACCCTTAATGCCACCGAGAAGCCTGACGAGCAAAACAATAACTTTGTGCACTGCCAGCCTTCTGTTCGTTCGTGTACCTGATACACACCTCACTCACTGCAAGTTGTACCTCTCCGATTCTCCACACTCACCTCAAACCTGCTCTTAGTGACCCCGTTCTACTTTCTCCTCATGGTCAGGCTCTCGGTGTGCGGCGGCTTCCGCCTCTCTGCACGACAGCCCGGGAGTAAGGACCTCTGCCCACCTCGGGGCTCGGCGTCTACCCTTGCTGTGCCGTGGTCCGGCAGCGCGGCCTCCTGTCCTACACCCCGGGGTGTCCCACCTTGTCTGGACACCAGAGTGAGTCCACTCTCCAGGGCCCCCTCTCTCCCTCCCGGGCCCCAGGGCGGCCCTCGCTATGCCTTTGTCCGTCAGTGCACTCAACTCCCCTCTCAGGCTATTTTATGCCCCGATGACTGAAGCCACTGTACAGCACGGAGGCAGAAGGGCTGCCCTCTCTTCTTTGAGATCCCGGAGACCCAGGACTGTTCCCTCGGACACTCTCTTCACTGATGCCTACCACAGGAATCAGTGCTATCCTCCCACGGGTCGCAGCTCTCTCCCACCCTCACTCTGCCCACCCACTTCTCTAAACTGTGACTGCTTCCGCCACCCCGGGCCTCGGTCCCAGAGCTCCACGTACCGGAGTCGCACCACAACAAGCCGCGTTCTGATTGTTGCAGCGTATCCCCCTGTGCTGACATCCGCCTGTGGGGGGCCGGCGGAGTCGCAGGCAGGATAGAAAGTACATTGCGCCTGTGCAGTCCCGCATCGGGGAGGAGCCACATCGCTAAAGACGCAGAGACTCGAACTTCTATATTGGCTAGCCGATCTTCTCTAACGGATTAAATAATTTAGCTGCGTAGTGCGGCAACCTTAAATCTGATAGCAAACACTGGCTATCAATCATTGCCCACCCTCACTGTAGCGCTACCTGCTACCTGCTGTGCTGCAGGGCACACATCCTAAATAAAACAAGCAGCCACCATTGTCCCGACTGGGCACGTCGCCGTGCCTGCAGCAGGAGAAACTCATTACAAACAAGCATTTGCAATGCAATAGGACTCACATTTACGCAAGACCTATTGCATTGCAAACGTGAGTGCCGGCGGGCGACAAGGCACGAACAACGGGTGGGGGGGCGAGAAGGCACGGACTGCGAGAGGGGGGGCCACGGGAAGAAAGTAGTGCTGTGCAACAGTCGAAGTAAAGGGGTCAGTAGCCAAGGAAGGACACAAATGACGACATAGCCGTCATAAGGAGGGACTAACAAGCCTAAAACCAATCGAAAGGCAGCATTTAAGACACAAGCCAATGAAAAAGATGGGCGGAGAGTGGGCGGAGCTTCCACTGAGCTTCCATTCCATACTGAATACTGCATGCCTCGCAAAGCGAGCAGCGCATGCGCCCTGCCGCTATATGCTTGACCTAAAAACAGACCTTCCTTGTTTTGCCAATGCTGTTTTTTGCATTAGACCTTGGTGTTGCTAAGAGCAAATTACATTCCACTTGCTTGGGTTATGTTTGACAAGTTACACTGTTTCTCCTGCTGGTGTCTTTTCCTCAAAGTACTAACATTCTGCACAGGATACTTGCACTTCTTTCCCCTTTGGGGTGAAATAATCAGCCTGTGTCTCAGTCTCAATTTGTGGTGGGCTCCTGCAGAGTAAGAGGCAAGGACCGGGTTCCAGTGAAATTTGAGGGCTTTATCACATAAAGTGAAGACTGGGAGTGCTAATTTAAGGCCGGTCTCTGCCACAGTTTGGGGTGGACCCTGTCTTAAATAGTTGAAGAGGTTGATCAGTGGTATTTTACCTTCTTAGTCAGAGGTAAACGATTGTTTATTGATTGTATCTTTAAAGGATTATGCTGCTTTGGACTGGAAATGTAGTAGCATTAGTTGTCATTTCTAACGTAAAACATCAGAGCACTGAAAAATAATGTAACGCAAAGCAAAATAATCACACTGGGAAGACATATCAGGGCTTAACAAAACAATAAAAGAAATTTGCAACACAACAACCAAAATACATCACAATAACCCTACAATAATGCAACACAAAAACACAGGAGCACGAAGAACAACGCAACACATCACCCTCACAACAAAATACAACAAATATACGCAAACATTCTTGTTACACATCACATATCGCACGTATTAGACGCTGTCAACAATGTTTTGTGATCAGGCACTAGATGTTAGTCAGACTTCGAAATAAAACCCCTGCTTATCGGATAATTGCATCTCCAGTTGATCTTTTCATATTATCTCATTTATTTTCTTTATGTAAGCACTCCGAATTTAGAAGCAGATCTTATCCCATCATGGTGCTTTATATATTACAAAGCAGTGCACCCACAACTTTGACAAAAGAAATGAAGATTTCCTAGTGAAGTTTTTTTCCTAACACCTGCAATATCGTGTAAGGTAGAAAAATGTCATCGCTCCAGACAATTATGCGGAAGTACCCATTAGGTAGCCACTGATTTATTGCTGTCCTGTTTCGCTGTGTTAACTTGATTTTCCCATGGTTATATTTATATAGAATTGATTACACTAGATATTGTAACAGCATGACAACTACAGCCATAGCAACATGGGAATCGCATCTCTTGTAGAAATATTTATTGTTTTTTAGACAAACTAAAAGACAAGGTTGCCTTCAGCCTACTAGGTAGATTGAAAATTAGTTAGAGTGGCAAAACAACATAGCCCTTTAGGATTAAATAGAGAGTGAGATTTCGGACGGGTAATAAATGCAGTGATGCCTTATACATTAATCAATGTGCAGACCATTTGAGTGTTCATACTTAAATAAGTAGTCTTCATAGATTTATAAATATGTATATATAGGAAATTGGGTTGCTGGTTAAGTTGGGCAAAACCCTATTCAAGCAGCAGCCACAATTCTTATCTGGATGAAAAACAAGCAAACCCCAAATTAACCTGTTCTCAACCCTCTGGTAGATTGGCGCAAATCAGTCAGGGTTAACTTAGAGGCAATGTGTAAAGTATTTATGCAGCACTTCAAACAGTAATAAAGTGAAAACACAACACAAAGAAAATACCACATCAATTTTAAAAAATAGAGTGAAATGTAATACATTCTTTGATAGCAAAACAACAAAAATCCAATCAGTAGAACCTGAGATATGCAATCGTTAATGATTTAGATAAAAATAGTTCCTAGAAGTGCAAAAAGCCAACACTGGTTATCTGGTAGCGCCAGACAGGGGCAAAGTCACAAGTTCACTCTGACCACGATGGAGTGCAGGCTGGCTATAGGGAGAAAGTTAGGTCTGCTGAACAAAGTACCTTAAGTCCTGGTTATGTGAGCGTCGAGAATGTGTCGCTCAGGTGCATCTCTGATGAGCTGCAGGCTGCGATGCAAGATCCTGCATTGAGGATGTGTAATACAGCAGTAGTTCCAAGGAGCTGCAATGTGAGGTCCTGTATCAATGTGGTGTTGTGCAGTGGGGATTCTGAAGAGCTGCAGGTTTCTGCATCCGTGATGCGACATGCTGCAGAGATTCCGATGCAGAGCTGCGAGGAGATGCATCACGCTGCATCGGTTCCACCTAAAAGACCACAGCTGGACTGGCAGAGCACCTTCAGGCCCACTTCCAAGGGACAAGATTGATTTAGCGCCAATGGGGGGGGGAGACTAGCAGCGGGAAGAGTCCAGGTGCAGGGTTCAAGGTAGTTAGAGCTGTGTTTGTCCCTGAGGCTCAGTTCGGGAGGCCAGCCCATCAGCCATTGGAGTCACTCTGGTGGTCCTGGGTTCAAAATGCAGGTCCAGCCCTTCTCATTCAGGCAGCAGGGCATCAGAGTAGCATGTCACCAAGTACCAGTCCCTCTTGCAGCAGAGCAGTACAGCAGTCATTTCAAGTCTTCCACAGGTCCAGAGGTGAGTCGGAGGGTCCAATATTTATAGTTTGTACCAGCTTTGAAATAGGAGAAGTTTCTAGAGGGTTCCACCCCAGAACTGTTTGAAATTTCTTCCCTACCTGCTGGGCTCCAGCTTGTCTGGAGGCATAAAGACTAGTGTGAAACCAGTTGGGAGTTTGCTGAGGCAGAGGCTTTGTGATGTGCAAGTGTGGTAAGTGACAGCTCTGCCCCCCATCAAGTCAGAGATGGTCCATCCTGCCAACATCTATTCACCCTTTCACTGCCTGGGAGAAATACACAAAGACCAACTGCCATCTACACCTAGTCATGTGACCCAGGATACAGGCAGCAGGTACCAAATGATTGGGACAAGAACATTCCAATTTTCTAAAAGTACTTGAAAAAAGAATGAGCCTGTACCTTGCGTTCTTTGTTTAGTATACAATTTCACTAAATAGTCAAACCCATCGATTTCAGTTTGAGCAGGTATTTTATTTTAACCTTTTTATTTTCACTAGATTCTTATTTTTTGCTGCTTTTTGATCAGAAAAAAACATGTGTCTGGTCATATCAAAAATTCTAGACATAAATGTGCTATACAACATATATTTACATAAATCAGTGTGTGACTTTTACAAAAAGAAAATCTAATACATATATCACATCCAATACATATATCACAATTGTTATTCTCAATTGTAATCCTGAAACTCTTAAAGCGTCTATATTCAGTATCCCAAATCAATACAGGGGAAACTATTATTTTAGAAATCTTCTCAGATTAAATTTTATTCATTATTCCTCTGTATTTTTATGTGCCGTGTGCCTGTGCCATGTGCCGACGCGTTTCGAGTCCTGGGAGTTGAATACCAGGAATCTCATCAGGGCTTTTGAATTTTGACAGCAATGGTGGTTTCTGTAAGGGTGTGTAACATAAAACGATTATTACAAAGGGCTCCTTTCTGTCTCACCTTAAATTCACCATTCTCATTATTTCTATTCGGGTTCTTTACCTGAGAATTCTTACTAATCTTCACCTTAAGGTATACGCTTCACCAAAGGACATTTAATCTCAATCACTAGGGATTCTGTTAAAAACAGAGAGCACTGTCAGTATTGTGCATTCTTTACTGCAACATTTTAATATCTCTTTTTCCAGCAGTCGTCTCCTACCTTATCTTTGTCTTTTTATAAGGCAATTGCATCTAGTTTCCTGTAAATAAGGAAAATACTTAATCATACTTTTAAAGGGTACGATATTTTGTAATACTTCATTACCCTATATTGCGGCTTCAGCTTTTTGTACCTTATATGCCGGGCATTTTCGCTATCGGCTTTTCAAACGCTACCTGGATCACCTCCTCTCTTGTAGCGGCGCTCGCTGATTTAGATTAACTTGCGTTCTCTGCAAAAATATTACAGAACGCAATTATACATTTCAGCATTTATATATTTAGAGATAACCTTTTCTCTTCTCATTTTAAGCTTACCTATTCTCTGACTTGGTTGAACTGCAATTGCTTTCATCTCCTGATCCCTCTCTGCCTCCGTTTGGTCAGCAATGGAGTTCAGCCATGAGGTTCAAGCTAATATGGTGTCTCCCTAGGTACCCTGGGAAATGTAGTTTCAGATATTAACCAATAGAAAACGATCTCTTGTTGAGCCTATGTGTTGCATTCTGGATGACATAGTTTAAGTCTTTGATAGCTCTGTCATGCTGTTAAGACCTGTCATTGTGCAATTGTATTTAAGTATTAAATAGGCTTCTTTTTGAAGTAAAGCACTATCAATATCAATTGGATATTTTGATGCTTTAACCACCGTCAACACAGTCCATTGGAAGTCATTTTCGCCATGAGATTTCTCTATGAAATGCTCTACCATTGGTGCAGTAATCACTTTTTCTTTATTCGCGATCTATGTTGTGTGATTCGAGTATTAACCTGTTGATTCGTTTTGCCTATGTATATTTTCAAACATGGACAAATTATAGCATATACTGCATTTCTGGTTTTACAATTAGTGAAATCCAGATGTTTCCATTTGATGTTATTATGGACAAATTCTGTTCCTTCTATTGTAGTGCTGCAAGCAATACAATTGCCGCATTTTCGGTGGCCTTCAATTGGTTTAAGATTCCATTGCGTCAATAGATCACTTTTTTGTCTGGGTAAGGAAATGCCTGCACGTACTATTTGCTGGCCAATGCTTTGGCCCTTTTTCATCGCAAATACTGGTTTTGGAAAAGGACATTCAAGGTTTTCAAGGAGGTGCCAATTCTTCAATACAATTTGTCTAAACTTATTTGTGTCTGGACTAAACGTTGATACACAAACTAGTCTGTCTACAAAAAGAGCAAGATTCACACCTCGTGAAAGCCTCCTGCAGGTAAAAGATAAAAAACCTCTAGACAGACAAACCGCAAAGGTTTTCCACCGAGCGCACCGGATCACTGAAGGTTCACCAGGTCATTGTACCGTTTGGTGAGTAATCGCATCACCTTTACGGTACTCGTTATCAGTTCGGCTCTACTTCCCTTGGATCGCCTCTGGGTTTCACACCCATTTCGGTTATTACGCCTTCCCCATCACCATCCCTTTATGGGAATTGATCTTAATTTTCTACACAATTCCGCTTTAACATATGCGCCATAACTCAGCTTTGCCCACGTGCGACTGAGTTAATTCTCTCTTGGTCATACTCCGCCAGCCTCCTGCCCTATGCTATTATGCTTGGCTTACTTGTTCTCAGGCATGTAAACGTTACGTCCTGATGATGATCCCAATATTGTTTTTAGAGGATCGAAACGTTGTCGACCTTATACTTATATTAAACGCAATTAAAATAATTATTGATGTGTAACGGTGTCCCCACTTATTGTTTGCTTGCTGCATTTCTATATATAATTTACAAGTAATTTTTTGTCTTGCCTGAGCCTTCTGTGAATTTCTGTTCATTTCTGTTTTCTGTTTTTTGATATATATGTTGCGTTGGACGCAGGATTGTGTCCCACTTTATTCTTGTTTGTGTGATTTGAAACATTATTAAAATCCCCTGTCCGGCTGGACAGCCTTAATATAGCACTGATTTCAGGCCTATATTCATTGTTTTTCTGCTGCATCTCCCTTGTCAGGGACTACTTTGTAATTTATAACGAACTACTACCCAAGGTCCCTGACCATTAATATTGGGTTCCCCTTGTTACTTAAAACACCCAAAGTTACTTAATGGCACGAGTTATAGTTTCTTCAAATAATTATAATGAGAAGTATAACTATAACTGCTGAATTCTATGGTTTTGAGTGGGCAAAACGTCGACCTAACTATAACATCCCTGTAACCCATGGTTTTTTCAGTAAATTTCTATGACTTTTTTCACATAAAGTAATATACAATTACCGTATGTTAATACAACTACCACTGTACATGGCCTTTGGTCGTGCATGGCATGGGTTAGTTTTCTGCCAAATTTGGTGTAAATTTGTTCAGCAGTTTGGGTTGTAGCACTATTCAAAAAATGAAAAATCCCCATAGACAATGCATGGGGAAAAAGTGTTTTGGGACCCCCTTTTTCTCAGCCCCCACTTGGCGAATCCCCCCAAAACTTTCCAAACAGCAGCTGAAGGGATTGGAATACGAGTTGTGATATTTTTGTGTAGATTTGTCAAACGGTGCCAAAGTTATTAGCAAAACAAAAGCAGCCAATCAGATCTCATCATGAGATCTCTGTGGAGGCTCCGCCCAGATATCTATATTTCTTTTTACTTTAATACCTCCAAAACTACTGAACAGATTTACACCAAATTACTAGAAGAGATCTTTCTGGACCAAGATCTAGCCTTCTGCCAAATTTAGTGTAAACCCGTTCCCCGGTTCGCCCGAACTCATGTTCAAAAATGCAAAATCCCCATAGACATTGCACAAAGTAAAAAAGCTGTTTGGGACCCCCCTTTTTCTCAGCCCCCACTTGACAGATCACCCTGAAACGTTCCATGCTGAACTAGGCAAAGTAGGACACGCTTTAGGGAAAGGTTTGTGAGCATTCGTCAAACGACGCCAAAGTTGTAAGCAAAAGAAAAAATGCTTTGTCTAGGGATGCTTCATCTATGGAAACCTCCTACAAATCCCAGAATGCACCAGTGATGCTTACCAAATTTCGTACTGTGGTGCAATATTCAATAATGCTTGATAGCATCACAACACTATAGTTTGAAAGTTATTCATATTGTTTCCAGTGCAATCTGTTTCAAATAAAGTGTCCACGTGCATATCAAATAAAAAAAATTATGATTTTTGCACAGTTTGCTCATTATTATTGCTGCCATAGTATTGTTAGTCTCTTGCAAGGAGTACATAATTTCCAAAGAGAGGTTAATACCTCTCTTCTCGCTTCCTCACCTGCGTGGCCAGTAATAACAGGCTAAATCAGTACGAACTTTGAGCAACATTAACACTAATTTATCAGCCATAAATGCTTAAAAAATACTTACACTTACTTGGTGATGTCATTAGTGATGTCATTTGAGATATCATGAGTGAAATCATTAGTGATGTCATCAGTGATGTCACTGACCATGTCATGAGTGATGTAATATGTGAGGTCATAAGGAGTGCATTGCATAAGTTATAGTTAGCTCTGATAGTAACTGCTGAATTTCACTGGTTTTGTGTGAGTGAAATGTAAGCCTAACTATAACGTCCCTGTAACCTTTGGTTTTTTCAGTGAATTTCTAAGGTTTTTTTAATTCTATTTCCTATCTATAACGTCCCTGTAAACTTTGATTTTTAAGTGAATTTCAATGTTTTTTTAACTAGTAGTCACGTTTGCAGAGTGGTGGTGCAGAGTGGTGGAGAAAGGGGGCGAGGCCTCTGACGAGTTCTCAGGAATTCCACTGTGTGAGACTTACTGGAGGTACCAGGAGGGCTTCTTGACCCCCAAGGTACCTCAGGAGTAAAGTGGACTTCATCCACCAACCAGTAGTGCGCCAGGAGACCCGTTTGCAGAGTGGTGGAGAAAGGGGAAGTGGCCTCCGAAGACATCTTAGCAATCGCGCTATGTTGGACTTACTGGAGGTAACAGGAGGTTCAACCGAGTCACAAGATGGCTGCCAACACTTCCTGGTTTGAAGTGTTGGCAGCCAATCAGATCTTAGCATGAGATCAAGAGGGGTCGCGTATCCTTCGCATCCCTATATATAAAACTGGAAATTTCTTTAAATAACTCATAAACTACTGAACGGATTTACACCAGATCACAAAAGGCACTTCCTTGGACCAACATCTACCTTCCTGATAAATTTGGTGTAAATTTGTTCAGCAGTTCGGGCTGTAGCCATGACTAAATATCCTATGGGAATTAACTTTGGGGAAAACGTGCTTTTAAGCACCCCCTGGTTCTCGGCCCCCATTTGATGGATCACCCTGAAACTTTCAATATAGCAGCTGTAGTGTGCGTCATATCCGTTCTGAAAATGTCGTGAAGATTTGTCAAATGGCACCAAAGTTATTGGCAAATCAAACAATGTTCTTCTTATGGAAACTAGGTCCGCATTATACCTACCAACTGGCAACCACCAGTAGGTAATGTATATATATATCAATCAATGAGATAATATAATATATATATATATATTACCTACTGGTGGTCGCCGGTAGGTAGTTATAGTTAGGACCATGTTTCCATAGGCAAAGCGTTTTTGACTTGCCTAGTTATTTGGCGCCGGTTGACGAATCTCCACTAAATGTTCCAAACTAAGTGTACCTGTCATTCTAGTTGTGTATGGAAAGTTTCGGGGTGATCTTTCAAGTGGGGACCGAGATAAAGCAGAGGGAAAAAAATAGTGTTTTTCATGTTAATTCCCATAGGGATTTTGAACACGATTACAGCCCGAACTGCTGGACATAATTACACTAAATTTGGAAGAAAGGTAGTTCTTGGTCCAAAAGGCACGCTTTGTGTTGTTTAGTGTACATCAGTTCAGTAGTTTTAGAGTTATTAAGAGAAATCCAAATTTGTATATCTATGGATGCGAACCCTCTGCAAACCATCCTGATCTCATGCAGAGATCTGTTTGACTGCCAACACTTCAACCAGGAAGTGTTGGTAGCCATCTTGGGACTCAGCCAGCTTGCTTTCCGTGGAGCTCCCGGTCAAACTCCTGGTTAAACTCTGGAAGTCGGACCTCCGGAGTTTTGCAGCAGGGCGAACCAGCAGGACAGGCCGGCTCGTGGTTGAAGGTCGCCGGCTTGGCTCTCGCAGTTGAGTCGGTCCCCCTCTGGAGCTTTTTAAAAAACTTGCTCCAAAGTTCTCCAAACGTCTGGAACTTTCTTCCTGAAATTCCCCTGGGGGTCCCAAAGTGTCCAAAACACAATCCAAAGGTCTGGAATCTCCAAGATGGTCCTTGAAAGTATGAAACGTCTCTTTCCACAATCCACTTGGACAAAACCCTTACACATCTAGTGGATGCACTCCAGGCTGGGGATTCGTGGTGAGCTCTGTTAACCTGTAGCTTGCAGGGAGTCCACTCTTCGTTCCACTTGAAGCAAGTTAGGTCCACAGGGCTGTAGTTCTAGATTGTGCAGCAGGTGCAGTCAGAGTGCAGGGCCACGTTAATGCAAATCAAACTTCCAGCATGGACCCTTCTGCTTCTCTTAGTTTCAAGCAGCAGATCTGAGAGGCTCTGTTCCTCTCAGATACTTATTCAGCATTCTATGGGGTCAAGCAGGAGAGCACTCCTATCCAATGAGGGGCAGGGCAACACCCCAGAGCATGACCACTTCCTCCAAAGTGTGGCATAATGGTCTCCCAGAAAGCACTATTCCTCCAAAATTGAATATGGCTGAAGTCTCAGCTGAGTAGCAAGAACTAGTTAAACCAATCTCCAGTATGGCTCGTTTCCAAAGCTCTCCTTCCTCTGACATCTTCAAATTCCTTCCTTAAGCCTGCCATCTGGCTGGGCTAGAGGGAATGGGGGTAGATGGACCTGGCCTTCTCTGACTGTCCCATTCTTCCTTTGAAGCTCATGCTTTACAACCCCTCCCCCCTGTTCTGGCATTCCTGTTTATCAGAGCCCTCTCCAACCAGATAGCCTCTCTCCTCTGGTGCCACTTATCACTTCATCAAAGCAGCCTGGCTAATCCTCTTAACTCTGACCAATCAAGGGAGACCACAGGAAGGCTGAATTTTGGCTTACAGACAAAGTCTTATAACTTATGTCTGTATATTTTAGGATAAATTCAACAATAGCATATTGTTGGATTTATCAGTATCATTCTCCTAAGTCCTTGAATGATATTTTTTGGTAATCCCTAGCGATAGTTATGTTTAATAAACTATTGCCATGTTAACCTATGTGGCTGTGGATCTACAATGGGGAAAATGAAATGTGCAATTTCTCCAACACCAGGGCCTAAAAAAGGTCTTTTATAAGGACCCTGTCTATAGATATATAGCCCCTACCCCTGGGACACCCAGTGGAGACTTCAGGGGACCTGAATATGCAAAAATAGTGTAGATCCTCACTCCACAGTGCTCCTAGCAGAAAAGCCAATTTTGGAATGCACTTTACTACAATGGGAGAAGTGAAATGTGCAATTTCTCTAAACCCAGGATATATCAAACCTCTTTAAAAAGGGTCCTCCCTATTATTACATGATCCCCTGGGACACCTACCTAATATGCCAAAACATTGTAGTTTATCTCTTTGTAAGTGCCACTACCACCAAAGTCGAGTTTGGGCACAATTTACATTTAAAAGCAGTGCTGCAACACGGGGCTGCTTTTAAAATGACCTCAGGCTTTCAGCAGTGCACGCATGCAAGTGCAGAAAAGGCTGCTGGCCTCTAAACTGCCATGTCCTATTATATACTAGGTAGTTTTAATCCCCCTCCCCTATTATGTACTAGGTACTTATAGGGTAGGTCATGCCAATCATAGGGGTACCCTAACTCAAAGAGTACCCTAATGTGTGTGTGTTTTCACTGTGTTTTCACTGAGTGTTCACCATAGCACTGGCCCTCGGCCTGATTAGGAAGAGCCTGGGGAATTTCAGAGTCAGGTACCACCAGTACCAGTCAGCAAACAATGGGGGTGCCCAGGGCACAGGATGACTTTGCAACAACTCCTCTCCAGTCTACTCAGCTGCAGGACACCTTGCCTCACTCTTTTGCACTATGCAACACTCCACTGTACAGAGCTCCATTTTACCATACTCTACTCCACTCTATGCAACTTCATTGTACAAGACTCTACTACACTCAGTGCCCCTAGACCATACGGTACTCTACTTCATGCCCCATACACTATACTTTACAACCCTCTACTATACTCTATGCCCATACACTCCATTGTACAACACTGTACTTCACTCTATAACACTTTCTGAGACTCTACAACATACCACTCCACTGTACTGTAAAACACGCCACTCCAATATATGACAGTTCACTTGACTCTTCACTATGCCTTTCCACTCTAATGCACTAGATGCCACTGTACTATACAACCCGCCACTGCACTCTATGACACTTTAGTCCACTATACGCTATGCCACTCCACTGTATTCCCCTCCACTCTACACCACTCCACTCTGCTCCACTCCACTCTGCACCACTCCACTCTACACCACTCCAATGCATGCAATTCCACTGTATGCTACTCCACTGTCCCACACTCCACTCTACAACACTACACTCTAGGACAGCACAGTGCATGACAATCCCCTCTACTGTACTGCACCACACTCCCTTTAATGAGACTCGACTCAATGACAGTAAACTCTGAGATTTCAAACACATTTTTATTTAAAAAAATAGTGAAATTAAATGAAATCCACAAAGGTCAAACCTTTGTTACAGTTAGGAAAACGTTATTTATTCTTTCTATACATACCAAACTTAAACAACACAATCATTACAAATTCTACACTAATAGTTATACCTTTAATTTATAACTGACGCACTACCTTTACATTACTATAACTTTATTCTTTATCTGCAAACCAAAGTTAAATTACACAAAAGTTAAACATTTTAAATTTATATTTATACCTTTAATATATAATTTACGCAACACCTTCAAATTATTATAGTTTGCACACCTCCATACACAGTGTACTCAAATCGATACCCACACTACATTAACTATAATTTACCACTCTACCATGCACTGTGTTCTCACAAATGATGTCATGTGAGATGTCATAAGTGTTATTGTAAATACTATTATTTTATATGGTACAAGTGCTATAATAAAAAAAGGGTATAAGCACCGCATGAAAAAAGCACATAGGGATTATTAAATGTGATTTTTCATATCAGCACCCAGAAATTAAACAAGCTTTAGATCCTACAGAGCGCTTTGAAGTTAGCATGTGGGTATACAGAGCACAGAGTAGTTCACAAGAGAGCCACGACATTGACAGAGACTGACTAGAGTGCAATCTCTGCCAATCATCCCACCAACTTTATTAGCACATTCAAAACTTCAGCATTTAATTCCTAAGAATTGTGGAGAGAGAGATGCACAAATCGTCTCTTTTCAAAAGTTTTTTGTAATTGTTTTTGTTTACCTTCTTTTCCTTTAAGAGTTATGTATTGGAATGCACATTTTTCAATTAACTTATAGAACCATCTATGTTCATTCTTGTAGAAGCATATTTGGGGAACTGAAATGTTGAAAATGGCATTTTTTTAATAAAGAGATTGAGGATGGTTATTAACTAAGGTGTGTATTGATGGGAGCTGTACCTCTGCAGGAGTTTGTTGAATCCGATTGTTATGTCTGATAGGTTTGTTGGTAATTGTTAAGGAAAGAACTGTATTGAGATGCCAGATTTTGAGAAGTAGCTCTTCAAAGAGCTTGGTGGACCAGTGCTATTGCTGACTAAGTTGCGGGGTATGGAGATCTCTCTGTCCCTTTCAATTTTGGTCTAGGTTTTTAACACTACTACTTGTGCTATACTACATTTGGAAAGTCATTCAAGTATGTTAGACAAAATCATGACTAGGACCGACCTCAACAGGGCTGTTCCTGACAGATTTACTTAAAGTCCTTGCTATTGCATTGGCTGGAACTGCTCTCTACGGACCAGGTTGTTGCCCTCCTGTAACATGCTACAGGGACAAAAAAGTAGGGTTTCTCATGACTCCCTGAAGCTCTAGCTGACCACTGAGGATTGGACTTAACAGGAGCCCTGGCAAGAGAAAGACCTGGTGCCTAGAGCCCTGAGGAACTAGGGGCTGCAGGAGTGATCAGAAGAAACTTTGTCAGCGTTTGTTGAGAATTGAGTCTTAGTATTTTTTCCAACACTGGAGAACTGGGACAAGGAGCTGAGACTTCCACAGGGAGCTATCACCCTCTGCAAATAATAAAATCTAATGTGGCCCACTCAAAGCTTATTGCTACACTGAAAACGAATTCAGCTGGACTTCAAAGTAAAGGTGAAAGGCCTCATAGAGCCCTGCCTGGGTATAGCGTCCAGTCTAGCCCCGCTGGTGGACATTGAGAACCAGAAAAAGTGACTAAGTCCAAAGATAAATCCATGAACCATGGCAAGTAAGCAAATCTATCCCAGTGGTGAAGTCACCTCGTGGCTACTGCATAGATCTTTGTCTTGCTCAGAGTCTCTGCAACAAAGCCAGTAGCTTCAGCAGGAGCTCAGTGACCTGTCTGACCTTGTGACTACTGCATCCAGATTTTTCTTGCTCAGTATTTAGGCAACAAAACCAATGGCTTCAGCAGGAGCTTGATGGCCTATCTTGCAAGAGGTCTGCAAGTAGCGTATTAAAAAAAGAATTGCTACTCGACCTACTATCTCCCCAAAATCTGAATAACCAGCAAATACTTGGATATCGTGTTGATATACAGGGTACTCATGGAATCAGAGGAGCAAAACAAGGAAAAAGAAGTGAATCAGCTAGGTCCGTAGAAGTCTCTATAGTAGGTATATTGGTCAGTTATGCATCGCAAAGAACATGAGCTATAAACTCAGTCTTCAAAGACCAGATGGGCACTGTGGTCTGAGCGGTAGCTCACAAGACTTCAAAGATGAACCAGGACTCTGCCAAAAACATAAACAGGAAGGGGAGAAGAGAGAGCGAGCTAAGCAACAGCAAACCAATGAGCGCAGGGAACTGAGAAAATGGCAAAGACATTAAAGATGTACAAATCAGGGAGTCGATGCAAACTTTAAAACAAGTGAGAAAATCCCTCAACTCACAGTGTTGCCAGGCAAAGAGGGATTTTCTTGTGACCTTTTATACTGTCTCAACAAACAAGTGACGCTTCACCTGATGCCTGGCCGCACAGCGGAAGTTCAATTTTACTCATAATCCAAGAGTATACACAATTATGCAAAATTACAACTTAAAAACTTCTCAATTTTCGTTCATTGATTTATTCAATTGTATAATAAATCACATTTAACACACATAATAGTGAATTTGTTGTAACAATATCCAATTAATTTCAAAGGATTATATCCAACGTTTCTTGATTGTGGTCTTTAAAATCATGCAGTTCTTCAACATTCTTATGTAAATAATACCCAATGCATTTCGGGATAATGGATCCCTTCTTCAGGGGCCACTGTAATTATAAACAAATGTAGAACCAAATAGGTGAATAATGCTCTATTATATACAGGGATAAGAGCCTTAACACAGGAGTATGTGAGAAAAAATGAATGGCAGACCATGAGATAAAGGAACGAAACAAAATAGTGTCCATTAAAGGATGATCAAAGACACGAAAGTGAACACTAACTTAGCTGTGAGCCCGTGAGATCAAAGACCGAACATATCAAAGACAAACAGTGAGATAGAGGAACGAGAAAGAATCATGCTAATTGAAAGATAGTCAAAACTACACCAGTGACATTGGCCAAAAACTTGACCGTGAACCCATGCAACATGCTAGAAATCAAAGCGTGAATGTGAACACCTCTGACAGCCACGGCACCTGGTGTTGCAACACCGTTCGTAAATCAGACAACATGACGATGCTTACTGAATGTGTAACACGATATACTGTTCCACCAAACGTGAGTGATACCCACGAAGGTCAATGTATGCGCACTGGTACTGTAAAATGTAAAAAGAACAAAATGTAACAAAATGTAACTTAGATCTATATACTGCTTCCCTCACGTATCGTACAAGACACCCCGTGAACACAACTGAGTACCTGGATTCTCGATCTGTCCAAAAGTCGAGCAGCTACCTCCACTATAACTAACAGTTCAAACATGTGAACTGCCCAACACTGCATTAAGCGAAAATAAGTTACTCAAAGACGCATTCACACAATGTCACAATCAGCATAAATCAACTTGAGAAAACACGCGTTAACCAACCTACCAAGATTTCCCGGTACTCGTGCTTCTCCGACAAGTGGT
The DNA here is from genome assembly GCA_963921515.1 of Calotriton arnoldi. Taxonomy (NCBI): domain Eukaryota; kingdom Metazoa; phylum Chordata; class Amphibia; order Caudata; family Salamandridae; genus Calotriton; species Calotriton arnoldi. The sequence goes on along the minus strand of CAWUFW010003125.1, from coordinate 1,014,265 downwards.
GTGTTTAATTGAAACCGAGTGAATGTCATGGCCGGTATTTAAAGGACCAGGCAATGAAAAAATGAAAAACTGACTCAAAATGTAACCTACCGTGGTCGCCATCTTAGAGTATCGTGTCTGCTGCAATAATAGACTAATTGACCGTATTTGACACATCAACGAGCAGCCCACAACGGGCTCAAAAAGTTAATGTATAAACGAAATAAAATGTGAAAATGTAAAGTAAAGAGACTGCGCAAGGTATTGCTAGATAAACCAAAGAGCACTGCACTGGATATACACAGTATGTGCAACATGTTCACCGCGGGCTGAACTATATCAACCCAACATGACGCCATATTGAGGTAATCTCCCAGAGATACAAACATGATCAATCAATCAATCAATCAAACATTTGTAAAGCGCGCGACTCACCCGTGAGGGTCTCAAGGCGCTGGGGAGGGGGGGGGAAGCAGCTACTGATCAAACAGCCAGGTCTTGAGGAGTCTCCTGAAGGTCAGCAGGTCCTGGGTCTGTCGTAGGTGGATGGGGAGGGTGTTCCATGTCTTGGCGGCGAGGTGGGAGAAGGATCTGCCGCCGGTGGTTGTTCGGTGGATGCGTGAACGGTGGCGAGGGCGAGGACAGCGGAGCAGAGCTGGCGTTGGGGGTGTAGAAGGTGAGTTGCTTGTTGAGGTATGCTGGTCCTGCGTTGTGGAGTGCTTTGTGAGCTTGGGTGAGGAGTTTGAAGGTGATCCTCTTGTTGACGGGAAGCCAGTGCAGGTCCTTCAGGTGGGCGGTGATGTGGCTGTGGTGGGGGATGTCGAGGATGAGGCGTGCAGAGGCGTTTTGTATGCGTTGGAGTCTCTTCTGGAGTTTGGCCGTGGTTCCCGCATAGAGGGCGTTGCCGTAGTCCAGCCTGCTGGTGACGAGGGCTTGGGTGACTGTCCTTCTGGTTTCGGTGGGGATCCATCTGTAGATCTTGCGAAGCATACGGAGGGTGTTGAAGCAGGAGGAGGAGACGGCGTTGACTTATTGGGTCATGGAGAGTGTTGAGTCCAGGATGAACCCCAGGTTGCGTGCGTGGTCGGTGGGTGTCGGCGCAGTTCCCAGCGAGGCTGGCCACCAGGAATCGTCCCAGGCGGAAGGGGCGGAGCCGAGGATGAGGACCTCCGTCTTGTCCGAGTTCAGTTTCAGGCGACTGCTCTTCATCCATTCGGCTACGGCCTTCATCCCTGCGTGGAAGTTGGTTTTGGCGGTGGCGGGGTCTTTGGTGAGGGAGAGGATCAGCTGGGTGTCGTCGGCGTATGAGACTATGTTGAGGTCGTGTGATCGGACGATGTTGGCGAGCGGTGTCATGTAGACGTTGAAGAGGGTCGGGCTGAGGGATGGTCCTTGGGGTACGCCGCAGGTGATCTTGGTGGCTTCGGATCGGAATGAAGGGAGGCGGACTCTCTGGGTTCTGTCGGTGAGGAAGGAGGTGATCCAGTCCAGGGCTTTGTCGCGGATCCCCGCGTTGTAGAGTCGTGTGCGCAGGGTGTGGTGGCAGACGGTGTCGAAGGCGGCCGAGAGGTCCAGGAGGATGAGGGCCGCGATTTCGCCATTGTCCAGCAGGGCCCTGATGTCATCGGTGGCGGCGATGAGGGCGGTTTCGGTGCTGTGGTTGCTGCGGAATCCGGATTGGGCCGAGTCCATGGTGTTGTTCTCTTCGAGGAATTGGGTCAGTTGTCTGTTGACGATCTTCTCGATGACTTTTGCCGGGAACGGGAGCAGGGAGATGGGCCGGAAGTTCTTGAGGTCCTTTGGGTCTGCCTTGGGTTTCTTGAGTAGGGCGTTGATCTCTGCGTGTTTCCAGCTTTCTGGGAAGGTGGCGGTCTCGAATGAGCTGTTGAAGATCTTACGGAGTTGGGGTGCGATGATGGAGCTCGCTTTGTTGAAGATGTGGTGGGGGCAGGGGTCTGATGGTGAGCCGGAGTGGATGGTGTTCATGGTCTTGATGGTGTCTTTGACGTTGACGTGGTTCCAGGAGATCAGGCGACCGGTGTGACTGAGGGGCGGTGAGTCTGGGGTGTCGGTGGCTGTCGGAGAGGTCTGGGTGTTGAAGCTGTTGTGGATGTCTGCGATCTTGCGGTGGAAGAAGGTAGCTAGAGAGTCGCAGAGGTCTTGTGACGGCGGGATGTCGTTGGAGCTGGAGCTGGGGTTGGCGAGTTCCTTCACGATGTTGAAGAGCTCTTTGCTATTGTGTGCACTGTTGTCGATGCGTTCCTTGAAGGAGGTCCTTTTGGCGGTTCGAATGAGTTGGTGGTGTCTGCGGCTGGCGTTCTTGAGGGCTGCATGGTTACCGGTGTTTGCTCGCAGTGCCATTTCTTCTCTAGTCTCCGGCAGGTCTGCTTGGATGTCTGGAGGTCGGCGGTGAACCAGATGGCTCTTCTGTCGGTGCATCTGTTTGTGGGTTTCTTGATCGGGGAGAGAGTGTTGGCGCAGTCCTCGATCCATCGCTTGAGGTTGCGGGCGGCTGTGTTGGTGTCGGTGTGGTCGGTCGGTGGGTCTCGGGCGAGGGTGGTGGTAAGCTGGTCTTCGGGGACCTTGTTCCAACTGCAGTGGGGGATTCTTTGCTGGTGGTTGTGTGCGGTGGTTTTCTTGAAGGAGAAGTGGATGCAGCGGTGGTCGGTCCAGTGGAGTTCGGTGGTGTGGCTGATGGAGACGTGGCTGCTGGCGGAGAAAATGGGGTCGAGCGTGTGTCCGGCGGAGTGGGTTGGTGTCGTGACGAGCTTTTTGAGGCCGAGGTTGGCGAGGTTGTCCAGTAGTGTGGTGGAGTTGCTGTCGTTGGTGTTCTTGAGGTGGAAGTTCAAGTCTCCGAGGAGGATGTAGTCTGTGGAGGCCAGGGCGTGCGCGCTGACGGCGTCTGTGATGGAGTCGATGAACTGTGGCCGGGGTCCGGGGGGTCTGTACACGAGGGTTCCTCTGAGGGTGGTGTTGGGATCGATGTGGATCTGGAAGTGCAGGTGTTCGGTGGTGATGAACATGCGTTACACTCCGCGAAGACACCGAAAAGCAAGACCCCATGGGTACTGTGGAAAGAGCACGCAACAATGTGTTCCAACAATAGAAAAGACCACCTGTCAATGTGGAAATAATGCAAGATGTGAAAATAAGCCAGTGACAACTACCATAGTTAAGCTATAGACACTGATAGTGAGAACACCATAGGAAGAACAAGCAAACCTGATATAACGTTGAAACCTACGATAAAGATCGTGTAAACAACAAATGTAAGAAAGCTATTTGCGCAACTGTAATGCAGAACCCCTGTCAATGTCATATAAACCCTTGACCAATGGAAGCAAGTTAGTAAAAATAGAGAAGATACACCACGTGATGAACACACTGTGTGAGAGAGCAGGAATTTTGTCAGTGAAGAGACAAATTTTATTTATTTATTTATTTTAAACTATTTTTAATTAATAATAAAATAATTCCTGTTTTGGAAACTTGTATTCTTCTCTGCCAAATGGAGAATTACAACGGATACAGAAGTACCATACCCCTAATGTCCCTCATTCCTCCAGACATTTCACTTTCTCAAAACCTTTACAACGGCCGAAAATGGGCATGATCATGTCAATTGTGTGCTGTGACACTGATTTCTTTTGTAATACCTAATTCCTAAGGCTACCCTAAAGGTAACACTCAGAACCTATCAGTGTTCCCACATTCCAAAATGTTATGTTATCTTATATTGATTTGTATAGTGCACTAATCACTCAAAAGGGTATCCAGGCTCTTGGGCAGGAGTGTAGGTTTGTGGTACCCAAGGTGCCTATACGAAAAGCTAGGTCTTCAGCTTCTAGCGGAACTCAAGAAGTGATGAGGAGGCTCTGATGTGTTGAGGGAGTTTGTTCCATGCCTTGGCTGCGATGTAGGAGAATGAGCGAATTCCAGTTTTGCAGGGAATATGTGCAAGTGAGAGTGAGGCAGACCATAGGTGTCAGGTGAGTTGGTGAAAGTGTATGCGGCTGTTCAGGTATTCTGCTCCTGTGCTGTGTAGGGCTTTGTATGTGTGTGTGAGAAGTTTGTATTGGCTGTGCTTCTGAATCAGGAGCAAGTGAAGCTTCCTGCGGTGCGATGTGATGTGGGTGCAGCGTGGGAGGTCGAGTATGAATCTTGCAGTTATGTTCTGGATGGTCTGGAGTCTGTGTAGGAGTTCTTTGGAGATCCTGCCGTAGAGAGTGTTGCCGTAGTCCAGCCTGCTGGTGATGAGTGCTTTTGTGATGGCCTGTCTGGTGTTCTGCGACAACCGTTTGAATACTTTTCCCATCATGCTTAGGATGTGGAAGCAGGAGGTGCACACTACGTTGACTAGAGCCGCCATATTGAGCTTGTCATCTAGGATGATCCCTAGATTTCTTGCATGGTTTGTGGTTGTTGTCCTAGCTCCGACAGCCACCAAATGGAGTCCCATGGTGAGGTCCAGTTGCCAAAGAGCAGTACTTCAAATCTTGTCTGAGTTGAGCTACAGTTAGTTGGTTCGCATCCAGCCTGCTACCATGGTCATGCAGTTGGTGAAGTTGGTTCTGGCAGTGGTTGTTTTGTCTGTCAGGGAAAGGATGAGCTTGGTGTCATTGGCACAGGAGATGATGGCGATGTCTTGTGATCGAATGATGTTGGCAAGCGGTGTCATGTATATGTCGAAAAGGGTGGGGAGGAGGGACGATCCCTGTGGTACTCCGCATATTAATTTCTTGGTCTCTGATTCGAAGGGTGGCAGTCTGACTTATTGGGTTCTTCTTATGAGGAAGTAACAGATACATTTGAGAGCTGATCCTTGTATGCCAATCTCGTGGATACCTGCTGTATATTTAATTCTGGGTGTAGGAGCATTGCATTGGTCTTCCCAGCCAAGACACAATGAGGGCCAAACCATATTTTTCTAAATGTGAGTTATGCCAAAAATGTTCTTTGGTTGATACAAGGATAAATTTGAAATGGTTTGTTCAAAACTCATCATTTTCTCTCACATGTGGCAAAGAAAATATTTTGCCACTTCGTAAAACTGTGCAGTTTTTAACAGACTTTAGTGATGGATGTTTAAAAAACTTCAAAACTCGAAGACTGCTGTTTCAGACATCATTGGAAGTAAAGGACGGGGGCCTCTGTTTTTAAGCTAGAGCCTTCCTATTGTTCCCACCACAATTGGCCCAGATCTTGCTGGACACACTGATGTATAAAAAACTTGCAATGGCAAAACTTACAATTGATCAGAGAGACTAGGTTATAAAGCTCATTAAAGTGAATTTATTTGAGATGAAAAATCCTATCTATCAAATAAAATAGCATGCTTAACAGTTCCCTTGTTTGACTTTCTGTGTTGGGTAATGCCAGTTTTTTTTCCACTCAGCCCAGATATGCTTCTTTTGTATTTAACCAAATACAGCTATAGTAGTGCAATGAGTGTGGCCTGGCATCCAGTTGTCAGGCATGCAGGTATTTAGTTATTGTGCAATGGCACACAGGCCCCTGTTGTGAAACTAAATGCGTAATTTAGTTCCACCACTTGCACATTTTTTTGAGAGATTTACACTCATTTTCAAGGCGGTGTTGCCAATGCAAATGAGAAAGTCCCTTTTCCTCTGATACATTTCCGTATTTTGAGATGTGCACCGGGGCTACCTAACCTGCTAGGAGGGAGTTAAAGGTGAATAACCCACTATGCTGTCAAATTACATGCTAAGTCCAGAGGGGGCTCTAGAAGTGGACACTCCATGGCAACGCAGCCTGGCGAAAGGTGGCATTACCTGCTGCTTTTCTCAGAAGATGAGTAGTTTCACATTTTGTAGAGTAGGACCTGAAGGATCAAGGTTGAACAGCTGTACTCACTTAGCAAGCAACTCACTGAGGGTGGATAGGGTGCTCCACTGTGCAGGCACCGACTGCTTGAATTACACTGCCACTGTGGCACATTCCTCGTGGTGTTGTAGAGAGGGAGGCTACTCACTCAATCTCTCAATTATTCATCCCCCATTCTTCTCAGTCAGGCGGTCGAAAATTGATTGATTCGTGTTCGCCTCTGTATCCGTTTACATTGCAGCCACTGACGAATATTGCGCTATTGATCTCCTCACAGGAAAGGTGTCCATTATTTTCTAATCCAATTGAAAGTAATTCACAGTCTGCATTCATCTTAGTTTAGCAGCCAGGACCGTGTCGTATAGGAGTTCTATCATCGCTTCCTCTTGTTGTGGGCATCAAATGTGTCAGAGGAGTTTCCTCTTCATGTCCTTTGTCATCCTGAGTAATCTCCAGCTAAATGCTCTGTGTACCAAGTACCGAGCACAATGAGGCCGGCAGCGCAGACACTGCTCGCTTCGAGATACATGACCCCTGCGGTTCTTGTGATGTATAATCATTTCTCCTGACATTATCACTCTCCTCAGCAAGCTTATTTTTACCTTCTACCTCCTCGCCAATCCCTATTACTACCAGATATTTTATTTCCGGAGTTTTATATAGCACAAACTTGACCCGGATGTATCAGGTATCAGAGCGCTTTACATGAGCACCAGTTGCGTCACACAAGGACATATTCATTTTTGTTAGGTACAGGGAGATTAAGTGATGTACCCAGAATCACAGGATGTTGAGCGTCATTGCTGAGACTCGAACCCGGTTCCCCAGATTTGTGGTCGACCGCCCTAGCCGTTAGACCACATCTTCTTCCCATATCCTTCATATTTGCTGTTAAATATGCTTCTTTATGTTGTAAAAGGCAGTGGTTAGGCATGAGTAGAACAGGCCCTAATGCAAGGAAGGAAATAGGGGTTGGTAGTAAAAGTCAACAACTTATTGGGTGAAGTGGAAAATTTAGGCTTCTAGATCCTGGCACCGCGACACCTGCTGCACTGTTGATAGCTACAATCCCCTGGTCGGGAATGCCTAGGTTTCTATATACTTAATACGGACATTCATATCCTGTCTTGCTACAAAAAATACTTCTTGTATATCCCTTTTTTTAAAATTGATTGACTCGTTTTATATTTCGTGTACATTTATAGGGATATGCCTGACTTGGCTTGCGACAATAATTAACCTATGTTCAGTGATGAAATCTGTCCACACGCTTTTGCCGCGCTCTGAAACACGGATGGATGGGATTCGTGCAATGTAGGGCAATCCATAATTACATTAATAACAAGCATTGGCAATGCCAATAGGTAGGCCAATATGTCTGGCTTATGAATGCACTGTCAAGCCAGACCTAAAAAATCCATGTAGGTTAATGACTGTCTCCGCCCATCTGTGCTGCTGCCAGAGACCATAAATTATGTAAGACACTTTAAGAGCTTTACAATGGCAAGTGTATGTCCCTGAAAGTTCACTCTCAGGCAGCTGGATAAATAAACAATATGATCAAAGCTGTTGTCTGGCAACCGCTGCACTATCACGGCAGACCAAATAAAGCAGGCTATTTATGTAAAACACTATTTTTAGGTCGAACCTGGGCAGTGCATGCGCTGCTTTACGAGGCATGCTGTATTCAGGTATGGACTTCAAGCAATGCCCATGTTCCGCCCATCTTTTCAATTGGCTCCAGTTACTGTCCTTTTGAAATAGTTCATTTCGATTCATGAATAGGAATTAGTAGTCCCTCCTTAGTACCGCCTTTTCTGCATTTGTAGCCTCCCATGAGAACTGAGCATTTTCCTTGTGTTGTTACACAGTCTGTTTTATGTACAGTCTGTGAGCTCTATTTTCGTTCATGTCTTTAGGTCGCGGAACTCTACTTTCACAATGGCGGCCGCTTCTTGTTTTTTTATGTTCAGCACTCCATGCGTGCTTTACTTTCCAAGCAGACCGGGACAATTTCCAAGCAGCCCGGGACAATGGCATCCGCTTCTTGTGTTTTTATGCTCAGCACGCCATGCGCGCTTTCACTTTCCAAGCAACCTGGGACAATGGCGGCCGCTTCTTGTTTTTTTATGTTCAGCACGCCATGCGTTCTTTCAATTTCCAAGCTGCCCGGGACAATAGCGGCAATTTTTTTTAATTTTTTATGTTCAGTGTGCCAGGCGCACTTTCACTTTTCAAGCAGTCTGGTACAACTTTCAAAAAGAAAAGGAAAGTAGATAAAGCGAGAAGTATTTCTTTCTTTTGACAGCACACATAGCGCACCGACTCCCCCTCAGGCAAGCAGCACTTGATAAAGGGGCTTAGACCTCGCAGAAGCTGTTCGTGTCTAACCCTCTCTGAGGTTGCTTGCTGAAGAACAAGCATTTGCTATGCAATAGGTCTCTCATTTTCGAAACTTTTACTTATTGTATTGTAAATAACAATGCTTTTTATTTATGTGCACTTTGTACCTGTAGTTTTCGATTGCAGGTTTTTTAGACACATAAATGAAAGGCATTGTCATTTGCAATACCAATAGCTCAAAATCTCGCAAAAGCGAGATCTATTGCATTGAAAATGCTTGTTCTATTTATTTACAAAATAATTTACATAGCAGAGAAGACAGTTGGTCAAGCACACCTAAAAAGAATGAGAGGAAATTTTCCTGAACTTAGAAGCTGCCACTTTTCTCTTTAGGTTTGGAATTTTGTTGTGAAAGGAGACCATGCAGTTGACAAGGTGTGTTTTTATGTGTAGTCCCCGGTGGTGTTTCGATGTTTAGAAGCCGTGAGGACACAGTTAGAGCCTGGTCTGTGTAACAAGGTTTCTGTTTTAGCTATATACATCTATGCATTGTTTATTAAAGGAAAGTGCATCTAAGGAAAAGTGTTGTCAGTTTTATAAATGTTGTAACATAATATCCAATGAAATGAATGTTTAATCAGATAAAATACGCTGTATGTTGTAAAAATATATTGTGCTTTTATTAAAGTTTATCGTTATATTGTGAATAAAGAAACTCTGTAGACTAAAGAATATTGAATTAGAAGTTAAAAGATGGTTCAGTTTTCATGATTGTGAACAGGCCTTATTCAAGCTATGGACCAGATTATGTCCAAATATACTCACGTGTGGGTTTTATTTAGTGATATCCTATACAATTGGTCTCTCAAAATAAGTTCTCATTAATTTATTGAACAGCTGACCCTGTTTATGCTTTTCATGGCAATAAATTGGTACGAAGTTATAAAAGAAATCAAGGTCTGGCCACGAGTAGGCATATATAGAATTTTATCTCATACCCCTACCTTGTAAATCGTAAGGCTGACACGAGTTAGATGTCACTCTGATGCAATGTTCATCCAGCTATGTGCTGAATAAACATCTTTGCAAATCATTTTCTGAGGAATGCACAAATATCTTGCCGAGGCAGAGAGGAGTTTTCCTTGAGGCTAAATTTAAAATATGCATGCATGCATACCGCCTCAGTTGCAACGTTGCCCGGTTCAATGTATGCCAACTTGGAATATTTTCCAAATGTGCGCTGTTAAATTCGAAGCACACACATCCTGAAAACATTCCTAAAATAACCCTTGGATGCTTGCAGTCCTTTACAAAATGTTGACATGGTAGCAAATCTGAATCCTTATGGTATAAAAAGAATTCGGTTTCTATGTCATATTGTAAAATAATGCAGCTTGATTTATACATCTGTGTATTGTTTGTGACTGCTGAGTTCGTTAACATCTAACATGCAGAGCATGAGACATATGCAGTTCATCATGTGTTCTGTGGCAGGAAGAGTAACAGTGTCTTTGCGGGAAGGAAGGACATATTTATGAAGTTTGTGGCGCAGGGCAGCCCAGAAAGTCACTTTGCTTCGCTGCCCTGCGTCACAGGGAAAGAGAAGGAAAATGTACCCAATACAGTGCATTCCTGTCCTTTTCCATTGCACTGGCGCCGTTTTTGCAGCCTAGCGCTAACCCAGGCACTCTGTGTTGTAGGCAGGATTGTTTTTGTGCAGGAAGGCACACCTCACAATCCCCTGAGGCTTTTAACTCTTTCTAGATGTGCTGCAGAATGAAGCACACATTGAAAGAGGAATAAAGATATTTCTCCTCGTTTCACCTCTCCTGGGGAGGCATATGTTTTTGGTACATTCCCAGGTTTACGAGGTCTTCTAAATCTGGGACTGCGTAAAAACCATGGGAGTTGCGTGGGAATACCCACACAATGCCGATGGCACGCCTACCCAGGGCAGAGTAAGGCAACGCAGCGATTTGTGCTGCGTTGCATTACTCCAGATTTTTGGAGCCATGGTGGCTTCAAAAATCTGACTTAGGGTTTGTGTTGCTTTTGCACCACGCTGCGTGGTGCAAGAGCAATGCAAACCGGGTCATAAATATGGGTCTTAGTCTGTAGACAGGATGAAAGCACATGTTCCTCTCTGCATCTGATGGGGAAGGTCCTACTTCATTGAAATTGTGCAAATTTGAGAGCCAAAACCAAATAAAAAATAAATTGTAGTGGTTCAGTGAGGTGAACCCTTACAACTTGCAGTAATCTACAACTCACGAGTTTATATTCTGATAAGTGTGGCTCAGTCTTTCGTCCTTCCAAGCTCAGTAACTTGAGGATAACTAAATGTTATTTGCAGCGCTTTGAAATAGCATAAGTGCAGTAAGAAGCTTCATGAAAAAATCAAATTATTGTTCTATTATTATTTTGCATTGAAATTACCAGTAAAATTGTAGTTCATAATTTTGAATTGTCATAAGACTTCAAGAGATGCATAAAATTAATCTTACAGCATGATTTGAGATCACATTTTCTTTGTTGAAACCAATTCAATGTGACATGCAAGCACTAAAAAGAAAACCATATCAGGAAAGGATGGGTCTACCTCAATAATATGGTCTTTCGCACCCATACCCTGGACCCAAAGTCCTCTTGTTTTTACCTGGAATGAGGACCCAGTGCATGAGAATTGACTTTTACCAGCTGTTCTAGCTCATTACATTTTTGCTTATCTGCTAGTAATTTACATTAAGAGCTGCAGATTTTGGCCAGAGATCGCTCCTCCATTGGAGTGCTGTAACACCATCTTACCTCTTTTTCCACTGTCACTCCAAGGGTGTGTGATGGTTGTTGCATTATTTCTGCTGTACAGGTCCAGAGACCATCAGAGTAACAGAAAAAATACTTTGCACAGGCCTGATGGGCTAACTCTCCATTCGCAGTCCATCAGACATGCACAGTTTGTATAGGAGACTCAGTTCAATCAATCAATCAATTAGTCACAGAATTCATAGAGCGGACAGCTGCAGATAGGTGTCCTGGCGCTAAATACAAGAAAGGACCCAACAGCCAGACAACATTAATCAATATCGAAGAGCCAAGTCTCTGGCTGGGACCTGACCAGGCTTTCCTTCTTAAGAAGGCGCAAAGCCAATGGTGATGAGTTTGAGGCCTTAGATGCCAGGACAGTAAACAAGTGCCTGCCTCTAGTCATTAGGCGAAACCAAGGGCATTTAAAAATAGAGCTTGTTCCGATCTAAGACATGCCCTGGCTGATAATGCCGGAGCCTGTTAGAATGATGTCTAGGAGCCATCTGATGGAAAGTCAGAAATGCAATGACTAATGCTTTAAAAGTGATGCTCTGTTTGAAGGAAGCCAATGGAGTTCTTTCAGATGGGGACATGCTGATTGAGTTTTAAGCTATCCCAATATAAGACTTACTGCTGCAATTACCACAATTTGCAAATGATTAAACATTTAGGATGGTAATCCTAGACAGAGTGCATTGGCATAGTCCAATCTGGAGGTGATGGAGGCATGCACAATAGTTTTTCATGTGTCTAAGGCGACATATTCCAATGTTTTCTTAACACCTGTAGCAAAGCAAAACATGCCCCCACAACTGAAGAGATACAATGGTCAAAGGAGAGAGTGTTATCAAATTCAACCCTCAAGTTTCTGGCCACCGTAGTAGGTGGAGGGGGAAGCCGCAGCTCCTGTGGCCACCAGTCGTTAAACCATCCAGTTGCAGAATGTTCAAAGAGCAGAATCTCCATCTTAGAGGCATGCACTTTAAACAGCTACTATTCATCCAGTCTACCACATCCAACAAGCATTTCTTGAGCAACACTGGCTCAACCGGGGCCTGCTTCCCATCCCTAAAAAAGAAAATAAGTTGGGTATCATTGATGTACATGATCACTTTGATACTAAATTTTTCAGCAATATGTGCTAGCGGAGTCATATACACTTCAAACAGTGTAGGGCTCAACAAGGAGCCCTGGGGGACGCCGTACTTCATCTCTGTAGACGTTGAGAAAAAAGGCTCCAAGAAAACTGATTGTTCTCTTCTGGGTAAGAATGGATGAATTCAACTCAAAGAGGTACCACCAATACCCAAATTGGTAAGTCTAGATAGCAATATCTGATTAGACAGTGTTGAAAAACACCAGCAAATTCAGCAGGATGAGGCAGCCATCTGGCCCTGATCAAGACAGTTTATGATTGCCTAAGATACTTCTAGTTGGGCCGTCTCGGTACTGTATTTGGAGTGAAAGTCCGATTTTGATTGATGAAGTAAGTTGTTTCTTCCAAATACATACTCAATTGAAGGTTTACCAGTTTTTCCTAAACTTTAGCCACTGTTGGAAGCAAAGATATTGGCTGAAAATGTTCTAGTTTAGTCTTATTCACTGCCGACTTTTTAAGTGAAGGGATGACCGCTACCTGTTTCTAGCATTTTACTACATAACTAGGGGTAAGCGTAACTCACGTATATTCAGTATGGCGTAATCACACAGAATTATCTAAACATTCTGCATGATTATAATTGAATTATGCAAGAAGAGTCATTCTGTATTTAGCACTATTTCTTTGCACAAAAATGCAACCTCATGTCCATAATGGAGGCCAGGATGCGTTTTGCATCAGGAAATAGTGCTAAATGCAGCAGAACACCAATAGCGAGCGACCACTCGTGCTCGCTGAATTTGCTATCCCATTAGAGTTTTCTCCCCAATTTACTCTTAATTACACTAGGAGGAGTAGTTGCATAATTATCGGTAATTCTGCATCAAAGAGTAACTCCAATTACTCTGGCAAAATTTAAATTTAACCCAGGCCTGTACATATCTAGAAGCAAGAGAAGAATTGAAAAAAATGGTTAAAGACTGAATTAATCACCTCAATTGCAGGGGCTAATGCACTGGAAATACATGGGACAAGAGGTGAACTAGATTAACAGTTCCATATCACCTTCCGTGAAGCTGTCCCCCTAAAGCAATCATACCTCAAAGGTGAGGCCAAGTCCATGTTACCTAACAAACCCAGGATGTTCTTTATTTTCTCTGCAAAAAAGGTAGCTAGCTTATCACTCAGCTCTTGGTAGGCTGGCATCCCAGCACTAAAAGCTTTAGGGTACAGAAACTGTTCTACAGTCTTAAAAGTTTCATGCGCCAAATTGTTTGCCTTTCTGAATCTGGCTCCAAAAAGTACTGCTTGTGTTATCTTGACCTTTTTGCACTATCCTTTTAAAGCCTATATGCAAGTAGTTTTACCTTCCAGACTGAATCTCATGAACTAATGTTTTTCAAACTGTTTACAGCATTTTTTATCTTCTAGACGATCAGTAGAGAACCAAAGTGCTTATATAGTTCTGCGAGGAGAGTAAATAACTCAAAGAGAAGCTGCTTTATTATCAGAAGACCAAGCTTCATCTGGAAGGGCGATGAGTACTGGCTTAGAGTCCTGCAAGGCCATGTGTTAGACCTGTCATCCTTAGAGTGGTTTTTCTCCCAACCTTTTGCCTCCCATTTTTGCTGATTCTTTTTGTTGGCTTTAGGACTCTAAGCACTTTACCACTGCTAACCAGTGCTAAAGTGCATGTGCTTCTCCCCTAAACATAATGACATTGGTGTATACCTAATTTGTTGTTCTGGTAAGTCCCTTGTAAAATGGTATACCATATACCCAGGGCCTGTACTTCAAATGCTACTAGTGGGCTGCAACACTGATTGTGTCACCCACAGAAGTAGCCTTTCAAACCTTTCTCAGGGCTGCCACTGAAGTGCCTGTGTGTGCAGACAGTATACTGCCACTTCGACTTGGCATTTAAAGCTACTTGCCAAGCCTCAAACCCCCCTTTTATTGCATATAAGTCACCCATCAGGTAGGCCCTAGGTAACCCTGAGGACAGGGTGCTATGTTAGTAATAGGTAGGACATGTATCTTTATTTTTTGCATGTTCTGGTAGTGACAAACAGCCTATTTCATGTTTCACTACTGTAAGGCCTACCCCTCTCATAAGCCAACATTGGAAATTCCTTAATAAACTTTTAAGCTATAATTCCTGATCAGAGAGCCCCAGCACTAGGACCTACTGGAAGGCGGGGTGGGGGGACACAAACTCACTAACATAAGTGATCATAATATATTACCATCCATGCATCCACGTTTCACCTCCTTCTATCTGAGGTGCTGCCCCATTATTGTGGACAGCTGCTTGTAATGAAGAAATTTCATGGGTAGTAGTCCAGTCTTGTCTAGTCATAGCATCCTGCTGCCTGCTATGCGGCTGAGTGAAGTCACTACAAGAACTATTCTTGTAGTCAAGGGGGCATATTTACAAGGGAATTGCGCCATAGGAACGTCACTTTTAACAATGTTCCTGTGACCCAATGCCCTGCTCCATATTTACAAAGTGGTGTTAAGCCAATTTTTGAGGACTAACGCTGCTTTCTAAATATGGTACCCTTTCATGCAGGTATCTGCATGAAAGGGGCGAGCAATGGGTGTTGCTGTGGGAATTCCACTGAAACACCCATTGCTTTTTGACGCTGCCACAGATTTACAAGGAGGTGTAAATCTGTGGCAGTGCCAAAAACTAACGCCATGCAAGAGCAGGCGTTAGAATGGGGCACGAGGAGAAATGCTTTTATTTCTCCTCGTTTTTGCATTCTACAGCACACAAAGAAAGAGCGAAAACCCATTAATGATTATGTGCAGGAAGGCACACCTTCCTGCACATAAACAATAATTTCCTGTAATGCAGGCAACATTGCGCTATTGCGCAAGGGTGCCTGCGTTGGCACTAGGCAGCTATTTTTAGCGCCAGTGCTAGGGAAAACACAGGGGTGTGCCGTATTGTAGTAAATACGGTGCATCCCTGCATTTTGAAAATGTAGGAGCGTGGAGCTGCCAAATGTTGGCACAGCTCAGCTCTCCGACATTTTGTTGTACATATGCCCATAGGTTCTTCACCCTTTAAAACAGAGATCAGCATCTGTTTCTCGAGACATACTGTAAAAGTCTAATAAAGGGTGTTGCACACGAGTAACGATGATCCAAATTCCCTTTATTAAAATTACAGCATCAGAGACCCCAACCATAACGGCAGCCACGGGCAGCTCCACCTCGCACCGTCCTACAGATCAGAATCCCCACATAATATTCCAGGGATGATGCATTGGTTACAGAATATTGCATCCTCAATTGGTTACAGAACACCACCATCACCTCCCTCAACCAATACAACCCCAAATAGCTTCCAAAATAACAACTAGAAGTCTGCATCACACATGAAAAACTATCTACATGTTCTTTGCATCCAAGCTGGTCAGCTTGGCACAGCTTCCCAGATAAGAATATCTCCCTCATTACATTCCAGGGATGATGCAGAGGTTTATCTTAGGCTGGAAAGATGAAAGAAAATGTAACACCTAAAAGTAGTTGCTCAGGCCACGCGATGGTCTCATACTTTGACTTTTGTAATAAATCCTTCACCAAGGAGCTAGCATCCCCATACTTCACAGGATAGTATCTGGCCACCCTGTTGAGATTCCAGATCCTGTGGTCACTTGTTTGTACTGCGTTTTTAAACAGTTTTATCATCTTGAACGGCTGACTAAATTTGGAAGCTTTACCCTCATTCCTTGGGGACTTGATTTTCATCCAATCCCCTACTTGCACTAGAGTCTCCTTAACAGCTTTATGCACATCATATTGTTCCTTCCCTCTCACCTTCTTCACTCTCTCTTTCTCACGACCCTTCAACATTTCCCACCTGATTATCCACTTCCTTTCATCTCTCATACACCCATCCAGGAACTGTCTGACAACTGGGAATCCTTCCCTTGAACAACTGAAATGGAGAGACACCAGTGGTGGAGTGCGGTGTCAGGTGGTATTCTTGCACTTTCCATATCATTTTCCCATTCCCCCCACACACAAAACATTGTTGCAAGCTCTCCTTAAGTACTTTGATAAAGCGTTCTACAACACCATTCGATTTGGGATGTGACAGCACTGCTTTCTTATGCTTTATGCCTCTATGTCTCTACCACCTCAGAGGTTAGTTGCACCCAATTGTCCAGAAATATGGAGGAAGGGAAACATTCCCTCTCAAACAATTCTTCTAAAAAAAATTCTGATCTCTCAAGACTCCACTGAATTTGACCTCTGGCCAACGTGATAGCATACCGATGTACACAATAACAAGAATGTCTACTACTATATCCACCCATGGCCCAGAGGCCTCTTCCCTCAAAGTCATGGGTTACGTCCTGCACATTACGACTTTATCGCTTCACACACAATCTACACAATTTCTCACTTCTCTCTCTATCATCAAATCTATGACTGGCCACCAGTAACTTTCTCTGACTCTCTCCTCAGATTTGGATATGCCCATATGACTGTTGTGGCCGTGATCTACCAACCTTTTTCTTACACTGTGTTGCGTTACCAACTTACTGCCCCTCAACAATAACTCATTCACCACAATCAACTCGTTACTCACTTGCCAGTAACCCGAAAGTTCTTAGTCACAACTGTTTTTGTTCCATCAATCAATCAATCAATCAGGGAATTGTAAGCGCGCTACTCACCTGTGGGGGTCTCAAGGCGCTGGGGGGAAGGGAAGCAGCTCCGCTCAGTCGGGGTGCGTCTGATGTTGATCGGGAGCTCGTTCCAGGTCTTGGCCGCGATGTAGGAGAAGGCTCTTCCACCTGTTCTGGATCTGCGGATGCGCGGGGTTTCGGTGAAGGTGAGGTCGGCGGATCGGAGGTTTCTCTTGGGTACGTGGAATGTGATTCTCTCGTTGAGGTATTGGGGTCCGGTGTTGTGGAGGCACTTGTAGGCGTGGGTGAGTATCTTGAATGTTATTCTCTTCTCGACGGGGAGCCAGTGGAGGTTCCGCAGGTGTTGGGTGATGTGTTCGTGTCGAGGGATGCCGAGGACGAGTCTGGCTGCGGTGTTCTGTATGGTCTGGAGTTTGCGGAGCAGGGACTTGTTGATCCCGGCGTAGAGGGCGTTTCCGTAGTCCACTCTGCTGGTTGTGAGTGCGTGGGTGACGGTCTTTCTTGATTCGGGGGGATCCATTTGAAGGTTTTTCGGAGGATGCGGAGGGTGTTGAAGCAGCTGGAGGCGACGGCGTTGACCTTTCGGGTCATGAAGAGGGAGGAGTCGAGTACGATGCCGAGTTTTCGGGCATGGTCCGTCGGGGCGGGAGGGCTGCCGAGGGCGGTGTGCCACCAGAGGGGAAGGGTCCGAGGACGAGGACCTCTGTTTTTTCCGAGTTGAGCTTCAGGCAGCTTCTGCTCATCCAGGATGCGACGTCCTTCATTCCTTCCTGGAAGTTGACTTTGGTTGTGACGGGGTCCTTGGTGAGGGAGAGGGTGAGTTTGGTGTTGTCGGCGTAGGATACTATGCTGAGTCCGTGCTGTCTGACGATGGCGGCGAGGGGGGCCATGGAGATGTTGAAGAGGGTGGGGCTGAGCGACGATCCTTGGGGTACTCCGCAGTTGGTTTCCGTGGGTTCGGAGAGGAAGGGTGGCAGTCTGATCCTTTGGGTTCTGCCTGTGAGGAAGGAGCGGAGCCAGTCGAGTGCGGTTCCCCGTATGCCGGCGTTGTGGAGTCTGGCGGTGAGTGTGCGGTGGGAGAAGGTGTTGAATGCTGCGGAGAGGTCGAGTAGAATCAGGGCCGCGGTGTGTCCTTGGTCGAGGAGGGTGCGGATGTCGTCTGTGGCAGCGAGCAGAGCGGTGTCGGTGCTGTGGTTGCTGCGGAATCCGGATTGGGAGGGGTCGAGGATGGAGTTTTCTTCGATGAATTTTGTAAGCTGGGCATTGACTATCTTCTCCATGACTTGGTCCGCGAAGGGGAGGAGGCAGATGGGTCGGTAGTTCTTCAGGTCCGTGGGGTCTGCTGAGGGCTTCTTGAGCAGGGGTCTGACTTCTGTGCGTTTTCAGTCGTTGGGGAAAGGTGCCAGTCTTCAAGGTGGTGTTGATGGTGCGTCGTAGTTCTGGGGCGATTGCGGTGGTGGCTCTGTGGTAGATGTGCAGTGGGCAAGGGTCCGTGGGGGCTCCTGAGTGGATGCCTTTCATGGTGGAGGTCGTGTCTTCGGGGGTGACTGGGGTCCAGGAGGAGATAGTAGGCTGGCTGTTGTTGCTGGAGGGGGAGGTGGTTTCGGGTTCAGAGTCAGAAGTCTGGTCGCTGAAGTGGTCGTACAGACCTTTGATTTTCAGGTGGAAGTAGGACCTAAGCTTGTCGCAGGGGTCCTGGGAGGGGTGATGTCCGTGGTATCGCTGTGGGGCTTGGTGAATTCTTCGATGATGATGAAGAGTTCTTTGGAGTTGCTGGAGTTGGCGAGGATCTTGTTTTGGATGAAGGCCCTTTTGGTAGATCTGATGCGTTGGTGGTATTCTTTCATGGCGTTCTTGTAGGTGGTGTGATTTTCTGGCGTTTTGCTATTTCTCCAGTTTTTCTCGAGACGTCTGCAGGTGCGTCTGGATTCTTGGAGGTCATGGTGAACCAGGTGGCTTTCCTGGGGCGCTAACTGTCAGGGTTGCGTAGGGGTGCGAGCTCGCCTGCGCAGTTGGAGATCCATTTGTGGAGTTCTTTGGCTGCTAGTTTGGCGTCAGTTGAGGTGATAGGGGCATCGCGGTTGAGGACGGAATTGAGCTGTTCTTCGGTGATTTTGCTCCAGTTCCTACTTGGCGGGCACGGTACAGGTTTGGGGGTGGTGGGTCTGTTGACGTTGAAGTGTACACAGCGGTGGTCCATCCAGGGGGGTTGCGTGGTGTGGCTGAAATGGACGTTGTTACCTCCTGCGAAGATTGGGTCAAGGGTGTGTCCTGCCTTGTGGGTGTGCGTGGTGATGAGCTGTTTCAGGCCGATGTTGGCGAGGTTGTCCAAGAAGGTGGTGGAGTTGGGGTCGTTGGGGTTGTCGAGGTGGAAGTTCAGGTCTCCGATGAGTATGTAGTTCATGGCGTGGGGAGCTATGAGGTCGGTGATGGTGGTGGCGAATCAGGTGCGAGGTGTGGGTGGTCTGTAGGTGAGGGTGCCATGAAGTGTGGTTTTGGGGCTGATCTGGATCTGGAAGTGGAGGTGTTCGGTGGCGGAGAGGGAGTCATTTGTGGTGGAGGTGGAGAGTCGGAGGGAGTTCATGTGTGCGATGGCGAGTCCTCCTCCTGGGCGGTCTTTCCTTTGGATCTTGTAGCCGTCGAGTATCGCGGTGGCGATGTCGGGGCCAGAGGAGGCGTTGGTCCAGGTTTCCGTAACGAAGGCAACGTCTGGAGAGAGGGTGTCAAGGAGGTCCCAGATCTCGACGGCGTGTCTGTGCCGGGAGCGCACGTTG
This sequence comes from Calotriton arnoldi, assembly GCA_963921515.1. Lineage (NCBI taxonomy): Eukaryota > Metazoa > Chordata > Amphibia > Caudata > Salamandridae > Calotriton > Calotriton arnoldi. The sequence goes on along the minus strand of CAWUFW010003125.1, from coordinate 994,754 downwards.
AGGAGAATGCACTTCAGGGTGTTGGATGTGTTGGCGTTCGGTGCGGGTTGGTGGCTGTGGGGGTGATGGTGGTGTTGAAGGTCTGGCGGCAGTGAAGGCAGGAGAACTGTCCATGTGTAGTGTTTGGCGTGGATAGCTGGCAGCAGTTGTTTCTCCCGGGGTTGAGTGCGAGTAGGGTAGCTGCGTCGTAGCGGTGGATGGTAGGAGGTCCAGGGCTCCTGGCACTGGTCGCGGTCGGGTCGCGGACGGGCGCAGACGAGCTTGCCTTCGGCGTGCCAGTGGCGCCCGCTGCGCGCGTCCACACAGCGGCCGTCATTAAATAGGGGAAGGGGGAGGGAGGAGCAGCTGGGTGGCGGGAACAGGAAGCTGGCGGGGGGAGGGGCCGCGGGCGCAGTAGCAGCAAAAAACGGGCGCGGACCGGGCTCGGGGTAGAGAGGTAGGGCAAGTATAGAGAGTCAGGCAGGAATAGAGAATCAGGCAAGAAAAACTGAGTCAGAAAGAAAGGCAGAAATAAAAAATAGAAATAACACGTCACAAATAAGGAGAACGGCGAGAGTCACAGGGAGCGCTCACCTCAGGGGGACTCGAACCTCTAACAGGCGCAGGGGTGGAGGCAACAGCAGCAGGGAGGCTGAGTCAGCGGAGCTGCGCGGGAGGGGAGCTGGGTCTATGACCAGGAGGTCACAGGTCCTGCACCTAACACCATCTCAACAACCTTCTACAACACTACATCTTCCTGAAGCTCTTTGTTCCATTCAGTTTACTGGATTACCCCGTCTGTTATCAAACACACTTTCACTTCTTCATCAAAATCTTCCCCTCCAAAATAGTCGTCTCTCTCTGAACTAACTTCCTATAGCCCATGACACAACCTCGAGAAACAGTCTGCTTGCAAATTACATGCACCAGGAACATAAGACATCTCAAATTCAAATTCCTGAAGCACCACCACCAATTTGCGAATGTAATGAGAGACCAGATCAATTCCTCCAAGAGGCTTGGGATCTGTTTTTATTTTGAACCTGTGATCCCGGAGACATTTCCTGAGCTTTCTCACTGCCCAATATACCCCTAAGGCCTCTTTCTCTACAAAGGAGTAATTGGGCTCAGCTCCTCTCAAATCCCTCGAGACAAACAATATTGTCCTGTCCTCACCTCCCGATCTCTGTATCAGAATCACCCCAAACCTTTCGAGCTGGCATCTGTCATGATCACCGTTTCATTTTTGGTGTCAAACCTACCCAAGTCAGATGCATCCTAACTGACTTTTACATCTGCAAATTCTTACTTACATTATTTGCACCAGACAAAATTCTTGTATTTTCAGAGTAAAGTCTTCATACACGCTGTTCTTTCAGCAAACCTGGGAACAAACTGCAATCCCCAGAAATTTTACCAACTCCACCTTACCTGAGGAGGCAACAGATTTTTGATAGCACTCACCAACCCACTTTTGGGTTGAATAGTAGATCACGTGATTACATGTCCTAAATACTCATGGCCTCATTTATGAGGTCCCTTGCACCGCCGGTATGTCATTTGTTTCGACGTTCCATGGCGGAAGAGCCTGCTCCATATTTACGAGGCAGCACTAAGCCACTTTTTTGGCTTACTGCTGCCTCGTAAATATTGTTCCATCTAACGCACTTTTCTGCGTTAAAGGGACATGCAACCAGTGTTGCTGGGGGCATTCCCAGCAACATCCATGGCTTTTTGGCACTGCCCCAGATTTACGAGAAATCGTACCTCTGAGGCAGCTCCAAAAACATATGATGAAATATCTTTATTTCTCCTCGTTTTTCCTCTTTCTATGTGTGCTGTGGAATGCAGCACGCATAGAAAGAGGAAAAAGCCTCTTGTAATTGTTTTTGTGCAGGAAGGACCCTTCCTGCACAAAAATAATCATCCCTGCAACGCAGGCACCCTTGCACCATGGTGCAAAGGTGCCTGTTTTGTCGTGCGGCTGCCCATTGTGCACCGGCGGCAGGGGAAAAGGACAGGAATGTGTCGTATCTTTTAGATACAGCACATTCCTGCCCTTTTCTTTTGCTGTAGGGCAGCGCATCAGGAAGACCTGTGGTGCTGTCCTATGGCAAAACCTCATAAATGAGGCCCTCGATTTCAGATACGTTAAATCAGCATTTCTCAGATTTTAATGTTAACACATATCTCTGCAACTTCACCAAGACTTTGTGTAACCTTTCATAGTGTTCACCAACACTAGTCCTAAACACTAATAAGTCTTCCTGATAAATCTTCAACCCCTCAACACCCTTCAAAATCTTCTCCATAGCCCTCTGAAAAATGGAGGCAGCGTAAATCAAACCAAACGTCATCCTGAGAAATTTGAAGGTGCCAAAAAGTGTTGCAAAGGTGGTGAGTTCTTGAGAAGAGAGGTGCAACTTTATCTGCTGGTACGCTATCGTTAAAATGAGTGAGGAAAATGCTTAGCATCATTGAGGGAACACAACATCTCGTTGGTATTGGGTAGTGGATAATGGTCCACCACCACACACTTGTTGAGTCCCTAAGGTCCACACAAAGTCTGGCCTCCCCGTGGGCCTTGCGTGCCATCACAAAGATGCAAGTCGCTCTGAGGCTTCCAACTCCTGGATAATAAAGCTATCAATCACCTTGTCCAGTTCTTTCCTCATGCTTTCTCTCACCAACAACTGGACACCCCTCACTTTGGCAACCTTGGGTTGAGCATTAGGTCTGAACCTGATCATTTGCGTGTAGTCTTTGAGACACCCCAGACTCTTCAAACACACATTAGGAAAGCAGTTCGACCACACATCACATCCCCCTGAGACACTCTCAACAGTGGGAATTTCCTTCATTCTGACAGAGGGATTCTCAATTCGGTCCAGATAAACAAACAAGCCACTCTGGTGGAATCCCCTTTGATAGAGACATATATTTTCCAGGTATTTTTTTAAGTGTTTATTAAGTTTTTCAACAAAAACAATACAGAGAATCAACATTGCAGCAAAGTTACAGGGATTCCATAAAGTTACATTCAGGTGTGTGTGTTGTGTATAGTCTCTGGGTAGGGTAGCCCACTGCCAGCCCTCCACCTCAAGATGGGTAGAAGAAAGGGGAACGACTGCCCCCCGCTCACCACTCCCCTACCTTTATGTGTTGATGTGGGGCAGACAGGAGTCAGGGGCTCTCAGCCCCTACAACCAAACCCAGCACTGGGGCTGTTCAGATACACCATAATCAGAGCCGGTCTGAGCTATCAATAGGGAGTCATCAGACAACCCACGTGTGACAGCTGACTCTCACTGTTCATGATCCTCATCCATACTGGTACCCCCCATACTACAATCCAAGTTTTCCCCTCCGTCCTGTGTTTAATATTTTCCCCCAGTTTGCCCTACATACTTGACCACAAGTCAAGGTCCCGACCGTATGTTCATCCGTGCGCACTATCCGAAGTCTACACTGCTCAGCTACCGCCCACTCCAACAAATCAGCCCTCCATTTTGCAATCGCCGGGGGCATGGGACTAGCCCAGTGTATGGCTATCCGTCGGCAGGCCAATAACAGGCCCAACTGGGCAAATTTATATTGCATCTTTTTCCCCTTCCTTGGGAGTGCCAAAAGCTTCAACAGACAATGCTGAGTCATAAGTTCTACTACCCAGTCACTCTACGCATTTCCTCACCTACCACTCTCCAGTACGAGCCGAGCTGTGGGCAAGTCCATGCCATGTGACATAAGTCAGCCAGGGTGGCCCACATCATTGTGTTCTCACTGGGTAATATTTTTTCAGGTATAATACGATCCTTAAACTTAGTCATTCCCCAGAATTAACTGAACAGTTTGCCCAGCTTCCCACCATACCCTTTAGGTTTTACATCCGGCTTCATTAGCTTCACTTTCATTTTTAAATATTGTTCATAGAACATTTTTGGAATCAGCATTGTCTTAGCTACCGAATCAAAGGGAATCCTGACTGATTCACCATTAACATGTATTGTCTCAAAGGGGCCTTCAGACGAACCCTCTTTTGTTTGTAGTATTGTAACCTCCCCAATTAAACTATCATATTCATTGTCATCATAATACTCAATCTTCCTCACCTTCTTAGTATTGTTTGTTGACTTACAACATTTTGCAAAGTGACCATACCTCCCTCAGTTCTTACATACAACTTTTAACCCAGGACACTCTTTGTAATTGGCCATATGACCCACATTCCCACCTCAAAAACATTTATGTGAAAATGTTTTTGTGGGCTTGACGACTGCCTTGTCTTGTGTTACTTTGCTTTGGATAGCCTTATCTTGCACTCGTTTAACTGCTACATTTTCTGCCTTATCAGTAACAGCAATGCCGCTGCGAATAACCTCCACACAGGCTTTTGAATGCTCATGCGTTTTTGCTATTGTGAACACTTCTTGTAGGAAGGGTTTGTCCTTCTGCCACATGTTTGCCTTAGCCTTTTCTAATGAACATCCCAACATAAATTGGTCTCATAACTGCTCTTCACTGGAAAGCCACAGGTAGAGGCTAACCTGCACAGTTTCGTTACATATTGCTCAATTGTTTCTTCTTGGCGTTGCATTCTCTTCCCGAATTGATAGCGCTCATGAACAGTACTCAATTTGGAAAGAAAATGCAGGTCCAATTTGTTTAAACAGATCTCACACTCATTAAGGTTTGCTGAGTCATCAACAGACAGGTCAGGAAGGTGCACACTATGCTTCACATGTACATGTCTCGAGCCCTCCGGAGCCATTGGCCATCTACCACACACTCCTTCAACACCACAAATAAAAGTGAGGGTATCTCTTTCTTCTTTTGTTTCTGCCAGAATCTGTAGTGCTGGTTGTGTTGGGGCCTGTGAATATTTTAATATATTATCCAATGTCGTTATGGTCTCAGTCTCAGTCTTGGGAGACCCTGAAGCACATTGGTTGTCGCCAACTGTAAAAGTTTAATGAAGGGTGTTCCATACAAGTAATGATGATTCAAAGTTCCGTAATTAAGATTACAGCATCAGAGGCCCCAACTACATCGGCAACCACAGACAGCTCTGCCTCGCAGCATCCTCCCAATCAGAATCCCTACATAACATTCCAAGGATGATGCTATGGTTACAAAATATTGCATTATAACCTGGTTACAGAACACCATGCATACTTTTGGCAGTAATCTGGGATGGGAATTACTCTCCACCACTGTAAATGCTGGAAGGCATTGTTAAACAAGTCCTTTGGGCCTTGTTATTGACTCCCTTGTTAATATATTTCTGTTATATGTTATCACTTTGATAGCTTTTGGTTTGAGCACAATTAATAAAAGTACTTTAATAAATGTATAAAAAGGAGTGTTTATCAAGACATTGTCATGCCTATCGGGATTCTTAATTTCCATGTGACAGTCAATGGAAGATAATAATTAATGTACCTCATGCATTAATAAGTTGAATCGATATTACAAAATATTTGGACCAACCATCTGGCCAGATTCATAAAGGAAGTTGATGTGTCCTTGCTGCTTTGGGTCAACACAACATCATGAATGAATGAATGAACACATTTATAAAGCGCAACTATTGCCGAGGCGTCTTGGTGCTGAGCTGTAATGAGAGTGGTAACTGGTATGTAGTGGGTAGGATTAAGATGATATAGTTGGAAACAGCCAGGTTTTGATCATTCTTCTAAACAGAACTCTGTTAGGTTGTAGCCTGAATGAGATTGGCATTGAATTCCAAAGTTTGGCTGCCCCGTAGGAGAGGGTTCTACCCCCACATCTAGCTCTACGGATTTTTGGGACCTGAACTAGTCTTTTATTGGCTGACCTGAGTTCACGACGCGGGATATGCCAGCGAAATAGTTGCTGGAGGTCCGGAGACCCTCCTCCATACAGTGCCTTATGCACAAAGCAAAGCGCTTTGAATTCGATGCGCTTCTGGATCGGGAGCCAGTGGAGCTCCCTGAGACTGTGGATATGGGGTGGTATTTAGGATGTCTAGAAGCAGCCGAGCAGCAACATTTTGCAAGGCTTGAAGTTTTGACATTTTCCCTTTGTCAATGCCTAGAAGTAGCACATTGCAATAGTCGATTGTGGAAAGGATCAGTGCTACTACCACCGTTTTGCGAAGGCCTTGAGGAATGAAGGATAAGACTTTACGCAAACCTTAACGAGGAAAAAACATGAGGAGGTCAGGAAATTACACTGGCCAGCAAAGTTTAGTTGATCATCGAACAGAATACCTAGGTTTCTCGTCTTCCTAGTGGCTTCAGGGCACCGCCCGGCATTCGCTGGCCACCATAAATGATTCCAAATGGATGGGCCTTTTCCGAATTCCACCACTTCCGTTTTTTCGGCATTCAGTTTAAGGAAATTGGAATGCATCCATTCAATGATGTGTTTTATACAATTGTAGCATCATAAGGGGTGGTATGCACACCATTATTTCTCTCTGTATAATCCTTAATTCAAAATTGACTGTTAATGCGTGCGAAACTGGGCTGTGCCATGCCCTCATGCACCATATTTAATACGATACTGTGGGGAGTGCGTTTAGACGCTCCACTCCCAGACGCACAGCGCAAGTGGATACTAGATCCTACTATTAATTCAACGTTTTCACAATTAGTCTCAATTTAATCCACAATTTTTGCCAAAAGGTTTCTTTGTTATCCTTTTTCTTTTCCGCATGTGTGGCGTCATGCATTTTGTACGCTTCTCATATTTAAGCGTGCCCATCCGGACCTCTTCAAAAATACGATCAAAATGCAGAGAATCGTTCAAAGCAGCAAATCTTTATTAAGAACCCAATGCATTTCGGGCTTATTTCCAGCCCTTCGTCAGGGGTAGCTGTAAATTAACAATTCAAGAAAGTGCACAATTACTCAATTGTCCTCTGTGTAACGTTAACAATAATCATCACATGAATCCATAATTCATTTTGCGAATGTATATCCCCCTTATACTAGTTTACACAAATTTTTTTTTTAAATCAGTTACCTTTCCCTTTACCTTCAATCCATTATCCTTCACTCCCCGAACCATACTGTGAAAAACAACCAAAATGTAATCCCACATTCCCCTCTAGTGTCGTGCCGCTCACGTTATACACTTCCTGTGGCCACCTCTTCCCTCATTTACCAGGTCGCATTCTCCCCATTCTACCCATTCTGACTAACATACATTCTACTAAGCCACTCATGCTCGCCGTATTTCAGAAAACAACCGTCCTCAACTCTGGTCACACACAGATTCTGACTCTCTCACATCTCTCTACATTCATGTAGTCACCGCGCTCACTTCACTCGCTCATCTGCTAACAACACTAACCAACTAACCATTCCTCAACTCCAGTCACACACAGATTCTAACTCTCTCACATCTTCCTACATTCGTACATCGTCGCACTCACTTTACAAACACTAACTAACTAACTATTCCCAACCTATACACTTGGACATACCCTTATACCACAGCGACCAACTACCAACGTACCTGCTCACTCCATGATCTCTCTTACCGCTCACGTGCTCCTCATACAATCATTATCTCCCGTGGTACCAACCCACCATTAAAACCCGCTTTTAAACCACATAAACTCCGCCCACCCACGTGTCAAATAATAATCACCAAACTCCCCAAACCTGCCTCCATACTACAACACCCATAATGCACTTTACCCAACACAAAATTATCAGCGCCAGTGCAATACTAAACAATAAAGCAAACTTATTGCATTTTCGCAAAATGTCACGTATTCTAACTGTTACATGGACAAAACCAGTCCGTGTATTCACTCTCTGAGAAATGAAACCATCTTCAGGATTTCAACTGATGTAAATAAAAATTTGCTGTAACGCCAAACATGAGGTCTTTGATGAAACCATCCTTCGCTCGAGTATTCCTTTCACTCTGGGTGCAAAACCAACAGTGGGGCAATTCAACTTGAAACATCATAAGGGGTGGTATGCACACCATTATTTCTCTCTGTATAATCCTTAATTCAAACTTGACTGTTAATGCGTGCGAAACTGGGCTGTGCCCGTCTAATTCCCGCACTTCAATATTACTTAAGGTATCTCTTCCATTATTCCATCTATTTATTCTGCTGTCTATAGCTAGTGGATGATTTGATGACAGCAACTATGTTATTGCTTTTCTAGGTACACATAGGGAAATCCTCATGTGACCTTCATTTTATCCTCTTATTAGTATTAACTCTGCTGGGACTGGAACTTACGGTATTTTGAGCATTTTTTTCCGGATATTATTTATAGACAACTCCTGTGTCTTTATCTTTGAATCTTCAATAGATTCTTTTTCCTGCAGGTCATTTTTACCAGTGTTTGGGACACGCTAATCCAAGAGTTGGAGATCCCTTGTAAACCTGCTTTCAGGTTTTCGCATTTCTCACGATGGTAAGATAGTCGCTGTATATTTTTTTCATTTTGCACCACCTTTGCATGAGACATATTTCTTTTTCTTGGAGGTTTGATGGGTGTTTCCTGACTATACATTTTTTAATATCTTCATTTTATCTTCTCACACTTTAGCGCTTGTTTTTCACTACACGCTTTCGACATATGCTTATTATCACTGGTTATTGGTACTTACTTTTATATCTCTTCTATTTTCTTTCTCCTTTTGAATTTTTTTAAGTCATATACAGGAATCATCATTCCCTGTATAAACATCTACCCTGTTACATTATTATGACTGAAGGTTTTTCTGCAGGTCTGTCATTCTCAGATTTATATGTTCCTCAAAACATATAGTTCTTTTCATGTTTTTGGTTTAATGGCATTTTTTGTAGTGTTTCAATCATTTGTATTGTTTTGGCTCATTTCTAAATTCATTTTATTCAATAATTCGAAATGTGGACTATGTACTGTCTAAACTGGTCTGTACATATTTAAATAGGTTTTGTTTGTATATATACTTTAGTGACACTATTACCCTATTTAGAGCTATTGTGTTCTTTTTCAGAAACTGTAATTGGAGGTGGCTCTCCTGAAGAAGGCAGTTTTACTGCCGAAACGCGCGTTGGGACATCTTGGAAACCACCCAGTTTTTAAATTAATTTGATTTATACTTTGTCATATGGATATCAGGAAAAAGAAGAAGAGATAAAATATGTAAAAGTGATTGATTTCTTTATGCAGGCCATGTAAATAATGTATCTAGCAAAAATGCATACTAGGCCTCTGCATTTTAATGAAGCATTTTTCTATTAAAAAATACTTTTTGTAATTTCTCAATTTCAGTGTCACTATCATCATTTATACAATTATGGTTTTATATTTTGTTATGAAGTAGCCCTAGGAATTTCACAGCATGTATGTCCCTGCCTAGGTGTACTTCACACTAGTATCAGGGGGCCCTTTATTCTTTACAACCATGCCCTCATGCACCATATTTAATACGATACTGTGGGGAGCGCGTTTAGACGCTCCACTCCCAGACGCACAGCATAAGTGGATACTAGATCCTACTATTAATTCAACGTTTTCACAATTAGTCCCAATTTAATCCACAATTTTTGCCAAAAGGTTTTGAATTGCCCCACTGTTGGTTTTGCACCCGGAGTGAAAGGAATACTCGAGCGAAGGATGGTTTCATCAAAGACCTCATGTTTGGCGTTACAGCAAATTTTTATTTACATCAGTTGAAATCCTGAAGATGGTTTCATTTCTCAGAGAGTGAATACACGGACTGGTTTTGTCCATGTAACAGTTAGAATACGTGACATTTTGCGAAAATGCAATAAGTTTGCTTTATTGTTTAGTATTGCACTGGCGCTGATAATTTTGTGTTGGGTAAAGTGCATTATGGGTGTTGTAGTATGGAGGCAGGTTTGGGGAGTTTGGTGATTTTTATTTGACACGTGGGTGGGCGGAGTTTATGTGGTTTAAAAGCGGGTTTTAAAGGTGGGTTGGTACCACGGGAGATAATGATTGTATGAGGAGCACGTGAGCGGTAAGAGAGATCATGGAGTGAGCAGGTACGTTGGTAGTTGGTCGCTGTGGTATAAGGGTATGTCCAAGTGTATAGGTTGGGAATAGTTAGTTAGTTAGTGTTTGTAAAGTGAGTGCGACGATGTACGAATGTAGGAAGATGTGAGAGAGTTAGAATCTGTGTGTGACTGGAGTTGAGGAATGGTTAGTTGGTTAGTGTTGTTAGCAGATGAGCGAGTGAAGTGAGCGCGGTGACTACATGAATGTAGGGAGATGTGAGAGAGTCAGAATCTGTGTGTGACCAGAGTTGAGGACGGTTGTTTTCTGAAATACGGCGAGCATGAGTGGCTTAGTAGAATGTATGTTAGTCAGAATGGGTAGAATGGGGAGAATGCGACCTGGTAGATGAGGGAAGAGGTGGCCACAGGAAGTGTATAACGTGAGCGGCACGACACTAGAGGGGAATGTGGGATTACATTTTGGTTGTTTTTCACAGTATGGTTCGGGGAGTGAAGGATAATGGATTGAAGGTAAAGGGAAAGGTAACTGATTTAAAAAATTGTTTTTGTGTAAACTAGTATAAGGGGGATATACATTCGCAAAATGAATTATGGATTCATGTGATGATTATTGTTAACGTTACACAGAGGACAATTGAGTAATTGTGCACTTTCTTGAATTGTTAATTTACAGCTACCCCTGACGAAGGGCTGGAAATAAGCCCGAAATGCATTGGGTTCTTAATAAAGATTTGCTGCTTTGAACGATTCTCTGCATTTTGATCGTATTTTTGAAGAGGTCCGGATGGGCACGCTTAAATATGAGAAGCATACAAATGCATGACGCCACACATGCGGAAAAGAAAAAGGATAACAAAGAAACCTTTTGGCAAAAATTGTGGATTAAATTGGGACTAATTGTGAAAACGTTGAATTAATAGTAGGATCTAGTATCCACTTGTGCTGTGCGTCTGGGAGTGGAGCGTCTAAACGCGCTCCCCACAGTATCGTTTTGTACAATTGTAGAATTTTTTGCCACTATTTCCACATTTGAGGATATAGATATCACTATCTGTGTATCATCTGCGTACGAGATCAGAGCAAAGCCATGTGCTTTGATCAATCTAGCCAGAGGAGTCACGTAAATGTTAAACAGGGTCGGTGATAAGGCTGACCCCTGCGGGACTCCACATGGAAGGAAAAAGGCCTCAGAAGTCAGGTTACCCCAACACAACCTCTGTTCCCTGCCAGTGAGAAATGAGGTAAGTAGGGTTAGGGCCATCCCCCCACTCCTAGATCCTCCAGCCTGCGTATTAACACTTGGAGGTTGACAGTATCAAACGCTGCTGAAAGATCCAGTAAGTTGAGGATGGCTCTCCCCCCACTATCAACTTGTTTGTGGATCTCCTCAGTGGCCAAGGCCAGGGCTGACTCCATAGAGTGACATGATCTAAAACCGTGTTGGGCGGAATCAAGGAGATCGTTGGATTCTAGGTAGCTGGTTAGCTGCTGATTGATAGATTTTTCTAAGATTTTTGCAGCCAGCGGTAAACAGGATATGGGCCGGTAGTTCTTTGCTTCAGTGGGATCTAGGGAAGGTTTCTTCAGTATGGGTCGTATGGATGCTTTCTTCCAGGAAGAGGGGAAGGAGCCTGACAAACAGACATTATTTATGAGAGGGGTCAGGTATGTGCTTACCCTATCTGCAAAGCAAACACAAGGAGATGATGGACGGAGTGCTGAAATTTTCAAACACTCACCCCCAGTCACAGATCTGGGTTGAATCCATCATCATTCTTTAGCTCACTTTGCCACCCCAGTTCAGACACAGCTATATGCAAATCAGTCTTGACCCTGTGCCTCATGGGAACAGTCCAGACCGAACTGCCAAGCCATGTCTTCCCTGGACCGGAAACAAGCATCCTGGGACCGGTTTCGGGCTAACAGCCCTCATCAGCCAGGCTAGCTTGAATCCAGTGGCAAAGTGAGCAAGGGACCCACGTCTGGGCATACCCTGCCAACTTAGGGCGAACAAAGCAAACACAAGGAGATGATGGACGGAGTGCTGAAACTTTTCAAACACTCACCCCCAGTCACAGATCTGGGTTGAATCGAAATCAGGCTCCCCGGCGGATCCCTGTCCCCCTCACATTCTCCATATGGTTGCAGATAGGGTAAACAAAGCAAACACAAGGAGATGATCATTCTTTAGCTCACTTTGCCACCCCAGTTCAGGGAAGACATGGCTTGGCAGTTCGGGCTGGACTGATCCTATGAGGCACAGGGTCAAGACTGATTTGCATATAGATGTGTCTGAACTGCGGTGGCAAAGTGAGCTAAAGAATGATCATCTCCTTGTGTTTGCTTTGTTTACCCTATCTGCAACCATATGGAGAATGTGAGGGGGACAGGGATCCGCCGGGGAGCCTGATTTCGATAGTTTTAGCAGTTTGCTTACAGTCTCATGCGTTATTGGCGAGAAAACTGATAGTTGACGGGGGGTTCAGCCAAGGTGGCAGCATCTACTCTCGTCCTGCTATCTGTATTAGGGGTATTTACTGCAAGCTCATTGTAGATCGTTTGGACCTTATCCTAAAAGAAGTTAGCCAACCTCTTACAGAATGCTTGATCTGATCTGGAGTAAATTGATAAGTTTGCTGCAGTTTGGAGAGTGTGGTAACGGTTTTGAATAATTCTCTTGACGAGCTTTTAGCGGCCTCTATTTTGGTGGTAAAATAATTTTTGGGGACGTGAATGATTGCTTCTTTGTATTACGCTGAGGCTAGCTTGTAGCCCAATTTACCTTGCTCACTATAATCCAGTCTCCAGTCGCGCTCTAGGCGCCTACATTTTCATTTAATAGTTTTAAGTTCTATGCTATACCATGGTGCCGAAGGTTGAGCTCTTCTTTGATAACTGGTCGTTTCTGGGGCCAGACAATTTACTGCAGATCTAATCCAATTGTCAAAATTGTCAGCAGCCTTATTATTATCTAGGGCTGGGCTAGGAGGGCCAATACCAAGAGATTCCTCCAGGCTAGTTTTGTTAATTTTATGCCAAGGTCGAGACTTAACCACTGTTGTTCTGCCCCGGCTCATCATTTTTCTTTCTGGACAGAGTAGTGTAAAAAACTCCGCCTTCTGGTCTGTCCATGTAAGTGGCAAGATTTTGTCTAACCCAATAAAGGGGTTATTCGTGAAGATGCCATCCAGTGTATGACCGGCATCGTGGGTGGGTCCAGTGACAATCTGGGTCAAACCAAGACTTTCTATATTGTCTAGCAGGGTGAAAGTATCTCCACTGTTCCCACACTCCAAATGAAAATTTAAATCACCTAGGGCAGTAAAACTTTGAAACTCGAAGGAGGATTCCATGAGAGAATGCACGAGGCCCTGGTGGCCGGTAAAGGAGCAGACCTGGGAAGCTGTGAGTGTTATCAATTTTAATATTAAACACCACAGCTTCTGCGTCGTCAGCTGGATAGGGTTGCAGGGGGCCTTAAAGCACGAGCGGTAGATAATGCGAATGCCACCTCCCGTATTATTTTCCCTGTCCATGCTGTACAGTTCATAGCCTATTGGCAGTGCCTCGTTCCAGTCTGGCTCGGACGTTTCTGTGGCCCAGGTTTCAGTCAAGAAAACCAGATCAGGATTAGAAGTCTCCATCAGGTGCTCGAACTCAAGTCTATGCTTAATTAGGGATCTAGTGTTCAGCAAGAAGCAAGCAAGTTGCCTTCTCCCACATTCCTCATCATTTATTTCCCTCCGACCAGGGGCATGTGGGGGTTCCATTATACAAGGGGTCCCGCCAGCCCTATCTAAACTATTGTTGTCTCCTGACCTGGGTCTCATATCAGTGGCCCCTAGGCGATTCGCTGCTGTATCCCTACATGGCACTGAGAAACCACAGCCATTACAGTAATAAGGGTCACCCTTATTCTCATCCCATAATTGGGAGTGACAGCCCTTACCTATATCCAGGGCAAGTAGTTGATCTCTTGTGTAGATTTGGGAAGAGAGACGGCCAGGGGTCCTGGCGCATGGCGCGTTCCGGGTGCTATCGGGCGCAGACGGGCTTGCCTTTGGCGCGCCTTCGGCGCACCGGTGGTGCGCCCACTGTGCGCGTCTGCTGCACAGTAGCGTCAGCATGTACTTTTATGCCCCACGTGAGCCAGGAGCTAAAACGCTGACCTTAAGGAGGCGGACCTGCTCTTACATACGGCACCGCAGGTCAGTTAAGCAGCGCGATTATGCAGCGGCGCTACAAGTGCAAATTAACAATTTTAAAACAATTTTAAAAACGGGGTCAGTCTAAAAAGAGGTAAAGCGTCATTAGAAAGAGTCAACTGAAGTACCAGATTTATAAAAACCAGAGTTGTCCAGCGAGGTTAGCTTCACCACCTCAATCTGCCCGTACACTCCCTTACATGCTGCGCGGTCGCGTCAGCATGTATTTTTGCCCCACTTGAGCCAGGAGCTAAAACGCTGACCTTAAGGAGGCGGGCCCGCTCTTACATACGGGCACCGCAGGTCAGTTAAGCAGCGCGATTATGCAGCGGCGCTACAAGTGCAAATTAACAATTTTAAAACAATTTTAAAAACGGGGTCTGTCTAAAAAGAGGTAAAGCGTCATTAGAAAGCGCCAACTGAAGTACCAGATTTATAAAAACCAGAGTTGTCAAGCGAGGTTAGCTTCACCACCTCAATCTGCCCGTACACTCCCTTACATGCCATGGAATTTAACCATGGAATTTAACTATGAGAGCAGACACTTCAGAATCCTTGAGGCTACTGTAAGAGAGTTGAAGCAATGGCAGAAAAACAGGCAGCCCAAAGCAGGCACATACATCCCAAGGAGGATGAATTTTTCATGACCCCTTCCCAGGCATCCTTTGCGGAGCACAATTTTAGTCCCCCCATGGTGAGCATTGTGAACCCACTGTGATGTACACTGTCATTACACAGTCTACAAAGTGCACTGCCTGAGAGATGATTAGGGCTGCTATTGCCTTTTATGTAATAGGAATTGTTCTGGTAGCTTCACTACATTAAGGCTTTGTATTACACCTTCTTCCTTTGCCATTCGGGTCCATTGGGTTCTGGAGTAGCGTGCTACTTTCCGAAAAGCGCTTCAACACCTCATCAGGGTTAGCAAGCGCTATATAAGTGCAAACCTTTCCCACTTCTATCCCTCCACTATCCTTCTCAATTCAAATAACAGACTAACATATCAACCGCTCAAATTAATTTCATATTTCACTATACTAATTCACCACTAATCCTTTTTGGGTTCCGGAGTATCATGCTACTCCCTGAAAAAGCGTTTCGACGCCTCGTCAGGGGAAGCAAGCGCTATATAAATGCAATTACAATTACAATGTGCATGGAATTAACAGAAAACTGCGTCAACAGGGGGTTTGTGGTCACATCAATCAATGTAGGCCCAAACACTCAATTCCCATCATTCTTGTTTGTGAAATAATCTCTTTTCCACTGTTACTGCAGACATGCCTTCGATTACACTCTGATTTAATACAGTAACTGTAGAGATAGCGCTTATCAGTTATGTATTTCCACATATCTGCTACAAAGGAGCGTGTTCTGCACAAATAGTCACTTTGATTGTCATGATAATACCTCATTTTCAAACTCTCCAAACAGGCATGAGCATTTTCAAGTCCAGATGCAGAGCCAATACGGAGAGCTTCTTGATTGCACCTATTGTTGCCACAACTGTCACAATCCTAAATTGTGTGGTGAAGTTTAAACTTTAGGGTAAACTCACATCCTCAAGCGAATACCGAACAGTTCATGAATACTGTTAAGCATTTGGAAGGAAAAACAAGGAGAGTAGACATGATTCCCCATGCAATTTGCTTCTTTGTGTACTGTGATTAAAAGAAATGAAAATGCAGAATCATTTGCGAGGCAGATGGCGCAAAGACACCTTGTAGACAGGCGACTTCACATGGGACTCATCAGCTGCCAGCAAATCTCTATTGAGCTTTCAGAGCCTGATTACTTTGGGGAGCTGTTTTTATGCTCTGTTTAAAAGAAGTAAAGCTTCCTTAACTTATTGTACTTCTTTCGCTGGGAATTGACAGCTACTGACAATCAGCACTACTTTTTCGTATCTTGTGCTTGTTTTATTACGTCAACTTTGATATTAACCTGAACACATTTTTTCTATAGAAACTCTGATACATATATTTGATGGCATTACTGTATTTACACTATTCGATGAATCTGGACAGGTACTGAAAAAAAGGCATTGTATACCAGATTATCATTCTTTTTTTTTTAGAGAAAATGCTTCGGGGCATATTCACAAGAAAATGTCGGAGCGCGGAGCAGTGGCAAATTTGGCAGTGCCACACTCTGACATCTTTAGAATGCAGGGATGCACAGTATTCACAAGAATACAGTGCACCCCTGAGTTTTCCCTATCTCTGGTGCAAAAAAAGCTGCCTAGTGCAAGCGCAGGCACCCTGCCGCCATGTTGCAAGGGTGCCTGCGCTGCAGAGACGATTGTTTATGTGCAGGAAGAGACACCATCCTTCACATAAACAATCAATAACGGTGATTTGCACCTTCTATTGCAGCATACATGGAAAAAACAAAAAACGAGGAGAAATTAATAATTTCTCTTGGGCAGCGCCAAAAAGCAACGGGTGTTGCGGTGGAATGCCCCCAGCAACACCCATTGCACGCCCCTTTGCTGCAGAGGACTGCGGCGGAAAGGGGCATATTTATAGGGTGGCGTGAACCCACGCAAAGCTGCTTAGCGCCATCTTGTAAATATGGAAAATGGCGCTGGGCCATTGGAGCATCAAAAAAAGTGATGCCCCGGTGGCGCTGAGGACTTCAAAATATGCTCCTTCATTTCTTAATTCTTCTGCACTAGTGTTAGGTAATATGTGCAATATTAATGTTATATGCAATAACTGCTACCAATGTGGACTTGTTATCAAATATTGTTATTAGTACAGCAGTGACTGTACAGGTGTAACTCCACATCTACATATATATCACATATGCTCTTATTTACTGGCTCTAGTAAACTTGTGGAGTCTGGCGCAGAGCAGAAAGGTACACGTAGCATCATCTTTAGTACTTTGTCGTAGAATGCCAGTGCCAATGTAAGTATTTTTTTGGCCACGGGCAAGACATATTTGGGGGCCCTACACGGAACAACTCAGAAATGTATTATCCATTCCCTGCTAATTCAAGACCACAACATGGCAAATCGAGAATTATACTCACACTTTCAGAAAATGGATCCCAAAAGAATAGCTGAAATGTGTCGTGCTCGGTGTCCCCAAAATCCTTAGAATGACACTGGGGAAAGAGGGAAAGAGTGTGAGGTAGATGTAGGCAGAGGTAGGAGTGTTTGGAGTGAGATAAAGAGAGAGAAAGATCATTTGCCCAGGGTCCCGTTGGAGGGTGGGGGCCAGGCTAATTGCCCACTTTGCCTTTGCCCTAAAACCTCCGTGTAGAGTGCCTGTGTTGCCATGCATCATGCAAAGGTGCATATTGATATAAAAACTGCCCTGCATTTTGTGTTATGCAACGTAAAGCTTCAGGAGCGGGCAGGTACATGTTATTCCTCGGAAATGGCGGACAGCATATGCGTACCACTTTTCCTCAAAATAAAACTTTAGTAGTCAAATGCATCTGTTAATGAAGCACAAGAAAATCTGCTGAAAGCAGAGGGGAAGATGCCAGTTTCTCCTGCACCTTGATGCAAGGGGTGCAAGGGCGAATGCAGGAGAAGAGGAGTCCGTTTTGCAGGGATGCTCCATGCCTCTTTATGCCAATAAATACATCTTTCATGGGTCCCGTTAACGAGCGTGTTTCTCCCCTATTCTCCCTGATAAAGGGCTGCTGCTGGGCACAAGGGACCTGCGCTGACTCTGATGCCTTCCTTCGCCCCCTGCGTCCCACTAACTACTCCTAACTAAACCTCTTCTAACTACTCCTTGGAAAACACTGTTGACCACCCCTAAAGTTGGTGTGTTACTGAGGGACAATTTATTTATTTCAGTTCAGTTACATGACTCCTAAAAGCAGAAAATGATGACCAAACCAAGGCTAGTATCCTCTGAACTGTGATCAGACACCTCATTGTATTACTTGTCTGATGGAGACAGTCAGCCCCACCAAGGCTCTGCGGCTGGGGTGGGGCGCGTCCAAGGCACAGGGCTGCATAAGCACTGGGTCACCAGGGCTTTTATGCAATGAAGAAAAAAGCACACCTGCAAGTGACAAAAATAACAACTGAGCAGACACATGAGGAGCTACTCTTACTGCAGTGACAATCCATTGGAAGCTGATTTTAGCAGAGTGACATCACACTGGGAACTGCACTTATTGCAGTGTCACCACATTGACAGATGACCTTATTGAGTGGCATTGTGGGTAGAGCTGATCTAATTGACTGACAGCCGCGGTCCGTGCAGGTAATAGCCGTGGGGCGGTGGGGCCGCGTGGGGGGGGATTTCGAGGGACGATGCCGAGTGAAAATTAAATAAATAATTAATGTTCCCTCTGGATCGTCCCTCGATATCCCCCCCACGCGGCCCCATCACCCACTGCTATTACCTGCACGGACTGCAGCTGTTGACTGACATTGTACGTGAAGCCGACCTTATTGAATGACATTGTGTGTGGAGCTGACCTTATTGAGTGGCATTGTGGGTAGAGCTGATCTTATTGAGTGACATTGTGGGTAGAGCTGATCTTATTGAGTGACATTGTAAGTGGAGCTGACCTTATTGAGTGACATTGTGTGTGGAGCTGACCTTATTTAGTGACATTGTGTGTGGAGCTGATCTTATTGAGTAACATTACATGTGGAGCTGACCTTATTGAGTGACATTGCAGATGGAGCTGACCTTAGTGGGTGACATTGTAAGTGGAGCTGACCTTATTGAGTAACATTGCATGTGGAGCTGACCTTATTGAGTGGCATTGCATTTGGAGCTGATTTCATTGTGTCATTGCATGTGGAGCTGCCAATATACAGTGTCATCACACTGGGAGCTGACCCTATTGAGTGACATTGCATGTGGAGCTGACCTTATTGAGTGGCATTGCATTTGGAGCTGATTTCATTGTGTCATTGCATGTGGAGCTGCTAATATACAGTGTCATCACACTGGGAGCTGACCTTATTGAGTGACATTGCATGTGTAACTGACCTTATTGAGTGACATTGCATGTGAAGCTGATGTCATTGAGTGACATTGCATGTGAAGCTGTCAATGTACCGTGACATCATACTGGGAGTTGGCCTTATTGCAATGATTTTACACTGGGATCTACCCTCATTGCATTGATATTACATTGGGAGCTACCATAATTGCAGTGACTCACACTGCAAGCTGCCCTTATTGAGTCCCATCACACTGGGGGGAGTACCCTTAGTGTAGTGGCATTGCAGTAGCTGCTGCTGTTATAGAATTGACATCACACTGGGAGTTCCCCTAATTACAATTACATCACCCTTGGAGCTCCTCTTATTGGGGGGGATTACACTAGGAGCAGCTCTTCTTGCACTGAGATCACAATGGGAGCTGCCGTAATTGCATTGACATCACTCTGGGAGTTGCCCTTATTGAGTAAATTCACAATTAGAGCCGTCCTCAGTGCAGTGACATCACACTAGGAACCGCCCTAATTCAGTAAATTCACAATGGGAGCTGTCCGTATTGCAGTGACATCACACTGGGCCCTTCCATTATTCCAGTGATATCACACAGTATCCATGTGTGAAGTACACCTCACACAAGTTTAAATTCAGTCACATGGAAAGCACACACAATCCATTGCCGACGTATTGCCCATATTTCCAGTTTCCCTACGTACTCATGACGCCAATTTTGACTGTTTCCATAAAGTGCATTTCTTTTTGCCCAAGTATGAACACATTGTTAATTTCTCTATTTCCCTAGAATGAACGCCACAGCAACTTCCTAATTGCCATGCATGCCAGTACTCATAGTTTCCATCATGTTCGAGCGAGGAAATTTTCCACATTCTGTGAACCAGTTTCCACAATGCCACATTACACACTTTTGAAAGTTCCCGGCATGCCGTCATGACCATGCACATAATGCACCAAAAACACCACATAAACAGTTTCCATAATGTCCTGAAATGACCATTTAACCATTTTACAAAATACCCTAGTATACTAGTTTTAAGTAATTCTATAACACCCCATTATGTCTACATTGTGATCCATGTAACCAGCTCCCTTAAATACATGTTATGCCTATTTCACTAGTTAGCAGAAAGCAGAGGGATGACCATGTTTTCCATAATGCCTCATCAGTGGCGGCTACTCCATTTGAGCGGAGGAGCGTTGCCCCACAAGCCCCAGAGCTGAAAAATAAAATGGTAATAACGTTTATTTATTACCATTTTATTTTTCAGCAACCCATCCCAAACTGAGTGTCAGGATGGGGCAGGGCCATTGCTGCTGAGTGGCAGCAGGGAGCCGTGCGAAGGCCATCCAGACATGCACATTTTAAACCTCTCTAACCCAGCTGTTGCCGACAGCTGCATTAGAGAAAGCGCAGGCCTCCAGTGCTCCTGAGAGTGTGAAGTGAGGCCGCCCTCTCCAATCCTGGCGCTTCTCTCATGCTGGTTAAGAGCATGAGAACAGCACCAGGATTGGTTAGGGGCTGGCTGTGTCCCGCGTTGGAACCTGCCTTGAGGAGAGAACACCCGAGGGAGGAGAATGTCGCGCAGCAAGCCAAGAAAGTAAGTATATATATTTTTTTGCGCCCCACGTCCCTTGGTACATGCCATAGTATACCCCCTCCCTGGGCTTAATTTGAGCCAGTGGTTTCTGAAGCCTGACACTGGCATTTAATTGGCAACACCGGCACTTATGACAGTATGGTGGCGCTGTTTGTCTAATTTAGAGATGAGCACAACAAAAGTTGTTCATTAATTCAATCTATCTTAAAATGACTAATACCTGACATTGTTATAGATTTGGGGGCCTTGATTAGACTGAACTGTCACACTTGTAGCAGTGTGATGGTCAATAGTTGTGTTGGTACTGTCATTGACAGCTGGCGTGGGCAATGGGTGGTGCAAGCTACAGTAGCTTCCTGATCACCGGCCCTGCCACTTAAGTTTTTCACAAATTAAGCACTGCCTCAGTCCCCAGTTTTGTCAGTACTCAAGTATGCACAAGTACTAATTTACAGGAGGTCACACTAGGCCTACATTACCAGTTAGAACAATGCCCTAAAAGCTGATATGGACAAGTTTTCATAACTCCACAGCACACATATAATACCAGATCCCACAGTATCTCTTTATGTCCTATTCTCTCAGCTAGATAGTCGATGTGATCTTTGCAGGATGACGTTTTTCTGTCTGTGAGTTCCTGAAAGGGGTGGTGGAGTGTCCAAGAAGGAGTGAGTTGAACATTCTGCTATCTCCTACCCAGAGAAAGTAGCACCTCAATAGAGCCATTGAAGACATAGTTCTGCATCGAAAAAGATTGGTTAGTTTCCAGGGCGTTCTTGACTGTTTTAATGTGCCTTGTACAGCCCATGTCTTACAACCATCTCTGCGCCCTCTGCTACATCTGTTTCCGCCTTTCCAGGAGGCTGTACAGTTTCTCTGAGCACTGCTACTGCCATGTTTAAACCTGACAGTAATTAAGAGGTCCTGGGAAACATGAAGAACGCTGGCTCAATAATGAAAGTGAAGCAGTGCCAAATTTATTGAATGGAAGCATCTAAGTAATTCATGCTGTGATGGCAGTACAATTCTGCATGAATGCCTAAATACATCGCATTATAGTGTCGAGTTGAGTGGTACATGTC
Organism: Calotriton arnoldi; assembly: GCA_963921515.1. Taxonomy (NCBI): domain Eukaryota; kingdom Metazoa; phylum Chordata; class Amphibia; order Caudata; family Salamandridae; genus Calotriton; species Calotriton arnoldi. Next base: position 972,969 of record CAWUFW010003125.1, on the reverse strand, counting down.
GCTGGAGAGTCCAGTGAAGGAACCATTAATGCTGCAAGAATTGCCTGTCTGAAATTGACAATACTAACTGTTTTCTCATCCCTTTGTGACTCTAATTTCAAAACTAACCAAATGTGGTAAACAGCCATTACATCGAGTTTCTTACTTCGCGATACCATTACAACGTATGCATTACCACACGCGTTGTACATCGCAAAGTAAAAAACTATGCATTTTTTTAGAACGCATGGTCATTTACCACGCATGCCTTTACAACGAATTTCGTTGTAAAGGTATGTATAGTAAATGACCATGCGTTCTAAAAAAATGTAGACGATCCACGTCGTTGTAAGGAAACAGAGGCTGTTTCCTCATAACGACATTCACCGCCCCTCAGAGACGACGTGAAGCAGGAACCAGGAGGAGAGAGGAACCACGAGGAGAGAGAGGTAAGGGGGATTGGGCATGGGGTGGGGGTTACTTTTTTAGGGTTTAGGGGGTCGGGGTGGTCGTGCTGGGGGTAGTGTTTTAGGGTTTAGGGTAGTATTGTGGTGTTTGTGTAGTGTAGGGTAGTGTTTTAGGGTTTAGGGTAGTGTTGGGGGGTCGTGCAGCGTAGTGTTTGAGTGTAGGGACCGGACTGGGGGTCGGGGAGTCGTGCTGGGGGTAGTGTTTTAGGTTTAGGGTAGTGTTGTGGTGTTTGTGTAGTGTAGGGTAGTGTTTTAGGGTTTAGGGTAGTGTTGGGGGTCGTGCAGCGTAGTGTTTGAGTGTAGGGACCGGACTGGGGGTCGGGGGGTCGTGCTGGGGGTAGTGTTTTAGGGTTTAGGGTAGTGTTGTGGTGTTTGTGTAGTATAGGGGTCGTGCTGGGGGTAGTGTTTTAGGGTTTAGGGTAGTGTTGTGGTGCTTGTGTAGTGTAGGGTAGTGTTTTAGGGTAGAGTTGTGGTGTATGTGTAGTGTAGGGTAGTGTTTTAGGGTTTAGGGTAGTGTCGGGGGGTCGTGCAGGGTAGTGTTTGAGTGTAGGGACCGGACTGGGGGTCGAGGGGGTCATGCTGGGGGTAGTGTTTTAGGGTTTAGGGTAGTGTTGTGGTGTTTGTGTAGTGTAGGGTAGTGTTTCAGGGTTTAGGGTAGTGTTGTGGTGTTTGTGTAGTGTAGGGGTCGTGCTGGGGGTAGTGTTTTAGGGTTTAGGGTAGTGTTATGGTGTATGTGTAGTGTAGGGTAGTGTTTTAGGGTTTAGGGTAGTGTCGGGGGTCGTGCAGGGTAGTGTTTGAGTGTAGGGACCGGACTGGGGGTCGAGGGGTCATGCTGGGGGTAGTGTTTTAGGGTTTAGGGTAGTGTTGTGGTGTTTGTGTAGTGTAGGGTAGTGTTTCAGGGTTTAGGGTAGTGTTGTGGTGTTTGTGTAGTGTAGGGGGTCGTGCTGGGGGTAGTGTTTTAGGGTTTAGGGTAGTGTTGTGGTGTATGTGTAGTGTAGGGTAGTGTTTTAGGGTTTAGGGTAGTGTCGGGGGTCGTGCTGGATAGGGTAAATGTAGTGAGAGGACTGTCACTTACCTTAGAAACTTTTACCACGACTATACCTTTACCACGCATGTTTTTGCGTTGTAATGGCATGCGTGGTAAAGGCATAGTCGTTGTAAAAGTTTGCATTGTAATGGTATCTCGTTGTAATTGACAACGCGTACTAATACCCGCATTGTAATGGTACGCGTTGTATTGGTACGCGTTGTAACGAGTGCTATTCACCAAATGTTCCTCTCATAAAATCAGGGTCGACTTTAGCGCTCATGGCCACCGGAGCGCCAATCTTTGTTGGTGCTATCCAGTGGCGTCCTTCTCCACAGATTCCCTCAATACCACTCTCTAATGGTGCCCCTCATCAATCCATAGCCCACCTCTCTCATTTATTTAATTTTTTTTATAGCGCTATGCATCCCAGTGTAGGGCGTCAAGGGCTTTACATCACACACACACACATTTTACTAAGATAATGATTGATACAGGCGTGTGAATCAATGTATAGGAAACGGTATTTAAGACAATGAAGGCTAGAAGATGTAGGAGTCACATACCATCCATACTGTTAGGCAATATATGCTAAGAGTGCTTGAGCTAGAGACACATAAACATAGGATTTAAAACGGAACACAGTAGTTAGGGTTGTGTATACTAATAATAATTTATTGCTACGCAAAGAGCCCCTTTAGCAACCTCTCCTCAGAAAGCTCAGCTCTTTGAGTCTAATCTTTTTAATCGTTGTTGTTTTTTTAAATAATTGTCAAAAATCTTGTCAAACCATGCGTATGAAAGGACCGACACTGTAATAGTTTTGGATGGAACTGTATTGGTGTTGTCCTCAGTGCGGGTTATCTAGAGGGGGAATTGAACTACCATCGGCCATTGTTGATTGGATGTGTCTTCACTCAATTACTGCTCTAGTGTGCCACTTTCTTATCTCTGCCTCATGCCAGTGGATTTAAACGCAGCCATGGCACAGACATGCACAGTGGGAGCACCGCTGGCATGCTGACGGCACGCCTAAGGCAAGCCAGTCTGCGCCCGTCTGGCCCGAACGGGACCATGGTCCAGGAACGCTATCTCCAACACCCCAGGTAGGCATTCCTACTCCGCTGTGCAATTATATGCTTTGCGACCCCCCCGTATCTAAAGCTGGTCTCCCTTTCTCTGACTTAAATGGTGCAGTTACCACTAGGAAATGCCTTCATTGTAACTTTAAGTCTACCATCTCACATTCTGAATCTTTCTCGACTCCTACACCCCAGGCAGTGCCCCTTAAGGCTAACTCCACCCAGGAAGGCAGAGACTTTAAGTTTTTCAGTCTCAATTTCTGCTAGTTGGGACATGTTTAACTTCTTGATAGACCATGAGCCAGAAGCGGCCTTTCCTACAGAGACTTGGTTAAATCCTGCCTCAGGGCCTGACGCAATTATACCCTTATCCCCTTCCTATGGAATCCTAAGATTGGACCAAGACAACAAAAAAGTGGAGGTATTGCCGTTATCTTTAAAGAGCATTTTGGGTGTAAAATCGATCACTTGTCAATTCTCGACTGTGAAGCTTTTGTCTTCTCATTATCATTGACTCATAACCTTACTTTATCGGGAGCTCTCATTTACCACCCGCCTGGCAATGCATCAAATTAAGGCTCTAGTATCTCGGAAGCTCCTGCTTCACTTATTCTTAAATGCGCTAACTTTATCCCACTCATGTTGCTGGTCATTTGCTGGATCCTAATTTCTCAAACTTAAGCAATATTCAGACAGACCAACCACTTCCTCTGCCATGGTCTGACCATTTTGCAGTCCCGTTTTTCCTCCCTGCCCTCCCAGGAGTTCATACTTAGGACGGCCAGTTGAGATCTTCTGTCAGGAATTGGCCAAAGTTAGATCTTTCTGCCTTTAATTCATCATTAGAAGTCAATCGACCTGTATTGAGCCACTCTGTGGAAGAGGACTCAGACAACATAAATGCATAGATCATATCCTCATTGGATGCTTTAGCTCCGATTACATGTAAGAAACATCATAGAATCCTCCCTCCTGCCCCGTGGTATGAGTTACTGCATCAGTTGAAGAAATTCTGTAAAGCTTTGGAAAGAACGTGGCGTAACACCTATAACAATGAAGATAAACAGCGTTTTAGGAGGGCTTTAAAGGATTATCAGAAACAGTACCATATTGCTAGATTTTAAAACTATGCAGATGAAATTGCTATGGCAAATACTTGTCCGAAAACCCTATTTAGGATGGTAAGAAATCTCTATGCCCAGTCTTTCACGGCCCCTACGACTTTACTTTCACAGGGCCAATATGATAAAATTGCAGATTTCTTTGGAAATAAAATTGAGGATATTCAAACCACATTTTCTGAGACATATACAGCTTGTTCGGATAAATCGCCTCTATGTTCATCTGGTGCTTTGTATACTTTTTGTCCATTTCCGGTAACTACGTTTAGTTCACTATTGGCGACTAGGTTAGGATCTCCATTTGATCCTTGCCCCCCTTCTGTTTTAGGTAACTTAGACATACCAGTTATTACCCAGCTTTTAAATGTCTCCCAGACCGAAGGTTGTGTTCCTGTAGTGTGGTAGCAGGCCTTAGTCATACCTCCACTTAAAAAAATTAACCTTGACCTTCTCACACGGTCAAATTATAGGCCCATCTCACTTTTACCCACACTAGCCAAGGTGTTGGAGAAATATGTTAATCAACAACTTACATCTTATGTTGAGCTCAATGGGATATTGCATCCATCGCAATCAGGAGTCAGGGTAGGGCGCAGTACTGAGTCGGCTCTTCTTTGTGTTACAGAATATCTTCAGGCCAAGTGGACGCAGATGGCACTGCAGCACTGATTCTTTTAGATCTCAGTGCCGCATTTGATATTGTGAATCACTCCACTTTGCTTTGTAGGCTAGAAGGAATGGGTATACAGGGCATTGCCTTGTTGTGGCTAAAATCTTTCCTGTCTAACGGCACCTTTCAGGTGCATTCACATCAATACAGGCCCAAACTACATCACCTAGCCTCGGGAGTGCTGCTACTTAATTTTTATGTGAGGCCTCTTGCTGAGATTGTGGAATCCCATGGGCTTACACTTTTTTCTTATGCTGATGACACCCAAATTGGGGTATCCTTATCCTTTTCGGACAACCGCAATGCAGAAGCCCTTAATATCTGTCATGCCCAAGTTTCAGCGTAGATGAACATCATTTTGCTGAAACTTAATGGGGACAAGACAGAGGTTCTGCTTGTGGGCAATCATCCCCTCCTCTGGGGTCCTCATCATTGACCTGCATACATGGTTTCAACCCTCTCTCCACCTCAGGTAGTTAAAAGTCTGGGAGTGTGGCTAGACGATAAACTTACTATGCGTTACCAGAATAACAAGGTGGCAGCTACCTGTTTTGGTATCCTTAAATGGCTGAGGAAGTTCTTGACATGTATTCCAGTTTCTGCTCAACGTACTGTGGACCAGGCCCTGGTGGTTTCCAGACTGGACTACGGTTACATATTATATTTGGGTTGGCAAAAGCTTTGTTTAAAAGGCTTCAAGCAGTCCAAAATGTGGCAGCCGGCTTACTTCTTCATCCACCCAGTTTAACAGTCTGCTACGGTAAACAGCGCTTACCACGAATCCTTTTCAACGCATGTAATTACAACGCGGTCATTGTTACGACTTGCGGGGTAATGGCATGCATTGTTAGAACGCGGTCGTTGTAACGACCGCGTTGTAATTGCATGCAGAGAAAAGGCATGCGATGTAAGGAGGCATATTCGCCTGCCTCACACCTTACATTGGCTACATATTGAGCATCGAGTGCACTTCAAGACCCTTTGCTACATGCACAAGTGCCTTGCCAACACATTATATTTGAGACTGTTGCTGTCTGGGTACTGTCCAAATCGTACACTTCGATTTAGCCATCAGGATCTGTCAATAGTTCCCAGGATCAGGAAGTCTCGTCAGGGTGGCCGAGCATTTGTGTTTCTTGGCCCTAAGCTTTGGAACGATTTGTCACATTCGCTAAGAGCCTGCAAATCGCTCACAGTTTTTTAGAAGCTGCTAAAAGCGTGGCTGTTTCCATCTTCCCTTTAATTGGTAAGGTTGTGGCTTGACTGTTCGGGGCTTATGAGGAGGCTAGCGCTGGGAAACCTTTTAGGTAGCTATATGCTTTATAAGTAAAATTAACAAAAATAACATAACAATGATAAAAGATAGTGGGAAAAACAATAAGGGTCTAAACATATGCCTACGAATTTACACGCAGCTCTTTGATGCTGGTTGATAACTTACTGTGTTCTATTGCAAGGATTAATACACAAAGAAGGGACTGTGGGGCTTTTTCCTCTATCAGCATAGAGGGAGGTCCAGCATAGGTGCCCTGATTGAAGTATTAGGAAAAGAAGGTTATGCTGTTCCTCAGTGGACAGTGTCAGGACAAGGGAAAATGACACCAACCTGACCGCTTTGGTTCAGAGTTGGGGGTCCATTTATTGGATTGTAATACCCTCACACACCCAATCGGGTGTCATGCTTCATCATCTGGGCTGCTCCTCGTTGGGTCGGCGGTGCAATACCCAATGGGCTCCCTGTAGTAGGGGCACTTTAGCGGAGATCTTCTTCCAATAGCCGTATGGTGAAGTGGGGGTGAGGGGCCAGAACTGTGTAGATGTATGGATTGAGTGGGTGATTTAAAATAAGGCTCGGAGTACCTGTGAGAACAATTTTTAATCAATAAGTCTCCTACCCTAGTTAAAATAAACAATGCGGCACTTGGCTAAGTATTATGTCTTATGTCTACGTGTCTCTATTGGTGCAATGAGGTCAACATGTTTCTCGCTCAACGTAAAAGTCTACATGCGATTCGTCAGGACCTATACTGTGAAGACTATCTACACTCTAAGGTTTGGCGACATGGCATCATACTCACATCAACCAAATAACTACCTATTCGTGTACCTGTCAAACCTGGAACTACCTGTGTGGGGAGAAAAGGGTGACATTGGTCATAATGGTGAGGTACACATTAGGGTATATATACAGTATCGTTTCCCTTGTGACTCTAACTTAGCTTTTTACTCAGTGAATTGTGAAAGCCAAAGTTAAGAACATAATAAAAGGTTTTAAAAACAGTGCCACACGGTGAGTGCCCACAGTGAGCTAGTGTGAACTACAGCCCTTGTGGCACAAGTGTAATGCAGCAGGTATATTTCGTTTGGACTCACCCAATGTTGTAAGCTAACCAGGCGTCAACAGAACCCAGTAGGTCAAACAAGAGGAGTTCCTCAAGTGCTAGACAAGTTCAGATAGGAGAGAACGGATGGTGCAAGAATGAGTCACACTGCTTAAGTAAATCTTGTTGCACTGGAGACCTCAATTCTTGGTCTACATTCTTACTCTCATCATGTTCATAATTTAAAAATTGTATATCAAAATTACCATTAGAAGGAAACACCCAGTTGCTCATGGTCAGTGTGGATAGACCACATACCTTCACTCTTTTTATTGTCTCCCAATATGATTGTGGCAGCAGGTGCAAGACATTGATGGCACGCTTATCTTCCATTTAAACTTTTTCCTAATTATGTGTTTGTCTCATTGTTAATCTCTAGTAGGGCCCTGTGCGTCTGCCTTGCATTCCGGAATCGCCGGTGTTAAGCTGCTTTCGGTGTTTAAGAAAGCGCACAACTCGCCCGTTGACCATATAATATATAAAGTGTCTGCGCGCTGCCCCGGTATCTGGGGATATTTTTTTGGTGTGGTTACTGCCGTTTACTGTAACTCCCAATGTGGCAGTATTAGCGTGAAATGGAAGTGCCCCTTAATTGAGGGCACCTGACTACAGTGTATAGCACACCGTTGGTTCACGTGTGCGTTCTGTCTGTATGTGCAAAGGCCGGGGCCGGTAGCCTCTAGCTATCGGCTCGGTGCCAAACTACAGCTATCAAATTAGGTAGCGTTAGCGCGAAGTAACAAGTGGATGTTCCCTGAACTAGGGACCTGGCTAGCTATCTGTTGATTACCCGTGCCCCTGATCATTCATATCGCAGAGATTAAATCTTTTTAACAAACATCCAAAGTGTCAGCAGGACAAGGGGGTGGCGCACGCTGTAGCAGTACTCACTTTTGTGCTGTTGTCACGTATCGAATCGACCTACCCACATCTACCGGGTCCGGGAGGTGAGGCGGTCTATGGCTAGTCTATTTTTATAGTCCGTCACTGCTCTCAGTAGTGGGTGGTCTCTAACCAATTAGGCGAGTGCGTGTTTCCTGATTGGAATGGCAATTTCTTGGCGGCCAGCTTAGAGTGGTGTTTTCTCATAAAGTGATCCCAAGGTACTTTTATGCTATAATATGGTGGCCATCTTAAAGTGGTGAATTTGGCTAGTTTGTTGACTGCGTTTTTGGGAATCGCGTGCCCCTGCTGATGTTTTGTTGTCTCGGTGCACGGAAGCTAGTGTCACATGATGTTCCCATATGATGGGTAGTCAGATGCAGTGATCATTTGGCGAGCATTTGAGTTGTGTTGTCTCAATATTCACAAGAAAATATGGGGCATAAGGGGAGTCCTAATACTATTGCAGGGATTGCCACATATGAACTGCAATTAACAAAAGGAACTCTGTGATAAAAGCAGTAACCCACTCATTGTGCTTTGCAGCAGGTACATTAACCCTGTGTGCTACTGTATGATAAATCTAAAATATGACAAAACAAAGATCTTGCCAGCAAGTACATTAAGCACAAGAGTTATCTGGTCATTATAATCCCTCCAAAATGCCTGTCTGTACACACAAAGATCCCTGCAGCAGGTGCCTTTAACCAGTACGTTATTTTAAAATGCAGCTCCCCCGAACTTGGCACCCAGTGTGGCGGCACAAGTCGCACCACCCTAAAGCCGGCACTGCATAACATTCACAGGCACACCACTCACACTTCCATTATGCAGAGAGGCATCATGTTAACTCCTATTACAGTGGGAACGGTCTGTCGGTGAAATATCTTGAATGCTATCATTTTACTACAATTTATTTGATTTGTTTTGGGATTGGTTTGAACGATGAATTTTAGTCTTTTTTATTTATCTATTTTATGTGTATTGCCGAGAGCAATTTGTCCAGCAGAGCATAACTGGTAGTGCTAAAATTCCAGGGATTTTCTGCTTGGTTCCCCTGGAACTAGTCCATTAAGAGCTGCTATTATCCGTGTCCAGCACTGCTGTACCTTGAGACAGGGCTTTAGAGGCTTTGCCAGAAATCCTGACTGTTTTCTTATCTTACCACCCTCCACATAGCTACAGTGAAAGGAAAAGCTGAATTCTGGTCCATCAACAGTAAATTAGCAAACAATGCATCTTGACAAGCAATGTATATGAAAATAACTGCCATTTTTAAAAAATTTACTTTTTCGCAATTAGGGACAATGTTCAGCCTAATTTGGTCTCAATTGAACTGGCCCAGTTAAATCTGCTGACCTCCAGACTCGAAGTTGTTATATTGTTGCACTTATGCCCAGAAGTCATTAAACAAGCTATCCAACTGCTTAATGCAACCAATTTGATATTCGTGTAATGCAAAACTGGATTTACCTTCCAAAATCTTTTAAAGCTTTGTGGTTCTCCAATTGCCACCATTAGGGAGTGCAAAGAGAGTTTGCATTGTGCTCGGTTTGCAGCGCAAAGCACTGATTTGGCTGGCAGTCGATGTCTGCGGGGTTGGGTGACTCAATCTTCTTATATCTATCAGCGGTCCTTCACACTTTAAAAAATATATATATCTTTGTTTTTGTTTACATTCACAGCGTTTCATGAAAAATGCACCAAACATTGCAATAAGGTGCTAAACGTGCACCTGTCAATAAACATGGAACAAAAAAGGAGGCACTCACACACACTCACACCCTCCAGTGAAATCACAAAAGGCACTCACACGACATTTCCACATAGAAAAGGAATTGAAATAATGGTTATCGTAGTGTTCCCCCACATGTCACCATAGTACACTCATCGCAAGGGAGTCGCAGCTCCTGGCGAATGAGGAATATCATAGTATAGCGGCCAGGGCAGCTGACTTCGGAGCACAGGGCTCACGGTTCGGTCCCCGGCTCCGGCGGCAGCTCAGCACCTTGTGACTCTGGGCAATAGCTCACTTAATTTCCACGACGGCCCCCAGTGCCTTGAGACCCGTAAGGGTGAGTAGTTCGCGCTTTACAAATCCGGATTTACATTTTATTTTTTTTATTTATCTCAACCACCCACCCCAAATCTTGTGAAATTTCCGCAGGCACCCCATACTTTTGTATGTGAACCATTCAGCCATCATATACAGGTCCATTCCTCTCTGCCACTCCACCAATGTCGGGGTCTCAGATGCCCTCCATTGTCATGCCACATCTCGGATTAGCCACCACCAGCCCTAACTTGCAAAAAATAAGTTGTGGCCTAGAAATATCAACATCACCTGGCACTCCCAACAGGATGTATTTGGGAAAGAGACGTATGGTATCACCCACCACCCAACTCAGTTCTCTCACCACCCATGTCCATTATACCTGGATAGACGGGCAGCTCCATAGGGTATGGAAGTAGAAACCCCTTGCAGCCCCACACCCAAGACAGTCTGGAGAGGTTGCCCTTCCTATTTGATATAGCCAGTCCCTGTCATAGTACACACAGTAGAGGATTTTAAGTTGAATCACAAGGAGTTGAGATTTTATCGCCACCTCCCTAGGGTGCATCAGGGCCACCTCCCAGTCCACATCCTCCATGTCCCCCACCTCTTGGCACCATCGTTCTCTCAATTTGGCCAACTTTTCTGGCATATGGTTATTGATTGTTTTGTATGTGAATGATATGGCCTTAGAAGACAGTTCTTCCTGTAGCAGCCATCCCTCCAATGGGGCAAACTCGGGCAGATCTAGCGTCTCTATGCCCTCCACCCTCAAAGCATGGCGTAACTGGGCATATTTCAGAAATTGGTTGTTGTGCATAGTGTAGTCATGTCAGACAGTTGCAAATGGTATCAGCTCACCACCTTCAAGGAGATCTCCCACACGTGAGATCCGCAATAGCTCCCAGGCTCCAAACCCTCTTAGTTTCCCGATCTCTTCATCCACAAACCCTCCCAGAGGGGCATCTCTCATGTCAATTTACCCGCCCAACATATTCGTACAGTAGCCTTTCGCCATGCCTCTATTGCCACCTGAGTGGCCTGCAGCAATCATCGAACTCCATTCCCACCATTGCTTTCCAACCTATAGGTGGGTTGGTCCTGAGGTGTGAATAACCAATTGTTCACCTCCACCAGATGTGTTGCCCGGTAGTAGGAGCTAATATCCAGGAACATGATACCTCCATTAAAAGGGTTAAGCTGAAGGGTGGAGAGAGCTATTGTCTGGTGTTTTCCGCGCCACAACAGGGAGCGGATATCGTTCTCCAGCTTGGCGAACATGGCCTTAGGGAATGGGGAGTATGTATTCTGCAGGGCACATAGTAACATTGGGAGCGTAATCATTTTGAAAATAGCAGCTCTCTCTAACAACATGAGCGGCAACGCACACCACTGTTCCAGTTCATCTCGGTAAGTGCGAATCACTCTTCCAAGATTTCTAGTGAAACACATCTTTCGGTGTGGTGTCACGTATACCCCCAAGTATTGAAAACCATCAGTCACTACCTGCAGCACCCGAGGGAGACCAGTGAGGTCCAAAGGGGTATAGGGATGGCATAGTATAGAGTTATTCCAGTTTATATGGTAGCCCGAATGGGCCCCATAGGACTCAAAGGTAGAGAGGATCAACAGAATAGTAGATATGGGATCAGTGACATATAACAGGATGTCGTCCACATATAGCAAGATTTTTTCTTCCTCCCTGTCCCTTCCCGAGTTCTTGAACCCCAAGATATCCTGGTGGGAGCCAATTGCCAACGCCAGTGGTTCTATCATGAGAGCAAACAACAAGGGAGACAGGGGTCATCCATCTCAGGTGCTGTGTCGTATTGAAAAGACTGAGGAGAGAACTCCATTCACTCGAACCACCGCTGTAGGGGCCTGCTATAACAAGGAGATCCACAGCTGAAAGCGAGGGCTGAAACCAAATTTATGGAGCGTCTGGTGGAGAAAAGGCCAATGAAAGGCATTAAACGCCTTTTCTGCATCTAATGCCAAGAATGGTAGCCAGCACCTCCACCCCAATGTTTAATAAATAAATGGGGCGGTAGGAGCCGCATTCAGTTTTGGGCTTGCCCTTTTTGTGGATCACGACAATGGTTTCACATTGGAGATCCAGCAGTGGTGCTCCACGGTCTCTTGACTCTCTAAAAAGGTTAAGCATTGGGGGGGGGGGGTCAACAAACCCGAGAATCTATTAAAGAATTCTGCCGGGAAGCTGTTTGGTCCGACGTCTTTCCCGGTTTCAATTTTGGCAATTGCAACATCAGTCGAATGGGGGTTAACTTCACCATCTACAATGGTATGGTTCCATCAGGATACCAGGTCTTGCCTACTAAGCCAGGCTAACAAGTTGCCCACCTTGCCTCCTTCATCATAGAGACGATGTTGTGTGGCCAGTAACTGTCTATGTACCTCCCCCGTAGCCAGGTCCCGGTACTCCCACTGGAGCACCTCAAGGGACCACAAAGCATGTGGATGAGTATGGGCCCCAGGGGAACTCTAGAGGGCCACATTCTGCTGCTTAAGGCTCTCTATACCCACTGCCTCCATTCACTTTTTGTGGGCCAGAATATTTTGCGCCTTATCCCTCAGCACCATCTTATCGGTCTCCCACAGGATCACAGCCGACTTAACCAACCCCTGGTTTTCCTGAAAATATAACTCTGAATCAATTCTGATTTCCTTTGCAACCTCTGCATCTCTCAGGTCCCAAGCTTTTAAGTGCCAACCCGCACCTCGAGGGCGACCTGTACCCTCCATATTGATCTAGAGGGGGAAGTGCTTGACAGGCCTCAAGCTAGATAGTCCACTCTGAGGATCGCGGTTGCCATTGCCCACCAGGACATAGGTGTAGGCCAGCCGGGAGAACACCTTTTGTACCCCACATAAGTAGGAGTAGTCTCTGCATGTGGGATGGTGGCCCCTCCATATGTCGCTGAGGCCCAGGGAGTGTGTGACTTTGCCCAAAGGCGTGGCTCCCACCTGGGTGGCAACAACGTTTGAACGATCTAAGGTCGGGAGCATAACATCATTGAAGCCCCCTCCTACAACATGGACAGCTGAATTAGCCTCCGGAAGTATCGCCATCACCTGATCAAGTACCGGCTGCTGCGGGCAAGGTGGTGCATAGACACAGTACAGTTATTGTCGTCCTGCCGCAACAACCCTGGACTCCCACATATCTACCGTTCTGGTCTATCCAAGTTCTGGATACCATGAATGGAGGGTGCTTTTTAACAAGTATTGATACTCCCCTCAAACCAGAGGTGTATCCCGTACATGCCAGGACCTTGTAGGACCCCCTGCCCAGGAGACAACATTGAGTACCCTTTGGGTGGATCTCTTGGAGAAAGACGATGTCAGGCTGCTGACGTCATAGATAATGCATTAACAGGCCTTGCTTCACATTGCTGCCCAACCCATTGACATTTCAGGACATTATGGTGTAGCGTGGGGAGCCTGGCAACCTATCCTGCATCGCACTGTGGGTGCTGTGCAGTGTCTGCAGCCCTGTTTACTATCCCAGAAGGTGTGGTGGAACTGCGCACTTCCGCCCTCAAAACTGAACTAGAACAATGTCTCCCCAAACAACACTCCAAACTTGCATCCCTTCCACCCTCCTCCCCACCCCACCACTGCCCCTGCAAATACAGGAATGCATGTCAACTAGACAACTATTCGTGTGCGAGGCAAGAGAGGTCTGTCGCCCACCCACAAACCCCTGACACCCAATTAGTGTCTTTGACCACTGCAGAATTAAATACAGAGAAAGAAAGCACCCACCCCCTCCCAAAACTAAAAAGAAATAGAATTGAAGAAACAAGAAATGATGATGCTCAGTCACACTGAAAGACAAGCAGACAGAAGAGAAAGTGTGGGTGGAGAAGCCACTGGGCCCATGGTCTCGCCTGCAAGACCCTCATCCACTCCTGAATGCAAAACCCTGATACCCCTACATTGCAGTTACACTTACCAGTGCCGCATCTCCAGCAGTCTTGGCAGTGCCTATCCCAGATCACCGCTCTCACCCGTTCCAAGACACAGGCAGGGATTGGGCTATCTGGGTCATCTCTCAGCAAGCCAGGGTGAGCCATGTGTAGTATGCATTGGAGAGGCGACCAATTGATAGGCAGACAAATGTTGAAAGTGATTTAAATTCCAAGTCCGGCATGTCTTCTACCACATCCAATACGTTGTCTGCCAAAGCTGCTGAGGTGACCGCCTCCACAAGGGCTCTGGCATCTTCTCTCTCTGGTCTCCAGGCCTCTATGTCTAGGATTTTGTCCTGTCGCACCACCACTCAGACTTCCGAGGCCGATCTCCTCTGTCTTCTGGACTATGTGTGTCATGACGCCCCTCGTCGGTGTCCCCTCCGAGACCCCACCATCGCCACCTCGGGACCTCAATCAATGGAGCGGCCTTCACCACGGACCTCCAGCCAGTCCCCCACCTCCTCCAGGCCAGTGAAGAAATGTGAGCACCCAATATGCAGCACCTTCAGCTTTGCCGGATAGAGTAGCATGTGTGTAAGGCCCATGTTTACAACTTTTGCTTGACCCCAGCAAACGTCTGCCGCTGCTGCTGGACCAGCTGGGTGTAGTTGGGGAAAGTATGAATGACATGATTTTTGAACCTCAGGTCTACATGTTGTCAGACCTCACGGAGTATGGCGTCTCTGTCTCTGTATGTAAGGAGTTTTACTATCATTGTTCGGGGAGGACCACCTGCGGGAGGAGGTGGCACCAAAGAGAGGTGGGCCCTTTCTACCAAAAACTCAAAGGACAGGGCAGACTCTGCAATCTTCTCCTTGATCCATCGCTACAGGAACTGCTCCGGCGCAGTGCCCTCAGCCCCCTTTGGGAATCCCACAAATTGTAGATTGCTCCTCCTGGATCGATCCTCAGCATCCTCCCCAGGCGCCTCCAATCTCTGTCTCTGCGTCTTAAAGGGTCGCCACTGTGGCCCTAAGGACATCATTTCCTCCTGCATTAGGGTGGCTTGTTGTTCCGTCTCCTTAGATTTGTCTGCAACCTTGCGGAGGTCTGCTCTTAGGAGGTTTTTGTCTTGGGCGACAGAGTCAATCTTGGCCTGAACATTTGCGCTGGAGGTCTCAATGGCTGCCAATATTTGGGGACCGGCAGGCCCCTGGGGCACCTGAATGTCTGGACTTGAGGTGTCTGATTGCCTCCCGGTCATGCCAGTGGCAGTACATTGCTCCATTTTGGTTTGTTGGAGTCCATGGAGCACTCTGTCTCTAACCATGGTGGGAGCGGGTGCCCAATCATGCCGTTCAATGCCCCAATGCTGCACCTCAGTCTCAAGGTGTCACAGTCTACTCCAACTTCAGTCACTCTTCCCCAGATGCGGGAGAACTCTGCAGGGTGAGGGCCACCAATGCTTCGAATGTCTCAAGGACAGGGTACCTTGTGTTCATTCTGTAAACCCTGGGCCCATGCTGTGCCTCCTCCTTAGTTCTCTGCCCTCTGTGACCTCCGAGGCAATGCGGATCCCTGGTTGGGTGCCCCACCACGTAGTAAGTGCCACATGGCGGCCCCTGGGCGTGTAAGGGTGACCACAGGCAAATGTAACGACCCACACACCAAGTGCCCCCAATACCACAGACGTGCACCAGCTAGCAGGAAACCAAGAGGGGAGAGGGGCCACAAAGCATCTCCATTGATGCGGGCGAGGCAAGTCATCAAGCGCATGGCCCCGTTGAGCCACTGCATGGGGGGCCGGCATGACTTCTTTGCAAAAGAGCTCCAACAGCCCAGAGGGCGGCCCAGAGCAGGCCGTGGCACACACTGCTCCATAGGCTACCGTCGTCCACCGGGTAGGCAATGAACGGGGGGCGCTGAGGCCTGGCCCGCACCTCTGATGTGTCTCCAGGGCACAAACCTGCTGCACTTCTGCCACACAGCCATATTCCCCAGCAGGTCAGGAGCGGGGACTGGATGCCTCCTACATGACTCCCCCACTGTTGCGACTGATAACAGCCCCCGCTACCTCGAACACTCAGGTGGGCTACTGGATTTGCTTCCTCATGGCAGATCTGGGCCTCCAAGTCTGGGCCCGTGGCACTTCATGACAGCAGCTCTCCAGTTGGCTCCTCTGCTTCAGGGCACAGTTTCAGCAAGTTACACCACAAGTGTGGGGCATTGGAGAGGTTTTGGACATCGGTGGGCAGGAGGATGCTTACGGATAGCACAGGAGCTCAGATTCAACACACCCAGTCAGCCATCTTGTCGACCACTCCCCCACACTTCACACTTGTTTGAACATGGCATTGTGCTATTTAGATTGAATGCATGTTTAGATTTAAAGAGATTGGGATAGTTGGGACTGTCCAATCTAATTTCAAGACTTTTTTTCGAATTTAACACAGCTGAAGTTAATGCCAACTTTTTGTTTTATGGTCTTCACCACCCCATTTCTTGCCACAGGGCTCTGTGCTCTCATCCTACCTGTTCAACATCTATGTAGCCTCTTTAGCCACCCTCTTTTATTCCCGACGCTTCACTTTCGCTCCTATGCGTGTGATATGCTGCTGAGTTTCCAGATTTACAGCATTGATTAGTCAACAGCCATATTTCCGCAGACTCTCTGGTGGTACAGTTAGTGGATGGCGGAAAATTGCTGAGATTAAATTCTCAAAAGATAGAGTTTGATTGTGTATGGAAGTGGGGCCTCTAAATGTGTATCTGTGTAAAGTAGATGAGCATTTGTTCCGCTTCTGCTGAGGTGGTGAAAAACGCAGGGGTAAACATTAATGCTGACCTGCAGTTGAACCTTAACGTAGTGTCACTAATCTCATCCTGCTCCTACCAAATAAAAAGCCCCTCACCCACTCTCCTGTATCTGTCAGAGTTAGGGAGCTGCGTGGCAGTAGCAATGTTGATGAAGGAATGGAAAAAGGAAACACTTGGCAACAAACCTTCTTCATTTATGAACCCAGGAATCCTGAAAAAAATCCCTGCATCCCTCAGCATTGCCCGCATCCTAGTCCAATCCAGTTAAAAGTTTAAGAAACACCGCTGTGAAGAACACTATAACATGACATAGTAAACGTCTACCTCCACTCAAAAGCCATCTTCCACTCTATTCATTGATTCACTGTATCTTTGCCTTTGACCCTGTACAGCGCTCCTCTACACGTATACCACCTTCATACCTACATGAATGCATACGAAGCTACAATCTGGAGCCTGAATACATGTATTGTTGCAGGCCACATGCAGGTAATCACATCCATTTGATTCAGCCTTAGGGATTCAATTTCAGTTGTTTATTTATATTCTTACTAAAAACGTTCCCAAGCTGCAATTCAGATCCTCAACACTGTCTTGAGTAGTTAAAGTATTAGTTTGGGGTCCAATAACCCATGTTTCATTTTTCAGTATTGTGCTGGGCGCTGTATCCTAGGGAATCTAATATCATACTTCTCAATATGTAGTGGTGGGTATCATTCGCTTGGTTGTAACCTTTTAAAAGACTGCTTTCTTCATATTCAGAACATCAAGCTAACATAAACAGCCTTGTTTTACAGACAAAGCAAGCATTGATGGTGGGCTCATCAGCAAGGTGGGTGATCAGGACCTGTTAATGCTTCTTTAAAGACTGGACAGTGCACCCTGAAATACTGGTCCAGAAGCAAGAAGAGGTTTCAGCTTGCTTAACTAAGTCAGTGGCTTATCACAAAATGACCAGCCATCCTTAGCCTTTAGTGATACGCCTCTAAAAGCTCACATAGGCTGGTCACCTCACAAATACTCAAGGGCCTTGGTCCGAGCAACAGCACCTCAGCCCTCGTGCATTGCAGGAGCTGCACAGCACTCTTTCATGCTGCTAAATTGAGTCCTAGCATACTAACCATTTAGAGCAGTGACAAGGAGAGGTTTCAGCTCACTGGGCTGTGTCGATGTCAAGGTGCATATTGATGAGACGCTCCTAAAACTTCACCAGCGCAAGCTGCCTCATAGATATAGAGGGGCCATGAGCTTCACAGGGGCTACAGGAACTTACATTACTTGTCCCATATGTCCTCACATTCTGATCTCCCAAAACATTGGCTGAGAAAATGAGTGAACCCTCCTCACTCCATACGACAACATCATTTATAATAAAGGTATATAGGGTGCCAGTGCAAGGGCGGGATTGGTCACATGGACTAGTTGCTGAGGGGAGAGGCTAAAAAAAAAAGGGTGAATTTCAACTGCTGATGACAGCAAAAGGTATGTGTGGCATAATTTAGGCTTGGTGAACTAATACAACCATTTGGATTGCTGAAACCGTTATAGACATCCTGGGTAGGGAATTGACTAATAAGTTAGGGATGTATGACGAAATATGATTGGGGCTTTCTTAACCTTCGCCCTAATTTGCATGATTTAATGAGCTGTTTTTAATAATAGTTGAAAATGACCGTCCTTTGTGTGGAATTCCAGCATATTTTTGCCTTCTTTTACTGAATCCGTTTTTGTTCGTCATAGGACTCTGCACACTTTACTCCTGCCTAGCTGGTAACATTGACATATTCCTAATTGGCACTTTTAATTTACTTGTAAGTCTCAACTATATGTGACAATATGAACCCAGGGCCTGTACATTAAATGCTGCTAGTGGCTGTAGCTCTCATTGTACCACCCACTAAAGTAGCACTATCAAACATACTCCAGGTCTGACTCTGCAAACCAGGTATGTAGTTTTAAACTGCTATTTCGACCTAGCAAAATAACCTTTTGTCAGGCCCAACCCTTACCATTTAATAATTATATGCCACACCTAAGGTAGACCTTAAAAACACATAGGGCAGGGTGCATTGTAAGTAAACAGTAGGACATGTATATTTAATGCTTTACATATCCTGGCAGTGAAAACCCCCCAAAGTCATTTTTCACTGTAGTAAGGTAGGCTATTCTATACAGAAACACTGGGTACATTATAACAACTTCCAATGCTTAATTTCACTTTGGTAACAGCTAATAAAATGATGTAAGGACTTGTTGTTATTGTAATTAAATTATAGCTCAATGGTCAAGTCAGATTTTATATTACTTTTTTAGCAATGGCACTTTTAGAAAGTTGTTATCTCTCTGCCTAAGTCAAAAGGGCCTTTTTGTCAGTGTCTGGTGGCACCTGACTGTTGAATGGCTCCCCTGTAGTGAGAAGTGGATTGCTTCATTGCAGTTGACAAAAGACTTTGGCATGTAGAAGGGGTTTTCCTTCTTGAGAAGAATGCCCTGGGGGTTTGTGCCCAGCCCCTTCCTGACCTTCAAAGGGGCCTACCGTGTTATTGGTAGATGTACAACTAAGTCTCCCTCGCTTTGTCTTCCTATTCAGACTGGCTCCAACTCAAGTGAGAGGGGGAGCTGCCACAGAACTGGTTTGGAGTGATCACAAGGGAGAGTTTGCCCTTCTTCCTAGCCACACCTCTGGGTAAGCACAGGAAGCTCTGAGATTGGAAAAAATGGTTCTGATATGTTAGATGTAGGTAGAGCGAGGCACTGTGGGATACTTTACAGTAAAATACACATGAAGTGCTGCAAAAGTGGTTGGGGTCACCCCTGGGAACTTTTACCCCAGTGGTTAGGAGGTGGCAATGAATGAATGAATGAAATGGAACTTATGAAGCGCAACAGCTGCTCCACAGAGTGTCCCGGCACTAAAGACTCATGAAGGATGAACCTTAATTAAACCTTGATTAAATCTGAATAATAAGCTTGACTTGCTTGCTTGCCTTGACCCCAGAAGTGACTTCAAGAGTCAGTTGGCTAACCTCCTGTTTTAGTTACAGGCACACGCCAAGCTTCCATAGGCAGCCTCTCTCCTTGCAACTGCGCAGCTGATCAGTTCCAAATGGACCTGCCCAGCCTCTCTCCTTGCAACTGTGCAGCTGATCAGGTCCAACTGGACCTGCCCAGGACTCTTCTGCTGGACTCTGTTGGAATGAGTCATAACCCCCAAGTGGTGCCCCATCCCCATATCCTGTTGTTAGAGTGCACTCCTCCTGTCTAAACTGCAAAAGCTGGGACTAAGAAACCTTTTGCCAATTTTTGCCCCAAAGAGCGGCTGGGAGACTAGGACCACTATCGAGCAGAAACTGTCAATGTCAACTTGCTGGTTTGCCATGCTGCAGAAGATCTGACCTCCAGAAAAGTTTCTAAGTATGAATGTAGAGAGCTTTATCAGGGCCCACATAGAGGCCTCCCTGGGCGCAGACATTGGAATTGCCCACTCAGAGCTTTCCAGCCTTCGTCGACTGTGCTGAGATCCAGCTCTTCAGCAAGCCGCTGTCATCGAGCCCTGCTTCGTATTATCCTTGCAGCTTGCCTCACTGGCGACTCATTGTCGTCCACTTTTTTTCCAGAAACACTTCAAAGTCAGAAGGCAAACGTTCCACCGAGATTACCCTGGTCCCTGTATCCAACTGTGCTCCATTTTATTCGGCTTTAACTTTTGATATTGACCTGGTCTAGCATGACCAGATAGTCACAGTTGGCGCTTTGTGGTTTTTGGTACTACTTTTAATTCAAACCTTAAAAAACATATCTGTGGGTCTACTTACGGGATTTTTGTTGTTTGTGTTGTGTTTTCAGTCTATTACTGTTTGAGTACAGCCTAAATACTTTACACATTGCCTCCAAGTTAAGCCTGACTGCTTTGGGCCAGACTACAAGAGGGTTAAACACAGGTGTATTTAGAGATTTTATTGGTTCACCCTTACAAGGATTTTGATGATTATTTGAGGTGGGTTCTCACCCCCCCCCCCATCCAATGCTCCAATGTCTTACCATGATAATTCTTATACACTTCTTATGTAGACAAGCAATGTATGGTAAATAAAAGAGTAATTACCAAATATCAATCATTCTGTGTGCTTACTGATTTGGGGTGTACCAGGACATTGCTCCATTATTATTATATTATCACATCCAAATAAGAGGTTATCTGTCAGTTTTGTCTGACTGCTAACACTCCTCATCTAAGAGCATAACTCGCTAGATGAGGGGTGAGAGAAAATCCTTTTCTCTGAGAAGGATGCATTACTTTTTGGGACTAAGAGGATCTACCGGGTGTGAACAAGACTCAAGTGCAGTGCAGATCTCTCAGCGTGAAGTAGGGCCACAATGTCTGGATGACAGACAGTCTTGTGGTGCTTGCAAATAAAAATGTGCTAGAAGCATGACTTGCTTGCTTCCTGCATTTCCGTTTTTTTTGTTTATATATGCTAATATGAGTCTTTAGGAATGAGGTTGACGGAATCGGAGGCTAATGGGCTCTCATTCAGAGGTAAAAGGTCCAGAACCTTAGTACTTCAGAGCGATGACCCGGAAGAGAGGCGAGGCGAGCACAATGCATGCGCCCATTTGTTTCCAAAAGGTTAGCGGTAGTGCAAAGAAGGAAGAGTCAACAGCATTTTCTTTTGCAAAAGGCAGATGAGACAGCCAGGGCTGTAGTTATCATTAAAGCATCAGGTGCAGTAGCACCAGGTTCCATGGGTCGGGCCACAGTGGCCAACTGTACCACTGTTTTATCTGCCTTACTATGCAAAATTGGAGAATGGGCCAATTTTCCAAATGTTCTATGCTAACATTAGAGCCCAGAGAACCTTTGCTGCCCCAGTGTTTCTTAAGGCCTCAGAGCGATTGTCCACTGTACATAACGTTTATCTATTTTCCTACCCAAATGGGGAGTGGAGTTCCTTTTTCTTCCTTGATAGCGTTAGGGCTGGGTCACTCTTTCTCTGCTAATCTAGTTTTAGGTCTCAGTTCGATGGTCCAGTGGAAGGGGCTAGGCCCATGTAGCATGGTTTACAAGCTACCGACCAAGGTCACAAAATATGAACTACAGAAGGGCTGAGTGAAAACATGTTATAATTTTCCCAAACACTTAGCAGTAGCAGCATGACAAAGGCGACAATTAAATTATGATTTTGTCCTCTAACCAGAGGTTTGCGTAGCCAATGCCGTTATTTGGCAGATATAGTTATAATGAGTGATACATATTTTCAATGACAACATTTTTGAGCTTTATATAAAGTTATCGTAGCTAGAATGTGTTTTTTTCAGTGAAATAACATCACCTTATAATGGATTGACCTGAGCTTGAAAATCCTTAATAATTTACTGCCGGAGACTGTATTGTGCGTAGATTATCATGGTGGATAGATATATCTTTTCAACAGCAATTCTCAATAGATGTGTTTTTTCAACTTTTCCATTCTTTCTATATCTGTGAGTGTGTCTGGAAAATGTGGAGCAGAAATAGAAAAGCAGAAATAGTTAAGATTGCAGCTTGAAGAGATTGCGTCTACAACCTATTACACATGCATTATTGGATGACTGCAGGTCATGAGTCCAGGGTTACACAATAAAATCCATTATAAGAACAAGGAATGTAAACTATCAACATATTTTCCACAGTAACGATCCTTAAGTTTCTATACCCCACAAACTGAACTCTTGCAAGCTAAGTTTTACAGTGTAGCAGACATCAAGCATGTAGCAATAACACTTTAAACTTTAAAAATTACATGTTAAGTAAACAGTAAAAATACTGTAAATAGTAAACAGAACTTAATGACTGACATTTGATTTAATATATATATATATATATGTCACTCAAAGACCTCTCCTATGAAAAAGAGGCAGCAGCACTCCACAACGATATAATCCTCTTTATTTCAACAGCACCGGCAGTCCTAATATATTTCGGTCACCATTGACCTTCTTCAGAGGTGTGCCAGTTTAACATCGCATGAGGGGCAAACGAAAACAACAAGTTGATCACCACACTTTAAATACTCGCCCCCTATTGGACGCCCAGATGGATTGGAAAAAGTGCATTCTGGTACTTGCTGTTTACTGTCCCCTTTAATTATACAATCCTCCAGTGGATGATGTTTAAAATTTAGCTGTAATTTCAGGTACGTTGCGTCTTATATCAAACCCACTTTTAAGGCGACTAAGATCCATGCCGAAGTCAGTCTTCGGCGGCGCCGTTGCCCTCCGCTTTCCGCGAGCACAAACAAGGGTTCTCTTTCGGGCAGGTCAAGCGCTCTTGCTGGCGGTGCTTGCTTTCGGCTGAACCACGCCGTTTAACATCACTGAAAGACCTCTCCTATGTAAAAGAGGCAGCAGCACTCCACAACGATATAATTCTCTTTATTTCAACAGCATCGGCAGTCCTAATATATTTCGGTCACCATTGACCTTCTTCAGAGGTGTGCCGGTTTAACATCGCATGAGGGGCAAACGAAAACAACAAGTTGATCACCACACTTTAAATACTCGCCCCCTATTGGACGCCCAGATGGATTGGAAAAAGTGCATTCTGGTACTTGCTGTTTACTGTCCCCTTTAATTATACAATCCTCCAGTGGATGATGTTTAAAATTTAGCTGTAATTTCAGGTACGTTGCGTCTTATGTCAAACCCACTTTTAAGGCGACTAAGATCCATGCCGAAGTCAGTCTTCGGCGGCGCCGTTGCCCTCCGCTTTCCGCGAGCACAAACAAGGGTTCTCTTTCGGGCAGGTCAAGCGCTCTTGCTGGCGGTGCTTGCTTTCGGCTGAACCACGCCGTTTAACATCACTCAAAGACCTCTCCTATGAAAAAGAGGCAGCAGCACTCCACAACGATATAATCCTCTTTATTTCAACAGCACCGGCAGTCCTAATATATTTCGGTCACCATTGACCTTCTTCAGAGGTGTGCCGGTTTAACATCGCATGAGGGCAAACGAAAACAACAAGTTGATCACCACACTTTAAATACTCGCCCCTATTGGACGCCTAGATGGATTGGAAAAAGTGCATTCTGGTACTTGCTGTTTACTGTCCCCTTTAATTATACAATCCTCCAGTGGATGATGTTTAAAATTTAGCTGTAATTTCAGGTACGTTGCGTCTTATGTCAAACCCACTATATATATGTATATATGTTGCAAATATATATATATATGTATTTATATATTGATGAAAGAAGTCACTCAAACATATGGACTCACGAAAGAACACATATAAATTTACACTACAACATTTCGGCTTCCGCCTCCCTCAGATAGTAGTAGATTGTTTGCTCTGTGGTTGCACAGCTGGCACTGCTGGATTGTTCAAAAAGCATCATGAGTGAAGATTCCATTTGGAATACGGAATCAATGGAGTCCTGACATCTCCTGAGATGTGCAGTAATCAGGTGTTATAGTATTGTTAGTGATGTTCAGTCTATATGGATACACTGATTTTAAACGGTACAATCCAAAAGTTTTCTCTGAAGTCCAGAGGTTCTTCCTTTAAGACATGTTCCAGAGAGAAAATCTTCGAATTTGATAGCAAATGGACCAATTGGTAACAGATTTGAACATTTTCCCAGTTAATAGCCACAAAAACCATAACTTGCACAGCAAATGCAATGCTCATTGCTTCACCCTTGATTCAACAGGTGCAATTACAAATGTTGCAAACATATCACATTACCCTTACCGTTTTGACAGAGACGACTATGAACGTAGCATCATTTACTGGTTGACTATGTGTTGTGGGCTGCTGCTGTCAGTTGAGCAACGTTTAATAATGAACATTTTTTGGTGCATGTGTTTCAAGGTTCTTTTGTGAAGCCTGTGTATGTATGTTTTTTATTTCCTATCCATTTGGCACCAAACAGTTTATGGGATATTTACACACTGCACATTGTTTCTCATTTGTGCCTCTCTCTTATGTAACACATTCAAGATGATCACACACATGCCACACTTACATGGAAAGCAATGTAATAGGGGATCCAAAAACATATTAAAAACAGAGGAATGTCATAATTAAACTAGTGGATGCCCTCTTGCACTCGTATCTAATCAACAGCAAAGACTACTATTTAACTCAATCAGTCCCAGTGAAATGAAGATGCCATGTAGGTTTGTTAAAATATGACCCGAAAATTACAAAATACTGTCATTTTTGTGTACACTGTGTACACATTAACAATTATTATTCAAACTTTTAGGATACTGAAAAATACTCTCTTTTTTTAACTTCCGTGTAACAGTGGACCTTAATTAAACCTTCCTTTCTCAATTGGGAAGACGGGAATTGAGTCCCAAAAATATGCTCAGTAACTGCTCCCATTGCATTCTGGTAAATTTATGATATAACACTATGGCCTAAGTACATGTATAAGAGCTATTTATTGCACCCAGTAAATAATGATACCACGTGGTTCTGTATTTATCGGGTGCAATAAATAGCACCAAATACAAATTTTCCTGGGCATTAACATGTGGATTTTGGTGTTTACCGCACAAACATCCGCATGATACGGTAAATACCATATGTTTTTATCCATTAAATTTTGGCAGGTCACGAATGTTGAGTTATTTAACGCATCCGATAATCATCAGATGCGATAAAAAAAGAACTTGTAATTCAGACCTATTGTAAACAGATGTTTTTGCATGGGTCATAATTAAACGAGCAACTCGTAATCATGGCCCGTATAGGCTACTTTTGTCTGTGTATGTAGCATTGATGGAATACACCTCTAAAATTTAGAGTGATATATTACTGATGAGTGTGATAGAATACTCAGATTTTATTGGTGCACAGACACAGCCAAAACCTTTTTTCTATCTGTGGTATGATATCATTGTAATTAAATGTTTCCTACACAAACCTGAAGGCGTGAACCTTAAAGTTTGATATTACGGGCATGATATCGAAAAGTTACAACACATTGACATGAGAAATTGTGTGATGACCTGACTTCTAGGAAACCATTGTGAGGGGGAGGGGCTTTTCTCAATGGAGTAATCAGTGGCATAGCAGTAGGTCAGCATTTTTGACACTTTCTGTTTTAACTCCAAATATGAAAAACAAGTTTCATTATTTTCCAAGATCTGTACCATATGCCTCAATCTAACGAGGTGGCATGTAAGCCATGACTGGCTGCCGCCAACATGTCCCGATAGATAGGAAATGCTGCCATATTTCTCATACCTATAAATGAAAAAATTTATGCATAAGGGACACAGTGATAGATGTAGCATCAACGGTGTAGCCATCATTTAATTGGCCTGATAATGTTCAGTTTATTATTTGTTTCATCTTCAAATTACATCTAAATTAAATTTAGCAAAGCATATGCCTGGTCAAATGTTGCACTTCAAGTATGCTTGAAATATTTTGTAATGTATTACGGATTTCATGTCCTTAATTCACTGTTGCCATTTTACATTTGTTATTGCAGCCATTGGCAATGTACCCTTTCTAATTAACTAACTGAATGTGACACTTATCCATCTTTATTCCCCAGCACCCACCATAAAGCCTGAGAATGACCTAAATTTCCATTTTCAAACCCAAGAGCTGTGCTTAGTTGCTCCTAAACTAAATGTATAAATATGCTTTTTTTAGATCTGCCTCAGATAGGCCCCAGAGCATAAAAGACTGCTGCCTTATATTATTATTTTGATTGCAGTATTTGTTTAAAACTGTTCATTGTTGCTTTGAAAACCATGACTAGAAAGGCCAAAGGATTTGGAATTTTTATGATGCATAGCCAGTGGTCTTCATTTATTTATTCAAACCATGCAAGTTCACACATACATTCAATAAAAATTATGCACACAGTTTATAAAGTTAAGAATGGCTGGAAACATATATATAGGAGTCGATTCACAAAAACATTTATGAATGCAGGAATTAGTGTTACAGGAGTCCTCTTTTACATACTCTTACTCCTCTGTGAATTTAGGAATGCAGAAATTAGTGCTACAGGAGTACTCTTTTACATAGTCTTACATTCCTTTGTGATTCAACACGAAATGTCCTACTCCTTATCGGTAAAAGTGCAAAAAGAGAACAATCTTTCCTTATTTTTGCTGATTGTATATCAAGTCTAATGAACACTTATTTAGAATGGCGTACCACTTTTCGGTAAACCTGGTGTTATTTTTACATAAAGTAGATTTCAAAGATATCCTTAATCCTCTTGGAATCCATTGTGCTTTGTGATATTTATTCAGTGTACTCGCGTGTAGGTGTTGGTTGATTGCCTTTATAGAAATGTACAATAATTGTTTTATGTTCGATTGAATTGATCCCGTGCTGGTGCTCTCTGTTTCTTCTATTAGCAAATAGATTCGTTGTGTTTCATCATTCGTAAAACAAAATGTTTCTGCTCTGTATTCAGTGAGGTTAGATATTTCTTCATACAACATTGTAGTTCCGGGTGCTTGGTCTGTTTATTCAGAAAAAGTCCATAAATTTAATCCGTTAATGGCCATTGACAAACTCAATACAGTAGATGAAAGAATTGGATTCACTTTCCCAATCAGTAAAGAACAGATTACATTCCTTGACACCTTATTGTCAAACCAAGATGGACATCTCACAACAAGAGTGTACACTAAACCAACTGATCGGAACAATCTACTTCATTATAACAGCTTTCACCAACCTTCACTAAAAAACACTTACCGTTTTCCCAAATACTAAGGCTGAAAAGGGTCTCATCAAATGGAAAAAAATACAATGAAAGCATGATTACCGCAGTTGAGAAATTCAGACAACGGGGTTACCCGGAAACTATCTTGCAGGAGGTGATTCACAAGGCACAAAATAAAACACGAGAGAGCTTATTAACCAATACGAATGTATCAAAAGAAAACGAAAACAGAATGGTTTTCATATCCAAGCTTTCCACCCGCAGTTACAGGATCAAGAATACCATACTGAAATATTGGCCAATGCTAACAATGGAAAAGGACTTTAAATGTATCTTTGAACATCAACCAAGATTTGCATATTTACAAATGAGGAATTTGAAACAAATACTCAACAAAGCGCACGAGAAAAATGAACAAATTTATTATCGGGGAACATTACCCTGCATGAACTGTGGTAGTTGCAATTCAATCATCAAAGGCAATACTATACTACACCCCACTCGAGGTAAAACCATCAAATTAAAAGTGACAGCCACATGCAACAGTAGAAATGTGGTTTACATGTTGAAATGCCCATGCGGGTATGCATATGTGGGTAAAATAGAGAGGAAAATTAAGATACGCCTCAACGAACATAAAAGCAATATCCGTACGAAGAACCTCAAATCAACTGTGGCTACCCATTTTAACACTCACAAACACAACATAGGCCAACTCAGGTTTTTGATCTTGGAACAAGTTCCTATCCAATTGGAAAGAGACAATACGCAATTCTTACTACAGAGAGAAACATTCTGGATTAATTACTTAGACACTCTTAATCCCAGAGGTCTTAATGAATGTATGGACCTAAGCTGTTTCTTATAGGTATAACACTACTCGCCTGTAGGACAGAGCACAAACGGAACAGGAGTAGAATTATCCCAACACAAGTGATATTCAGTGTACTTATAGAACGCATTGTCTCAAGGATACATAGGAAATAACAAGAATTTCTCAAATATTTTGAACGGGGCAAATGTATATGGGAAAGTGACAATATTTGTATATTTGTTAAAGATATTTATCATATTTGTCAATCAAAATCACCATAACACCAGTTTTCATAGCATATTCTGATAAGGAGTTTAACTGGTTGGAGAACATGAAAAAAGTTGACAAATCAGGGAAACATTAATGTATCATTCTTTTCATTGTTTATATTTTTAAAGAAACTTCTCTATATTTCAACAGACTGTAATTTTGACCATCACCCTTTCACCAATAGGACACACTGCCATACGTGACTGGCACCACGACCTCGTTGACCTTTTTCATCATCTATTCTTTAGGATCATCACCATTGAAAGATGAGAGCATCTTTCAGCAGAGTCTTTCTTTTATTTTATTTTATTTCACTTTAGCCACCTAGTAGTTTCGACACAAGACGAGTGTCTTTTAGTAGAGTCTTTCTTTTACTTTTATTGACCCAGTAGTTCCGACACATGATGCGCGTTCACACACTTCCGGATCAAGTACATTTGTATCCGGTTGACACTACACACCCAAGAACACTCATACAATGGTATTGCGGTAACCGGTGCTTGTAACGATACGCACTTAATCGGGTAAGTCCGAATACAGCTACTAACAGTCTTAAGTTTCGTTAACATCACTTATTGGTAACAGGAATTTATGTAATTCTCAGGTTAAATCTTGGAAATCGAAAATATGGACATTCGAATATAACCCTTTCTTACCGTTCCAGTAAGTTTTTACCCGCGTTTACACTTCAGGTACTTCATGGTTATTAGCATGAGTTTGTTGAGCACGGGCACAATTACATTTTACCGCTTTCTGTTGAACCTTTACCCGCGTTTACATCATGGGCAACGTACGAGTAGCTTACAGTCATCAGCATGAGTTTCCCGAGCACGGGCATCGTTAGACTTCAATAACATTGGTAAAAGGTTTTTCCCCCCTAAAGTTAACACTTGGGACATACTAACAGTGTTAAAAAGATCTTCTAAAATCACTGTAATAATTTTCACTCGCGCTCATATCACGAGTTATGCATGGTCACCAGAATGAGTTTCACACTGGCACGACTGAATTTTGTTTTTTTCTGGTTAACATTAAAGAAACATCTATTGGATAAAAACGGCTTTAACGCCACTTTAAAACTCAATAAACAAGGCAACATTCTGTTGCATTTGAACTACAACGAATTCATACTTGAACAGATTAACACATGTAACACACGAGCAATCACTCTATTTGTTTTAGTTGAAAACTTTGCATTGTTGTTTGGACACAAACACAAAGAATCACTTATACCATTGATAAGTTTGTTAATTACAAGAATTAGATTTATGCACCCACTATGACTGAGCTCAAGTTTCTTCTATGTTTTCAGGTTTAAGCCCCTGATGAAGGGTAATGCCCGTTTTGAATATATGAGTTTGATTCAGAATGGACGTTACTAAATGATGAAAGCAAGTAAATGACAAAAAAGAAAACAAAATAAATAAAAAGAATTTTGGAAAAATCTTCACAGCTTTTGAACAACTTTATTTAAAACGATAATCAAGTGCGATTTGGGGACGCCCTCCATAATTTTGGGCCAGCGCAATAAGTGACTCAGGAGGACCTTGCCAGAATCTGCTCTTGAATATTTAGGGTACTCCCCCATCAAACCCTAACTGGTCCTCCTGTAAATGCAGCTCTGGTAGACTTTCTGACGCCTTCTGACAAGTGCAGGTTGCATTTCTTTCTATAAATCATATTACAAGAATACATAGCATATGAACTAATGATGCACTATCAATTTATATCAAAGTATCTGCACACTGTAAAAGCATACATTTTACAATAAATACAGAAATAATAATGAGTGCATGAATACATGGGTTCAAAAAGAAGGAAAAGGCCAAAGCATTTGACGCAGATAGCAACTAAAAAATTATTAGGTCCATACATTTAATTGATTTAAATAATAATTTGTATTATGTACACAATATGTCTAGTCTAGTCAAACAACAAACCCCATAGTCTTAGTTCATGATACCCATTTTTTTTTATTGTCACAAATGGGCCTACAACAATAACACGCTCAAACTCGTGCCCCTAGGAAATGCAGGTGGCACACAAAGTGAAAAACCTTGACCGTGCACAGTTAACAATAAATGTCCACAATTTACACTTAACATCCATAACTTTCACGTGTTCATAATCCAAGCAGGTGTTAAATGTAAGAGAAAAACAATTCAACCTGCAGAAGCAAACTGTGAACAGCTCAGGAAAAACATTGTAAATGAGGTTTACGCCCAGAAAGAAACAAATCCCTCTTGATTCACAAAACACAAACAAATGATTTCAACTTGTTTACCACTGACACTCACACATTGTTCAAATCTTGTGAAAGGCAGGAATTGAAATAATGAAAAGAAAACAAGTGTAACAA
Source organism: Calotriton arnoldi (assembly GCA_963921515.1). NCBI lineage: Eukaryota > Metazoa > Chordata > Amphibia > Caudata > Salamandridae > Calotriton > Calotriton arnoldi. The sequence continues at coordinate 942,424 of CAWUFW010003125.1, read as the reverse complement.
GGAATCCAAACTGATATTGTGCATTGAGCCAATGTTAAAACAAAGCTATCACATAAATAATAAAGATTCATGTCAGCTGTTCTTGTTAAAGTACTTACATATGCAAGTAAACTTATATGTAATTGACAGTTCCAAAAAAGAGATGACTTAAGCAGGTTTATGCCAGTTAACAAACGGGTGGAATTATGCCAATTTAGCATCTGCATCGAAAATGCTTTGTCTTTGTGTTGCCCATTTTTCATTATTCGTTTCAAGGTGCCAGCAGATTTCAGTAGCAATTTATAGACACCATAGCGGGGCAATGTGTTTTACCTGTAGTCTGCCCAGGTTAGTGGATCTTAATTTTCAAAGTATTGCCTGACCACCAAAGATTCTATAAGGAATACACAAAAAACATTTTGGGGCTCATTTACAAGAAAGAGACAGAGTGTGGCACCGCAAGCCATTTGGCTGTGCCGCGCTGCGTCACTTTCAAAGCACAGGGATGTGCCATGCGCCAACGCAGGCACCCTTGTGCCATGGTGCATGGGTGTCTGCGTTTTAGGGGAGATTGTTTTTGTGCAAGAAGGGACATCATCCTGCACAAAAACAATTACATGGTGTGTTTTCCTCTTTCTATTCATGCTGCATTCTGCAAGAGGATAAAACAAGAAGAAATATAGGTATTTCTCCTTGTTGCGCCTCACCTGGGGATTCCCAGTTTTACGAAATGTTGTAAATCTAGGAATACAGCACAATCCATGGGTGGTGTGTGGGACCACCCACAGCAACACCCATGGCATGCCTCTTTCACGCAAAGTGCTGTGTGAAAAGGGGCCATATTTACAAGCCCACAAAAAGCCACGCAGGGTGGCTTTACATGGCCTTGTAAATATGGAGCACCACACTGCACCACCTGCACGTCAAAAAAAGTGAAGCACCAGAGGCGCAGGAGCTTGTAAATGTGCCCCTTCTTATCTACACCTGGGACAACAGGAAAAATAGCAATTTTTTCACAAACAATTAAAACGTATGGGTGGAGATTTAGATTTCTCACCATACTTTTATGTTTTTTTGGGCATCCATGCACATTTCCAAAAGTACACCTGGAAATTTGCACCAAACAGAGCTTTCAAGGCATATTTCTAGAAATATCATGTGGCTGTTCCCAAAGACTACAATTACCCTATAGAGAGCTCTCCCTACTGAAGAATAGTACATTTGCATGGGATTAGGAGCCACCTATTCAAATACGAATTCTTTTTTTCCGTTTCTCTACATGGAAAATAGTTTTCCCTGCAGAGAAAGCACTTTTCCTACACCCTCAAAAACTCTATGGGTGCTGCATTCTCTTTCTATCCTGGAAGGAAAGTTACTCTAGCCTTTGAGTGAAGTAAATCTCCCACCATTTCCAGGGTAGAAAGGTGTCAGAGAGGAGTTTGAGAATTTCTGGATGTTCCCAAACTTCCTGGGCAAACCATGCCTTGAACCATCCACGTGCCACCCCTTGAGTGGAATTTAGTTTTGCACCAGACAGAGCTTTCAAGGCATACTTCTGTAAATATCATGTGGCTGTTCCCAAAGGCTCCAATTTCCCCTATAGAGTGTTCTCCATACTGAGGAATAGTGCATATGCACATGATTAGGAACCACCTGTTCAAATGCAAATTCTTTTTTTCCTTTTCTCTACCTGGAAAATATGTTTTCCCTGCAGAGAAAGCCCTTTTCCTACACTCTGTGGGTGCTGTATTCCCTTTCTATCCTGGAAGGAAAGTGACTCTAGCCTGTGAGTGAAGTAAATCTCCCACCATTTCCATGGTAGAAAGGGGTCAGAGAGGAGTTTGAGAAGTTCTGGGTGTTCCCAAACTTCCAGGGCAAACCATGCCTTGAACAATCCACTTGTCACCCCTTGAGTGGAATTTATTAATGTGGATTTCTCCACAAAAGTGTCTGAGAAATCTGCAGTGGAAAATAGATTTACACTCACCAGAAAACACTTTGTGGATTCCTGGAAGGTGTTAAAGTAATTTCAGTAATAAACTTACTTTAACAACCAAATGTACCTTTTTGAATAGGGCCCACTATTCTCATATTACCTGTATGTTTGTTATAGTTACATGCTTCTTTTTGCATGATCACCCCCATTTGTTTGGACTGCTACTACTGGTTCTTTGACTGTGCACTGGGACTCTGCTACGTAGGGCACAGTGCATGTGCTATGACCCCTAAAACATGTTGAAATTGACTATTTTCCTAAGTGGCATAAGTACCTGTTATATGGTACAAAGTGTACCCAGGGTCTGTAAGTTAAATATCACTAGTGGACTGCAGGACAGATTTTACCACCACTAGAGTGACAGTTTAAAATATAACTGCATATCTACCACTGTGGCCTATCTTTGCAGTTTTAAAACTGCATTTTCAACCTGTCCAAATTGCCCCTTTGGCAGGCCTAAACCCTACTTTTGAATATTAATAAGTCACCTCCAAAAAGGCCTTAAATAGTCACAAGGCAGGGTTCATGGTATATAAAATTTGGACATGTAAAATGGTAAAATGTTAATGCTAAAAATATTTAAATTTAAAAATGTTGTCTCCACTGAAGAAACAGCTATAAAGTACATTCTTGGTCTTCCTAAACTATTTATTGCAAGTCTAAAGCACTAGTAATGTCAACCAATAGCAATCAATCAATCAATAGGTAGGTTTGTAGAGCACGACTTGTCACCCGTGGGGGTATCCAGGCGCTGGAAGGGTCCAGAGTCTCAGTCAAATATCCAGGTCTACAGTGTCTTTTGGAAATCCTGGGGAGTGAGAGAGGTCCTGAAGTGCAGAGGGGAGGCCATTCTATGGCCTAGCTGTGAGGTAGGAGAAGGAGGGTCCTCCTACCCTGCTCCAGTATATACAGGGGTGTGGGCCAGTGTGAGGGAGGAGGAGCGGAGGTGTCTAGCAGTTTTATGGAAGCTCAGGCGGTGGTCGATGTAGGTGAGCCCGGAGTTGTGAAGGGCCTTGATCACGTGTGTAAGGAGCTTGAAATGACATCCCTTCTGCACAGGGAGCCAGTGGAGCTCTCTGAGGTGGGGGTGATGTGGGTGCGATAAGGGAGATCTAGGATTAGTCTTTGTTGGAAAGTGGATTATTGGTAGGGGCAAATGTAGGTCTGCCACTGGCAATAAGGCCACTAACATATGATAGGACTCAGCATAGGTGTTAGAAAATTATTCCTATGCTCAACCCTTGGTAACGTGGCTGCGAGCAGACAGGCTTAACTTCAAAGACAGGTATGTAAAGCATTTAAACACACCAATTCAGTAAATAATTAAGACACAACACATAATAAAAATACACCACCAATTTATAAAAATAGGAAATATTTTTATCTTTAAAATGACACCAAAACGACAAAAATCCAATGTAGGGAACCGGAGATATGAATTTTCAAAGATTTAGCAAAATATAGCACTTAGAAACTTATAGCACCATATTGGGATACAGGCTCGCGATAGACCGACCCAAAGTCAAAGTTTCAGGTCGACCGCGATGGACCCCTGAGCGTCTACCCCTCGCGGAAGGTCCCAGTCACAGTTTTTACCTTTGGACTTAGAAACTTTTCTGGAGCTTTTCTTCCCAGGGTCCCTCGAAGCTCTCAGCCAGTCCGGTTTCGGTGAGGGTTCGCCGGATAGCCTTGCAATGGGCTCCCGGTCAAACTCATGGAAGTCCGGTTCCAGCGGGGCAAACCCAGGATCGAGGCCGACACGCGGTTGAAGGCAGGCGGCTTGGCTTTCGCAGTTGCTCTTGGTCACCTTTTCATCGTTCGGACTTAGAAACTTTTACAGAGCTTTTTCTCGCGGGGTCCCTCGATGCTCTTCACCAGGCCGGATTCGGTGAGGGTTCGCCAGCCTCGGATTTCTTCTACTCCCGGTCAAACTCTGGAAGTTGGACCTACGGAGCTTTTAGCGGGACGAACCTGGATGGCTTGGCCGGCTCGCGGTTGAAGGCAGGCGGCTTGGCTGGCCAGGTTGAGTCGGTACCTCTATGGAGCTTTTTTTCAAAGTTGCTCCAAAGTTCTCCAAACTTCTTGAACTTCTTCCTGAAGTTCCTCAAGGGGTCCCAAAGTGTCTCAAACTCACTCCAAGGGTCTGGGAGCTCCAAGATGGTCCTTGAAAGTTGAGGACTTCAGTTCCCACAATCCACTTGGACAAAACCCTTACAAATCCACTGGTAGTTCTTCCAGTTGATGATCCTTGGTGCTGATGGTCCAGGTAAGCTCTGTTAACCTGTAGCTTGCAGGGAGTCCACTCTTTAGTTCTTTTGCAGCAAGGTAATCCACAGGGCTGTAGTTTCAGCTGGTGCAGTCTTCAGAGGACCGGCCTTAGAGTTTTGCACCCCCAACTTCTCAGCATGGCAACGTCTTGCTTCCTTAATTTTCAAGCAGGAGATCTGGAGGGCTCTGCCCCTCTCAGATACTTATTCCAAGTTCTCTGGGTCAGGCAGGAGGTCACTCCTGACCAGTAGGAGCAGGGTAACTCCTCAACGATATGACCACATCCTGTAGCGTGTGGCATTATTTTGTCCCAGAGTGCATCAAATCTTCCAAATTCATAATGGCTGATTTTCCAGCAGGGAGGTAAGAGCTGGCTAACAACACCCCTAGGATGGCTAATTTACTTAGACTCTCCCCCCTGCATCTGCTCATACCTTCCTTAATCCTACCATCTGCCTGAGGTGGAAAGTTCAGAGTTGTAAATGACACTGGTTTCTGCTCTCCTCTTTGAAGACCATGGTTTACGACTCCTCCCCCTGGCCTGGCATTCCTGTGGAACAGCACACTGCCCTGCCAGCAGAGCTGGTTAACCCCAGGGGCTCTTTATCACCTCTTCAAGGCAGCCTGGCTAATCCACTTAACTCTGACCAATCAGGGCAGACCACTGGAAGGCTGAATCTGGACCTACAAACAAGATAGTCTTATAACTTCTTGTATGTACACTTTAGGAGAAATTCAACAATATCATATTGTGGGATTTATTAATACCATTCGGGAAGTCTTTGAATGGTACTTCTAGCCCTCTCCTATCAAGAGTTATTAGTTAATAACTCCCTACCATGTTAACCTATGTAGCAGGGGATTTGCAATGGGAAAAATGACTTGGGCCATTTTTCCAGCACCAGGACTTACAAAAACATATTTTATAAGTACTTTGCTTATATCTACAGGACCCCCACCCCATGGGACACTTAGGTGAGGCTTTAGGGGTTCTGAATCTGTCGAAATATTGCAGATCCTCACTTCACAGTGCTCCTAGCATCAAAGTCGAATTTGGGCAGCACTTTATCACAATGTGGGGAGTGAAATGTGAAATTTCACTTAACCCAGGGCATATAAAACTCATTTTATAAGGGTCTACCTTATAGATACGTGACCCTCCACCCCTGGGACACCTAGGGGAGACCCTGGGGGTTCCTAATATGCCATAACATTTTTAAGTGCCCCAAACACCAAAGTCGACTTTGGGCACAATTTACTTTTTAAAAGCAGTCATGGCACCCAGGGCTGCTTTTAAAACTCACCTCAGGCCTCAGCAGTGCACACATGCACGTGCAGAAGGCTGCTGGCCTATAAACTGCCTAGCCCTACTATATACTAGGGACTGATAGGTAGTTTTAATTCCCCTGACCTATTATACACTAGGGACTTATAGGGTAGGTCATGCCAATCACAGGGGTACCCCAACCCATAGTGTACCCTGGTGTATGTAGGTGTTTTCACTGTATTTTAAGTGTTTTCAGCATAGCCCTGGCCCTGGGCCTGGTTAGGCAAAGCCCAGGGTCAGTCAGAGTCAGTTACCACCAGTACCAGTCAGCAAAACGTTGGGGGGTGCCCAGGGCACAGGATGACTTTGCAACAGTCTTGCTGCAGTGTTTTGGAGGATCTGGAGTGTTTGGATGATGTAGGGCACGATTACCGCATAGAGAGCGTTTCCATAGTCCAGTCGACTGGTGATGAGGGCCTGGGTGATGGTGCATCTCATGTTTTGGGGGTGCCATTTGAAGATCTTGAATAGCATGCATAGGATGTAGAAGCAGGAGAATGATAGCACCACAACCCCTGGCCCTCCTGCCCCCGGAAGATACACCATCACCCAGCTCCACACCATCAGCTCCGGACACTGCAACAAATACTGCCACCACGCCGACCCATGCTCCATGTAGGACCTTTCACTTGCACCCACTGCCACATCACCTTCCATAGCACACACACCATCCCACCAACCATCCCCACCCTGAACACACCACAGACACCACCTGAATAAATACACCAACTCGCATGCCCCCTTCTCAATAAACACATCATCTTCCTCACCAAGAAGTGGATCAACCCCACATCTGCCCCAGACATTGCCACAGCGATCCCCAAAGGATATAAAATCACTGCTCAGGACCGCACCTACAAGCTGGGAGGAGGAGGAGCCATCATCAACAAAGAGACCATACAGTGCACCATCACCACCGACAACACCACCACTCCCATGGTACATCTCAACTTCAAGCTCCACAAGGATGGCAAGACAACCATCAGAGGCACCCTTGCATACCGGCCAGCACTCCAGCTTTTGCAACACCATCCTAGACTTCATTGTGCCCCTTGCCTTGGAGTCCAAAGACTACATCTTCCTCAGCGACCCAAATTTCCACATTGACGACCCCAATGATAACAACACCACACACCGCCTCAACAGTATGAGCAACCCTTGACTGACCCAGATCATCCACGACCCTACACACACTGCAGAACACAGACGGGACCCCCATTATCATCTCCACAAACCACGTCAAATACAGCCATGTCACAGAACTCACGCGGACCGATCACTCCATCATTCACTTCAGCATCTCCAGACCCCACACCGCCACCCCCAAGATGACTAACGCCCCCCACTGGAAGTGGAACAAAATCGCACCATATCCTACCACACGATGATTGAAAGACTCGACCGCATCGGCATCCAAGGGGACGCTCTCAGATGGATCGCCGCCTTTCTCACTGGAAGAACCCAGAGGATTAGTCTCCCACCTTTTACCTCTGAACCCAAGGAGATCACCTATGGTGTCCCCCAGGGCTCATCCCTCAGCCCCATGCTCTTCAATGCATATATGATGCATATATGACCCCGCTGGCCAACATCGTCAGATTCCACAGTCTCAACATAATTTCCTATGCAGACAACACCCAACTCATCCTCTCATTCAGCGACGAGCCCACCTTAACTAACTTCCACAGATGCATGACAAGCATTGCCGACTGGATGAAGAACAACTGCCTGCAGCTGAACACAGACAAGACGGAAATACTGACCTGGCATCTTTTGGCATGTTTTCCCCTGACTATTTGCCTTCTGACCTCCTGTTTTGATTATGTACTGAACTTCGTTTTTGCTGGTTTTAGGACTCTGTGCATATTTTCACTGCTGACCAGTGCTAAAGTGCATGTGCTCTGTGTCTAAAATGTAATGGCATTTGTTTTCTCCATGTTTGTCATAGCTGATATACTTATAGTTCCCTAGTACAGTTCACCTCATGTGCCCAGGGCCTGTAATTCAAATAATATTAGTGGGCCTGCAGCACTGATTGTTCAACCCACATGAGTAACCCCTCACAACTGGCTCAGGCCTTCCACTGCAGAGCCTGTGTGTGCAGTTTTAAACTGCCATTTCGACCTGGCAAGTTCACCTAGTTGCCAGGCCCAAACCATCCCTTTTATTACATATTAGTAACACCTTAGGTAGGCCTTAGGTAGCCCCAGGGGCAGGGTGCAGTGTATGTAAAAGGTAGAACGTACTGTGGAGTTTTACATGTTCTGGTAGTGAAAAACTGCTAAATTCGTTTTTCACTACATCAAGGTCTATCTCTAAAATAGGTTAGCATTGAAGCTGCCTTGTAACACTTTACAAGTGTAACTTCCAATTGGGAAAAGATAGGAAGAGCATGTTTGGTGTCTCTGGACTTTAAAACTCTGGTTTTTAAATTACTTGTCTGAAAATGCAACTTTTAGAAAGTTGGCATTTTCTTACTTTAACTGTTCTGTGCCTATGCCTGTCCCTAGAATACACATCTGGGTTGGGTGACAGCTGGGCTTTGTGCATTCCCTCTCGACAGTGACACACAAAGGGAGTTGAGGTGTGCCCTGCATATCCTGATGGCCCATCACCAGGCTAATTGGTCTTCCTGATCTAGAGTGAGAGGGAAGAGCTGACACTTGCACCTGAATAGGGCTTTGCCTGTCCCCACAGAAAGAGCTGCATACCCCCCTAAAGTGGGTCTGGAGCTAGGGCTAGGAAGGGCAGGGTCTTGTGCACTATAAAAAGCCTTCTTTGAAGTCTTCCTAGTTTGAAGGCTAAAATGGGTATAAGTACTGGACCTTTGGCACCATATACTCAGAACACTTCTGGACTGAGGACCTGTTGTGCTGCCAGGAGGGGCTGTCAATTTGCTGCTTGCTTTACTGGGTTGGCATGCTGCCTGCTGCTTCTTGCCTGAGAGTGACAGGATTGGACTTTACTCTCTACATCCTGCATCTCTGAAGGTTCTCCAAGGGCTTGTTTGGGCTTGCCTCCTGTTCCTGAAGTCTCAGGGATATCAAAGACTTCACCTGCATCTTACTACCAGTACCTAGGCTCCTCTGCTGTGAGTCCTGCTCTGCCAAGTGGTGCCAAATCTAGTCCTAGGCCATTGAAAGTGAGTGTTTGGTGATGCAACCCAAGAAACCAACGCATCGACACCGAAGCGTTGTTCAAAACCTGCGCACGACTTGTGAAATCGACGCATTGCCACTGCCTGCATTGAAGCAGTGGACACCGCTCACCGAGTGCACGATCAATCAATGAATCAATCAATCAATCAATCAATCAATCATATCATTTGTAAAGCGCACTACTCACCCATGAGGGTCTCAAGGCGCTGGGGTGGGGAATGCTGCTACTGATCGAAAAGCCAGGTCTTGAGGAGTTTTCTGAAGGTCAGCAGGTCTTGGGTCTGCCGTAGGTGGATGGGGAGGGTGTTCCAGGTCTTGGCGGCGAGGTGGGAGAACGATCTGCCACCGGAGGTCGCTCTTCGGAAGCGGGGGACAGTGGCGAGGGCGAGGTCGGCGGAGCGGAGCTGGCGGGTGGGGGTGTAGAAGCTGAGTCGTCTGTTGAGGTACGTTGGTCCGGTGTTGTGGAGTGCCTTGTGTGCGTGGGTGAGGAGTTTGAAGATTATCCTCAACGATGTTGACTTACAACACAGCCCAACTTTACCAAAACAGGGCCTCTGAATCACCGATGCTGGGCAGTGCATCGCTGATGTCTGCGAGGCCCTGTCCCCCACTTTGACGCATTTCCGGCCCTGTGCAGCTTCAAACCAACGCATCGCCTTCAGCCCAGCGGTTCAATATCGACGCCTCGCAACCAAGGCACTACTTTATAATAATAATTCCTATTCGTAAAGCACGAACATATCACCCTTAAGAGTTTCGAGGCACTGGGGGCCATCGGGGAGATTAAGTGAGCTATTGCCCACAGTCACATGATGCTGAGCTGAACTGCTGCCGGGGATCGAACCATGACCCCACACTCCGGAGTCAGCTGGTCTGGCCACTGTGCCACAGCTCTCTCTACTTTGGAATCGATGCATTGCCTGTGACAGTGACACATTTCATTTCAATGCATTGTCCCCGAGCATCCACGCATCCAAGGTACTGTCAGCGGATCTGCTTGACTACTGGATCCGGCCTGTGCTCCTTCGTGGTCAGACTGAACTTTTGTATTTGCCCCAGTCAAGTGCAACCAGATAGTCCCGGTCGGAGCCATTGATTTCTAAGGACTGCATTTTGATTCAATCTTGCAAACTTTAAATCTTGACTTCTGTATGTTGGATGTTTGGCATTTTGATCTTGTTATACTCAGAAAAATATTGGCAAATGTTTCTAAATTGCTGTGTAGTACTTTTGTGGTATTTTCACTGTGTTACTGTGTGTGAATGCACAAATACTTTACACATTGCCTCTTTAGTTTAGCTTGACTACTTTGTGCCAAGCTACCAGAGGGTGAGCACAGGTAAACTTTTAGTGTGTACAACACTTGCCCTGACTAGGATTGTGGTTCCTGCTTGGACAGGGTGCTTACCTCTGCCAACCAGAAACCCAGTTTTAACACTATACAACGTGCAGACCGTCCTATTTCTATTTAAGGATGACTGACTCTTGGCAGTGCCATTGGCACCCCAAAGGCAGGTCTGTCTGCTCCCATCCATGCCAACTCTATCCCCAGAGTCAAGCATGATATTCGATTTGATCCAGATCCGGCTTGTATTGAACTGTCTTGTGAGTTTCTATTGTCGCTTAAATTCTCACCATCAAGTGTTACTTGCCCTTCAGCTCTCCTAAGTCATGATCCCTCATTAAAATATGTGTTGCCTGATAGTAGTGGGGTGAGTTTGAATCCCTTGAAGACCCTTGGAGAGTATAACGTGGTAAATTATATGTAATATACATGTGTGAACTCAGATAAGTCATAAGCTTGTGTATACCTCGACAAATCTAAAGAATGACTTCAAATGTGCCTTAGTTAACGTACGTTCTTTGATAACCCATGCAGCAGTAATCCGAATGGTCTTGGAGGAATACACGTTAGACTGTTTGTCTGGGACAGAAACTTGGATATAGGTAGATTCTGGCCCTGAATCATTACTTTCATTGCCTCTGGGCTATGTTATACGTTCAGTCAATCGAGCTACTAGAACAGGTAGAGGAGTAACTATAATTTATAAAGAAAGATTCAAATGGTTATTGTGGTCCACATTGCAGAGTCATCATTTCTCACCATTTTGCTAACAGTTAGCCATAATTGTTCAGTAAAATCTTGTTGATTTATAGACCACTAGCTTCAGCAAAATATTTTTAGGATCACTTCAAGAGACATTATCAGCAGCTTATCTTGAGACCAATTTTTTAGTCATACTCGGGGACTTAAATATTCACTATGACTATGCTTTTGACTCTAATACTATACAACTTGCCAATATTTGTTTGTTTTCTAAACTGCAGAAGCATGTTTGATTTCACCTTATCAGACTGGGCATACTTTGTATGCCAAATCAAAGCTGTTAACTATTGCCTTCAGGGAAGTTGTGTGGTCAGACCACAAGCTGATTTGTTTTTGTCTGCTCACGGCCGGTCCCCTTAGCCACAAATCACCCTATTAAGGCTGGTCTGAACTTAATAGTGAAAAATTAAACGCCTGCTTAGAAAAATTCCAACCCTCATTAAATAATAAGGTAGAGAGTGCCATTGCCCAGTTTATTACCTGGATTTCAAATGCCTTAGATGAAGTGTTACTTCAAAAAATCAGCACCCTCATCAGAAATCCTCGTAGGTTCCCTGGAATTCTGAAGAACTGATATTAGGCAAAAGAAGTAAAAAGTTAAAGAAAGCACAGGGACTCTCACATGTGGAAATAGATAAGGAGGCATACAAATAAGTCTATAAAGTATTAATGAGAACCATCAGATGTAGTTATTACCAGAATAAAATTTTATCAGCAAAAATCCCCTCTTTCGGTTTACAAATCCTTCACAAAAAATAAGGACTACTTGCCCAAGGTCCCCACTTCGGAAAACATTTGCATAGAGCTGGCTGAGTTCTTTAAGAACAAGAACTCAACCTTACTGTCATCTTTTACATCCGTGACTACAACTTTAGAAATGTTTGGTTCTGCAGACCGGTTTGTTACTACCTGGTCTAATTTTATGCCAATAACGAAGGAGCCTGTAGCATCCAAACTTTCACTCATAAATTCTGGTTCACCTCTGTATACTTGTCCAATTGGGATTTTTTTTAAAGAACTAGACTACACTTTTACTCCACTAATAACCACACAATGTAACATTTCTCTTGAGCGGTACTGTCCCTACTATCTGCAAAGCAGCATTAGTTTCCCTCTAGTAAAAAACAGAACACGAAGATCCAAATTTGCCTTCAAGCTATCCTCCAATTTTCCGTCTTCCTTTTTTTGCTAAAATCTTAGTGTTGTGTGAACACACAACTTTCTTCACATATTTAGGAAATGTTATACTCCATAAATACCAATCGGGCTTCAGATCATCATTCCGTACAGAAACGGTGCTCCCGGCTGCTGTCAGTGACATTCACAAGATTCTGGATGGGTGAGCTCAGGACTCTCATCCATCTAGATTTATCTGCAGCTTTTGACACTGTCTCACATGCTGTCTTGCTGGAAAGACTAAACTCAATTGGTCTGCAAGATAACATTCTGCACTGGTTTGGTCTGCAAGATAACATTCTGCGCTGGTTTGAATCATTTTTGAAGAACAGAACACAGGCTGTTCAGATGACCTCATCTCATTCGGGCTTCAAAGATATACTTGTGGGATCCCCCAAGGATTATCCCTAAACCAGACCCTGGCCGATCTGAGTGCTTCATTTGGGTTACAATTTTATGTCTATGCAGATGATACTCAGATTGTCATCTGCATAGGGGGTAATCTCAGCCAATGTCAAGACCAATTTAAAACCTGCTTGGTGAAGGTGACTTGTTGGATGAATGCAATTCCTTGTGGCTAAACTCTGACAAAACTGGGGGGTAGTGTTCAGTAATCCTGCTGACTGCTCCTCCCTATGGTTGCTTCAAACACTAGTGGAATGTCCTAAAACGGCAACTACTGCCCATAACTTGGGCTTTCTGTTTGATAACAAATTGTTATTTGCACATCATATAAATACATTAGTGACTACATGCTTCTTAATAATGAAAGAGGTAAAACAGATCTTCCCATTCATACCCTAAAATTCTAGGCAGCTATTAGTCCAAACAAAGATTCTTAGCAGCCGTGACTATTGTAATGCACTGTATGTTGGTCTTCCTGTCTATCTTTTACAAAGATTAAAATTAATTCAATATGTGGTGGCTAGACTGATATTTGGTATCCGAAAATATGACAGTGTTTCTACTTACCTTGAGAAGTTACACTGGCTCCCAGTTAAAAAATGACGCTGTTTTAAGGCCCTCTGCATGTGTCACAAGGTCTTCTATCCAGCAGCCTGCACTACCTACTCCTCTGGTATGTTTAAAAAGCATATCCCATCTAGGTTGCTTTGTTCTGTCTATCTATTCAGCATCTTCAAGTATGGGAGATCTAGACTGGGAGGATGTGCTTTCTCGATGATTACTGCTTGGGAATTGACCAACCTTCCCAATCAAACTACGCTTTGAAACTAATGTTTTAAATTTTGTAAGCTTTTAAAAACCCACCTTTTTTCAGAATAATTCTAGCTAGTCATTAATATTCCCCTTCCCTCCATTAGTTTTAAATATTTGATAGGCAAAGTTAGACACCTTAACTTAGCACCAGGACACCTTCGAATAATCATGCGCTTTACAAAATTAATAATAATAATAATGATAACTGTCAAAGATAAGGGGGCATATTAGCAAGACCCACGTTAAAATTATCGCCGTTTTAGCGGCAGGAAACTGCCGCTAAAACGGCGATATTGGGCTTGATAATATGCGTTATAGAATTCCAATAGAAGCCCAGGTTAGATGTGTAGGACATCTAACCTGGGCTTCTATTGGAATTCTATAACGCATATTAGCAAGCCCATTATCAGCAGTTTCCTGCCGCTAAAACGGCGATAATTTTAACGTGGGTCTTGCTAATATGCCCCTATGTAACTGATTCTAACCAAGCTTATTCAGCATGGGCCAACACCTTTAAGGAAAGGCTCGTCAGGAGGCCACTGCAGGTTGCACCAAACATTGTCCCTTCTATGCTGCCAGTGATAGTAGCACAACTACTAACCATCACACTCCTACAAGTGTAACAATTTGAACTATTTCAGGCCCCCAAAGCTATAAGAATGGCGTGGGCGGCAGTTAATAGTAATTTTTAATGTATATTTAATTAATCATTAACTGTTGTTGTGTTTATCTCTATATTAGTCAGACAGTGCCACCTTGTGGCAGACTGTCACAAGCGTCGGTGGTGACAATTAAGTGCATGTGTCGAGCACCGGAAACCACCCGCTCAAATTAAGCACTGTTTAAGCACTTGTCTCGTTTACACTCATGCGTAACCTGTGACCCTTACATAATCTATCCCCATGACATATTCATGTCAATATGGCTAATTTAGACACAGAAAACAATAAAATTTAAGTTTCCTTTAGTAATATAGTAAACATAAATATTCATTTGAACTAATATAGGCCATTTTATATAATATCTATGTGCTCATACTCATCAAGGTAACATACAATATGTTTTGTTATGTGTGTTGAGAAGACATTGTCCATGTACCCGTGATCAAGATGATTATATTATATGAGTTCACAGTGATGTTTTCTTAACGAGCAAACGTTATTTCCCAGCCTAGCTGTAGGCGTTGAAACATTACATTTTTATGTTTCACTTTGAAGTTGAGCATATTGTTCTAGAAAAGCCCTATAAATGATTCTGTCTGGTTTTTTTTTGTTTTATTACTGTCATCTAAACCATAGAACCATCCAGCATAAGGTATTTAATTCTCTCTTCATGTCCCCAGTGCATCATATTAACCCTACTCAATGTGGTGCATATTTGAGTTGTCTTTTTCAAATGAATTATGTCTTCAGCTGTGTAGTGCAGAGGAAGCAAGATGGAAATGCAATGGGAATCAAGCTTAAAAAATTCACATTTGAGAAAAGGACTACACAGAATGTTAACATTCTCTGGCTTGTTTTATTTTAAATCTATGAAAACCTTCATAAGCAGAATAAGAGCAGGCATGACAGGGCGATAATTATGTGTAAGAGGGAGAAATAGACGAGAAAACAATACCAAGTCAGGTAACAGGAACTGTGGGCCAGATGTACTAAGAACTAAGGGGTCTATTACGATGGCGGGCGGACTGTGTCCGCCCGCCACCGCAACGGCAAACGGGACCGCCCGCAAGAGGTGCGGCGGTCCCGCAATGGCAATTAGGATGCCACCGGCACGGTGGCGGTGGCATCCCGCTAATATTGCATTGCGGCGGGCGGTGCTGTAAGCAGCACCCGCCACAATGCAATATATGCATGTTGTGCATTGGCATGCACACCGTGACAGGCACCGTGCGGTGCCTGCCACCTTGTCCATGCCAATGTTGGGGGTACCATAGGTACCCCCAAGTGCAGCCCCCACCCACCTGGGGGCCCATAGCGGGCCCCTGAGCCGAAACCGCATGCCTTTCCATGGCGAACTCTCCGCCATGGAAAGGCATTGAATGCCACATGCTAATATGGATGGCGGTGCCTGCAAGGCACCGCCACCATATTATGGGCCTTTTCCGCCCGGTAGGCAATCGGCGGAAAAGCGGCAGACGGTCTTTCCGTCTGCCACGATACCCCCTGCCATGCTAATGTGGCGGGGGTAAAAGGCCGTCCGGCGGAGTGTTTTGGCGGGCGGACCGCCACCGCCGGTCGGGCGGTGGCGATCCGCCCGCCATGTTAATAGGCCCCTAAGAATTGGTCGCAAAATACTGGTGGCAATTTTGCGAACAGTGCCGTGAGTTGTGAACTTACTTATGTAGAAATAGGTTGGTTTGCAAATTACCGATTCCTACTGTGTTGCAATTCGACCTAACTCATGAATGTTAATGAGATAGCGAGGTTGGTTAAATTATGACCCACTAGGTATCACAGCCATCACAGGGATGGTAGACTGCTGAGGTCAGCAGACCACTAAATCTGTTTTTGCTTTTAAATAAAGCTATTTTTTTTTTAAAGGCAACCTGTTTTCTTTAAGAAAAACAGCATGGTTTTGAAAAAAAAAAATACGTTTACGTTTTATTTTTAAAGAGTAGACTGTGGTCAATGGGGCCACTGCCTACTCTTAAAAATGTTTTTGCCAATGTTCACAAATGGGAAGGGGTCCCTTAGGGACCCCTTCCCATTTATAAATGATTTTCCACACCCTTAATGAGGTGGTAAAAGATTAGGGTTTTGCAACCAGAATTTGGTTGCAAAACATTAATACATACCAATCTGGGCCTGTTTTACAGATAGTGCGCACTTCCCATGTTTGCACCATGGTGCACCTTAAAGCAGGTGCGCCGGGTGCAACCACGGAAACTGCAACCTATCAGGAAAAATGCGCTTTCCCCACAGCAGCCGCAAACTCACACTGCCCCCAGGGCAGCACATTCACGAGAAATACAGAGCAGCTGTTTCAAAGCCGCTCTGTGTTTCTCTATGCAGGCAGCAACCTGCCTGCACTTTTAAAAGGGATTAAAGATCCCCTTCCAGGCGGGTGCAGCGAGTGATTGAACCCACCTGCAAGGAGATGTCAGGGAGTCCAGGGGACCCCCTTTCATCCCTTTCGAGAGCTGCATTTAGAAAGTGCACTGAAAGTGTGCCACCTTTTGTGGTGCACTTTCAGTGCATCTTCTAAAGGCATGTTTGCCTCTGAGCCCACTTTGTTAATACGGTCCGGGTGCAGAGGCACAGTGATTTCCTCATTTGCATGGGGCCACGCCCGAGCAAATGACGGAATGCCCTCTAATGATAGAGCTGGAGCTGTATGTGCACCAGCGCTATCCATATTACAAAAGGGGTCACACAAGCATTTGCGCCCCCTTCTGTAATACCAAAGAGCCCCAAAGGGGGCGCCCAAAATCGGTGCAAATGCCAATTGCGCCCCCGGGGCACTTGTGTAATACGGCCCCTGATTTGGTATTTGAAAGGGACGCCCTAAACGCGTTCTTTCCAAATACCGAATAGGTCACTGGTAGAAATTGGGATGTTGATTGACTGGGGTGTGAACCTTAGTCAAACAGCAACCACAATTCTAGTCAGGGTAAGTCACAAACACACAATAAATTAACCTGTGCTCACCCTCTGGTATCTTGGCCCAGAGCAGACAGGGTTAACTTTAGAGGCAATGTGTAAAGTATATGTGCAATGCTTTATGAAGCACAATGAAAACACCACAAAAAGACTTCACACTACGTTCGGAAAATACCGCTTAATCATTAAAAAAAACAAGACCAAAACAACGAAACTCCAATCAGTAGAAGTCGAGATATGAATTTTTAAACAATAAACTGTAAAATAGCGCTTAGAAGCAGTAAGCACTTATGTGGAATATCTGGTCGCACCAGACCAGGACAAAGTCAAAGGTTTAGGCCAACCACGATGGAGCTTAGGCCGGGTACAGGAACCCAGTTAGGCCCGCTGAACAAAAGTACCTTGTTCCGGATTGCGTCTTGGGCTACAGCCGAGGCGATGCGTCGGTGTCTAGATACACAGTGTAGGAGATGCATCAATTTTCTCCATGCAACGGCAGAGATGTGTCAGTTCTGTGTACAATGCTCTGGTCCTGAATGTGATGCGCTGCTACTGCTCCTGCAGCAGAGGATGTGTCAATATTGAGTGCGAAGCGCTGGTTCCGAAGGCAATGCACCAGTTCTGATCCACGCAACAGCATCGATGCGCCTGTTCTGATCCATGCAGTGACGTTGATGCGCCAGTTCCAGAGAGGATGCATGGGTTTGGTTACAGAAAGCACCTTAGGCCTCACTTCCAAGTGTCCAGGACTGGGGTGGCCCCACTTGGCAGGGCAGACTCACAGATAGCAGAGTCCAGGTGCAGCAGCAGAAGGGTTGGAAGTCTTTCATGTCCCTGAGACTTCAGATCAGGAGACAACCCAGCAAGTCCTTGGGGTCACTCTGGGTTCAAGTGGTTCAGGTTCAGTCCTTCTAATCCAGGCAGCAGAACAGCAGGCAGCAGGGCAGCACAGCAAGGCAGGAGTCTAGCAAAGCAGCAGGCCAGCAAAGCAGCAGTTGAGCAGAGTGTCAGTCTTCTCAGCAGCACATGCAGGTCCAGTCCTTCTCACCCTGGCAGGAGAACAGCAGGCAGCAGAGCAGCAAAGCAAGTCAGGAGTCCAGCAAAGCAGCAGTCCAGCGGAGTGGCAGTTCTCTCAGCAGCACATCAATTCTTCTTCCTAGCAGAGTGGTCACAGGTCCAAATGTGTACTGAAGTCATGGTGTCAGAGGTCCAGTACATATACCAAGCTGTGCCTTTGAAGTGGGGGGCCTCAAAGAAGGTTCTTTGAAGTGCACACAGTTCCTGCCTTCCTGTCATGGCTCCACACCACTACAGGGGGGGTATGCAACCCTTTGTGTGTGGACAGGACGCAGCCTTTTCAGGTGTAAGTGTGAGGCTGTGCCCAGCTCCTCCCTCCCATCTCCCAGGATGGTCCATCGAGTCACACCTAAGCTCCCTTTGTGTGTGGCTGTCTAGCGGGAATACACAAGGCCACGCTGTCACACAACCCAGACTGAACAGACAGGCAGCAGGCACCAAATGGATGAAGTAAGAAGATGCGAGCTTTCTAAAAGTAGCATCTTCAGACTTGCAATGTAACATCCGACCTCACCATAAGTTGTGATTTTAAATTGTGATTCCAGAGACACCAGACTTGGGGGTCTTATCTCTTCCCAATTGGAAATTACACTTATAGAATATAATAAGTTAATCACAATGTTATCCTATGGGAGAGATAAGCCTTGCAATAGTGAAAAACGACTTTGGGAGTTTTTCACTACCAAGATATGTAAAACTTAAAAGTATATATCCTGCCATTTAAATGAATGGGAACCGGCCCTCTGGGTTATGCAGATCCTACCTTAGGGGTGACATATATATACATAAAAAGGCAAGGTTTAGGTCTGGCAAAAGTGTTGTTTTGCGAGGTCGATGTGGCAGTGTAAACTGCACACACAGGCTCTGCAACAGCAGACCTGAGATATGATTAAAGGATTACTCAGTAGGTGGCACAATCAGTGCTGCAAGCCTACTAGTACCATTTAATTTACAGGCCCTTGGAACAACAGGTAACCCTTTACTAGGGACTTATAAGTAAATTAAATATGCCATTTGGGGATGAACCAATACTACCATGTTTGGGGGAGAGAGCATTTTCACACTGGTTAGCAGTGGTAAAGTGCACAGAGTCCTAATACCAGCAAAAACGAGATCAGAAAAGTGGAGGAGGTAGGCAAAACGTTGGTGGGGAAGACCACCCTAAGGCTGTCAGGTCGGACAGTCTCAAAACTAAATTGTGATTCAGTAATGTGCTACTGAATTGCAATTTAAATTTGTACATAAGAAAAGGTCTTTTTACATTTGCAATTTGCCTGAATCTGTGAATCAGACACTTTGCGATCACAAAAAGGCTTCACACATTTGGTACGAAGTTCCAACCATCAGGGCTCTTGTTAAGGAAGGGAAGGTGGTGGAAATAGTTATCTCCTAGAGATACCGCTGGGTGGGAATTACCTCTCGATTACAGTCGGATAGCATTAATGGGTTGGAACCTGCCATGGCAAGAACTTCCTGATGCAGGGACCCTGCTCTAGTCACCTCTAGTGAGCAGTTAGGGCCTCATGTGTGAGGCAAAACCATGTGCAAAGAAGAACCAACTCCCTATCATGCCACCAATAGATTCCGATTCAGTATTAAGTTGGCGGGTATACAACAGCCTTTTCTGGCATTTTCTTGAACAGACTTGTCTCCCTGAGATTGATCAACAAGTGGGTCTCCACTTTCACCTTTGGATAGGATGGCACCCAGCCTCTTTCCTAGGGAGAGCACTTTTACCACCATTGCTGACCATAATGTGCTTGGACTCCTTTTTAGGTCGGGCATTCGAGACCACTTGTATATATTTTAGTATATACTTATATGTGTATGTACTTTGTGGGCTCTGGAGATCAGCCCTAGGACTTGTCTGCTTCCGCTTCGGGACTTTTTTTTCTGTTCAACTGCCTCTATTTAACTGTCTTGATAGAAAATTACCAGTAGAAGTCAGTAAAATACCAGAATTGCTTTCTGCTTGTTCAACTGCCTCTATTTACCTTTCTTGATAGAAAACGACCAACAGAGGTCAGTAAAATACCAGATTCACTTTAGCATCCTCTAGATTCCAGTCCATAGAAATTGTCTTCCACGAGCACCCGTAGACAATAATATGTTTTTCAAATCTTGTATTTTCAGTGATATGACCACCGAAGGCCCTGATTTTATATTAAAAACAGAGCTTTGGACTATACCATTTCCCGCTGAAAGGCAATATTTCTCTCCACGTGTTCCCATTCCTGGCGTGTCACGCAGTTTGGTGCTTACTTTCCCTCCATGTTAAAGAACAGTAGATGTTTCAGCACCCAGGCTAATGTGTTGCCTAGCTAAATACATATAAGATCCCAAAGGCGAGGCCGATTGCATTGCAAATGCTTGTTGTATCTGCCCACAATGCAGAGAGATCACATAAGTAATCTATCAAATCTCCGATATTAGTGCCTGGCAAAGAGAAATTCCACCTTCGAAAGCAGATGTTTTTCTGCAGTAATGAGTTCCAAGAGCTGTTAAACAGTGGTCGCAAACTTTTTTTACGATGTTTAACACAACCTTGCTAAATTAATGAGTAAATTTTTGGAGCAATGCTTTTTCCCCATGGAAGGGATTTGAACATAAGGATCTGGATTCTTTGCAACTCTGCTGTTTTATCATTTGTTTATTTATTTTACCGCGTTATAGCACAGCGAGATGTAGGTGTGCTTTGCAATATATCATGAACAATGGCTTGCATCTCCTACATCGAACATCTGGGTAACAATCTGAATAAGTTGGATCACAGGAGTGGATGGTCTGTATGATGGAGGAGGAGTAGAGGCCGAGAGCTGTAAAGGGAAGGGAGGATGAGTAGAGAGGTAAGACAGCAGGGAGTAGAGGTGAGAGGGGAAAGAGTTCTATGTTACAATGACAGAAAGTTGTAGGGCAAGGCAGGTACATAGAAGAAGGAATTAGGGAGATAGCATGAATCAGTGAAGAAGAGAAAGGTTAGTTAGGAAATACGTGCTGAAATTAGAAAAGAAGCAACTAAGAGGGGAAGAGAGAAGGTGGGGGGGCAAGGACTTAGAATGCTGCGAAGAGGCCTAGGAGAGCAGTGGAGGGGGAACTGGAGTTAATGGAGGAAGACAGAAGGACAGCAGAGGAGCTGGTGTCTGGTAGGAAGCGCTGAGCCAAGGGAAGAACAGGCAAAAGGAGAGAAAAGGGGGCAAGAAATGGCAAGGCTGATTGGGATGGGAGAGGACTGGAGAGGAAGGAGGAGCAAGTTGAGGAGAGTGTTGAAGGATGAATAGAAAGAATGTGAAAGGTCCTGATAAGGCAAAGAAGGGGAGTAGGGCAGAACTCTGGGGGAGTTAGGTAAAGTAGGGAGAATTGAACAGGAAGTACAATGAGACAGGAAGAGAACAAGAAAAAGTGAGGAATGGAGGGAAACACTGAAAGGACAGGGGGGGAAAGTGGAGGGTGAATTAAGAGTGCTAGTAGTTTCTGGGTCAGTTTGGCTCAAAGTGCCTAGATAGTCAACCATACATGGAGATAGAAGCAACTGGACACTTACAGCAAAATACATGTAGGCATTTTTGAGAATATTCGCAAAGGTGACTTACACTTGGGTATTTATCATCCAGTGGCGGCTCCTCCACTAAGGCGGAGGAGTGTCACCCCACTGAGCAATTCAAAACAGAAAAATAAAAAGATAATAAAGCAACGTTATTATCATTTTATTTAACCGTACTGGCTCAGTTTATGGGGGGCCCGTGGGGCTGGGCTATTTACTGCTGGGGGAGGTGTGGTAGGCACTTCCTAAGTGCGCATGACATTTTTGCCGGCCCTCTCGGTCTGGCCAAACAGTCATGCGCACTTTGCATGCTCTCCACCCAGACTGCATTACAGCCTGGGTAGAGAACATGTACAGCCCCCCAGCTCCTGTCAGGGCGCTGAACCACGGCGCTCAGACTAATCACGATGCTGCTGTAAGGCAGCGTTGTGATTGGTCAGGGGAGTCTGTGAGGCTGTGTGCTTCCTGGTTCCTGCAGCCCGAGAGAAGAGAAGAGGACGGAGGAGATGCGGCGGCCGGCTGGTCGTATCCAGGTAAGTGTTTTGCTTTTTAAATTACCTCTGCTCCCTCCCACCCGCTGGTCCCTCCACCCCCATTTGCTAGCAGCCACTATTGTCATCATCTAGTTTAAAGTTACTCAAAAGTGTAGACCTACATGTCCCCACCCTCTAAAACAGGGGGTGGAGCCAAATTTATGAGTGTTAGTTACTACTGTCAATAAGGAGAAGTAAAAGGTCCAACACTACACATGGCCAACCATTGATACCGCAACATTCTCCCATAGAAAACAAGCATTGGCTAAACCATTAGTTTTGACCTTTGGCCAATGCTTGTTTTCTTTGCTGTAGTTCAATTTAATTTTAGCATTCCAAGATGTCTGACATTTAGGAGCTTTGTGTCATCCGTCTTGAAAAGGTAAACAATGGTAAATGCATCCCAAGATGGCCAGGCAGTGACAGCCACAAAAATAAATCAAAGATAACCGCCTGTGCATGCCCATGGGCAGCTTACTTAAAAAGGTTTTTGTCAAAGTCAATTTTGTGGTCTATTCAGCATTTCATCCTTCTGAGGTCAATAAAATGAGTTGGACATCAATACATAGTGATTACTCAGCACCAAGATGCCACAGACTCTGAACATTTGCTTTGGAAATACTCATAATAATAAAATAATGACACAATTTGTGTGGTGGAGCTTCTCCATGACCTTTTTATGATTGTGAAATACCTCTAGAAAAGCCTACATCTCTTGCTTTAATGTGGTAATGCTTGTAAATGGCGTTGTGCATGCCCAGGTTTGTATACTCCAGCACAATAATGCCAGAACCTCTTGGCTTCGCTAGCAAAACATCACAGACCACTACAGTGCATAGCAGAAAGGTATTGTTATACAATTCATTTGTGCTCATATTATCGATCTCAGAAGGATGAAAGACTAAGTGGGCCCACTGGAATTCAAACCTGTAACAATTAGGTCAGCACAAATTCCTGGAGTGAACACTTTAAAAGACTGTGCCACTAGACTAAGTTTAAAATGTGCTTCACTGTGCCGTCTTTGTTGCATTGAGCAAATGCAATTAAACTACAGCTGAAACGCTAATAGGTAAAGCAAAAATAAAGATAGAAACTGAAAGTCATATTTCAACTGGCTAAAATGCTCCTCCATGGGATTCTGTCAACTCGATGAACTAGGAATTGCAAAAGGAAAATGAGACAAAATAGAAAAAAAAAGAAAATATAAGAAATGCCATTTAGTACTTTTATTTGTATTTATATGAAATAGTGTTATAAATAGCCCAGAGAAATCATGAGTATAATGCTGCCACCAACATCATTAGAATAACACCACACTTGATATAAATATGTTTAATGCAACATCATTTGTTGAAGACCTTGGTAAGAGGCTGTACATTGCAAAGAAGTGAAAGCTCTCATAGCAGTGGCGCATTGTACATAACAGCTTCTTCTGCTTCATATAAAAAGAAAGGCTAGTACTGTGCATGGGGAGAGAGAAGGCCAAGGCCATGTTTATGTTAAAGGTCCCTATCGCTGTAATGTAAGCAAGCATTACATGCCAAAGCTATTGATGCATTCCAACTAGCACATTCATTAGAGCTGGATTTAAAGAACTTGCTCGTACATTTAATCAGAGACAGGTCGTCAACAGAAAGGGACTCTAGATAAAGGGTCTGTGTGTTGTCACTGGGAGTGTAGGTAAAGAGAGTGATGCAATTTCCCAAAGTTTGCATTTAGTGTGTATTTGAATGCTCTCTGTAGTAGCGGTAGTGTTCGCTTTTGCAGAACCGTTTGGACTCTAGCGTCATAAACAGATAAATTACAAAATATATAAGCATGTAATAAACGACTGACTTAAAGTGTGAAATGTATGGTCTTTAAATGAACAAACGAAACACAGATCCATAGCTTTAGTAGATGCATGTCATCCAGTCCAGAGATTGCATCGTCTGCACTAAGAGCAACATTATATGACGTTAACCTTTAAGTGACTGTGGTGGGCAGACACAAAATGTGATTAACACCATGACAGACGAATATATGAAAAGGGCTGCCTCAAAGCCCCCTATCTCTGTATGTATATATGTATTTAGGACTTTTTTGTGGAAACAAAAGGTCTTGGCTAATGCCAAACCTAATAATGGTAGCAGGGACTTGAAAATAGAATCCTATAGGAAACAATGTTAAATTTAATTCATTTATTTCGAATGTTAACACACACACACACACACACAAAATTAATTTAATGTTAAAGTTTTTTAACATAATTTAATAAATAAATATAATCATTTTACTCGAGGTGGTATATATTTGTAATATATTAAGTTAATAGTGTTGTAGCATTTTTTTATTTTGGTCTATGTTTAAAATAAACATGTAACATTCATTTATATTAATAATTAACATAAAAATGTTTGTACTCATTTTTTCAAGTTTAATAAACTTTTTTGCAATTCACTAAACTTTACCATGGGGAAATCTATTCAGGGTAAACAATATGTAAAAGTAAAAATGTTCATTAAATTAAATAAAATAGTGAACATATTTTTATGTTATATAATAATGTAAATTAAATGTATACCGTTACTTTAAATGTAAAACAAAACTAATAAAACTACTGCAGTATTAACTTAATTTTAAAGTTATTTCTCTGAAGTTTGATAAAATTAATCCCATCTAAAGCTCATTTTTAAAATGTTTTATTATGTACTAAAATATTTATGAAAGAATGAATCAATTTTGGGAGTATCCTGCTGCTAGGCCCAGAGCAGGGAACCGTGACTCCAACGTAGTCTTTGAAAAGATGCGTTTTCAGTAGTTTACAAAACGTTTTTGTATCAGGGATACCTCTCAGGGTTACCAGGAGTTCATTCCAGTGTTTAGCTAATAGTACTGAACAAGCCGAGCCACCCCATTTCTTACATCTGGTAGAGCAGAAACACAGCAAGTGGGCCAATTGAAACCTCAGGGGTCGTTTAGGACAGTATACGGTCAGTTCATCTTGTAGGTATTTGGGGCTGGTCCTGTGCAAGGCACCGTATACCATAGTCTATCCTTTGAAGATTATCCTCTTCTTCACTGGAAGCCAGTGTAGCTGGCTACGATAGTCGGATAAAGAGTGCATTTAGGCAGTTTAAACTGAAGGCGAATGGCCAAATTTGTACCTTTTGAAGTTTCTGGATAAAGTAGTCTGCTATGCTTAAGTATAAGATATTTGCATAGTCGAGTCGCGACAAGATTAAAGCATTTACCATAATTTTCTGGGAATCCCAGGGCAGGAATTTTAGGAATTTCTTTAAAATCTTGAGGATCCAGCAGGAGGTTTTGATTACAGCGGATATCTGGGGCATGGGGGATAGATTAGTATCGATCAGTACTGCTAGGTTCCTTGCCATTTTGATAGAAGGAGGTGCTGTACAGTTCGCCGGCCAGGCACTTGACCAGCCGAGTAGGGGGTTATTATTGCCAAAGAGCAGGACCTCTGTTTTGTTGGGATGGCATTGCAGAGAGTTAGCTTTCAACCATCCCATCACAGCTGACATGCAGGCCGCACAGTTGGTTACTTATTTCTGGCTCATCGTTGTTGAAGGTCAGTTACAGTTGCGTGTAGTCAGCGTAGGAGATGGCACAAATGCCAAAGGAGTCTATAAGATGTGCTAACGGCACCATATAAATAATAAAAAGTGTGGGTCTCCGGGCCTTAGCCCTGAGGCACACCATACTTCAGTTTTTTGGCATCAGAGTAGTGTGGTTTGAGTCACACCGCCTGCTCCCAATCCTCAAGGAAAGACCCCAGCCAAGCCAATTCCTTAGAATTGATGCATGTAATCATATTTGAATAACAATTACTTTCACAATATATTTATACATTATTTATATCACATTATAAATTATTAAAACATATTTTACAATAAAATAATGTTTTGTTTGTAGATGCTTTTTTATGATTAAATGACATTTATTTATATTTTAACAAGTTTAAATATTTTAATTTTCATTTAACATAATTTCTATGGAGTTTTAAACCCCTACTTCCATTATTTCCTATGGGAGGGTCCAGCAGTACCAGTGGTTGGCCAATATCAGTGATTGACCAGTACCAGTGGTTGGCCAATGGGAGGGTCTAGCAGTACCAGTGGTTGGCCAATGGGAGGGTCTAGCAGTACCAGTGGTTGGCCATGTGTGGTACTTTTCTCACTCCAGCTCTGACTTGGAGTGCATACACTACTGTTTTGGGTCCTAGGTAGCTGTAATAGCTCTAGAAGTGCAGTTTTTGAATAACAATATGCTTACTCCTTTGTGGGTAGGTGAATGTCCCTCCCTAAACCCCTTCCTAACCATCCTTAAATGTATGCTTTCTCCTCACTGAACCCCACCTAGTAGTAAATATGCCTCTTTTTCCAGCCACTCCCCCTTGTCCGTTCCACATGTACTACTAACAAGTAAATGTACGTGTGTGAGAATCTCCCCATAGAAGAGATAGGAAAGGTAGATATTTACACTGTGAGGTTTGTGAATTGCATTCTGTAGCAAGTACATAGAACTACTTTACGTAGTACAAAATGCAGTTTGTGAATTGTGCCCTTTGAGTTGGATGCAGTCTGAAGAGCTGAGTCTTTAAGTGTTGGTGGAAGGACTGGAGAATGAGGTTTGTCCTTGGTTCCATGGTGAAAAAGTTCTATAGGAGAGTAGTAGCTCCTGAAACAGATTGGTGCCCCACGTTTGAGGTTTTGAAGCTAAACCTCTCAAGAAGGCATCTCATACCACCTGATGATTTGAAAAAAGTGAATTAGAAAGGTGGAGAGTTACTGTGGACATCTTTGTAGGTTAGGTAACCCTGCTTATATGATATCTCACTTCAATAGGGAGCCAACATAACTTGATAAGGACTGTATTGAATTACCTTGAAAATGTGAAAAGTCTGGTTGTGGTATGTACGTCAACTTTGACTGACAAGAGGGAAACTTGAGTGACTGCCACAATGGTGGCATTTCTGAAGTCAATAAGTTGCAAGATTAAAGCATGTGCTACCATCTGTAGTAAATAAGTGATAGGAGCATCTTTATTTTCCTCCGGACCCGAAGGTGATAGTTAACTAGCCGCTTTGAAAATTTTGTTTTCTTGCTTGATTATTGATTTGGAGGAGTCTTGTGTGATCCCGAGCAGGGAAATAGTGGATGAAAGTGAGGGTGAGAAGTCCTCAATATTTAGTTGTTTCAGCAGTTTAGAGTTAAAGGACTTTTTATGTCTGGGGGAGAGCAGGATGAATTTATTCTTTTGTGGACCGACAGTAAGGACGTTTTCAGACATCCAAGTTAGGATGTTTACAAGTAAAGATAGGAGCGTGAGGATGTTAAGCACTTAGAAGGTTTGAAAGTAGAATTGGGTGTTGTTAGAAATGGGGTCTTTGGTTGGCAGTGGTTTGCACCCTGTCCAAGTAGGGACCCTCACTATAGTCAGGGTAAGGGAGTCACACAGCTAAAATAATCACCCCCTTGGTAGCTTGGCATGAGCAGTCAGGCTTATCTCAGAGGCAATGTGTAAAGTATTTGTAGACAAACACACAGTAACACAGTGAAAACACTACAAAAGATGTCCACACCAGTTTAGAAAAATAATCAATACTTATCTGGGTAAAACAAGACCAAAACAACAAAAATCCAACATAGATATGTCAAAGTATCACTTTTAGACAATTAAGCAAGTTTAGTCCATAGAAATCAATGGATGCTTCTGTTTAGAACAAAGTACCTTAGATGTATCAAAAATCAAAGACGAGGCACGGAGCTGGGGAGGTGAGGCACTGGAAAAGCAAAACTATGCGTTGGTTCCTTACTACACAGGAGAGGTGATGTGCAGGGGAGGTGAGGAGTTGGCTCCTTACTGATAGGCGGGGGGTTGATGTGTCGGTTACTTGCTGGCAGGGAAGGTGATTCATTGGTTCCTTATTGGCAGGGGAGGTAATGCATTGGTTTGTGGACACATACTGCAGTGAGATGTTGATGAAGAATAAGTGCCCAGGGACGATGCACCAAAAATCCAGATGCACTGTGTCAGTTCAGCAGTGGAGACGTAGGCACTGCATCGATTCCATAGCTGCGAAGCAGGCACTGCATCAGAGTGGGCTTCATGGACATCAGTGATGTGGTGCTTGAGACTCCCGCAACTGCGATTTTTCTGACGCGCTGCGACCTGCGGTGAAGACCATTGTCAATGCGGCAAGCGGGAACCACTCTTCAGTGCAGGCAGTGGCGATGCGGCAATCTTTACAGCGCAGGGTTGTTTCAGACAGATGCGGGGAGTTGGTGCATGGTTTTTCTCCTAAAGACAACCAGATTTCACTTCGAAGAGCCCAGGAACTGGATATGGCACCACTTGGCAAGTCAGGACTCTTGGCAGAAGGGCCCAGGCACTGGTAGGGGAAGTCTATGATGGCCCTGAGACTTCTCAACAGGAGGCAAGCACACACAAGCCCTTGGAGAACTTCGGAAGCAGGCTGTAGACAGCAAAATCCAATCCTTTCACTCCTAGGGCAGAAGCAGCAAGCAGCAGGCCAGCACGGCAAAGTGTCAGTCCCTCCTGAAGCAACACAGCTCTTCTTCCTGGAAGAATGACCTCAACCCAAAAGTGTTCTGAGTGTATGTTGTTAGTGGTCCAGTACTTATACACATTTCAGCCTTTGAAGTTAGTAACCTTCAAAGGAAACTCTTTGTAGTGCACAAGACCCTGCATTTCCCTGCCCTGGCTCCAGTCACGCTACAGAGGTGGAGACGGCTTTGTGTGAGGACATGCACAGCCCTATTCAGGTGTTAGTGTCATCTCCTCCCTTCACTCTAGCTCAGGAAGATCCATCAGCCTGTTGATGGGCCATCAGGATATGCAGAGTACACCTCAGCTCTCTTTGTGTGACTGTCTAGAGTGAATGCACAAACAGTCCAACTGTCATCCTAACCCTAATGTGTATTCAGCAGACAGACAGAGCACAGAATGATTAAGCAAGAAAATGCCCACTTTCTAAAAGTGGCATTTTTAGACACGCAATTTAATAAACAACCAAACCAAAATATGTATTTTTAAATGTTTAGTCCAGAGACCCCAAACTCCAAATCTCTGTCTATTCCCAATTGGAAGATAGACTTGTAAGATGTTACAAGGCAGATCCAATGCTAACATATGGGAGAGACAGGCCTAGCTGTAGTGAAAAACGAAATTAGCAGTATTTCACTACCAGGACATGTAAAACACAACAGTGCATGCCCTTCCTTTTAAATACCACCCCGCCCATGATTTTCAGGCCCCTGGGCACACCTGGACCACTTTACTAGGGACTTACTAGTAAATTAAATATGCCAATCATGGATAAACCAATCACCAAGACAATTTAGACAGGGAGCACTTGTACTTTAGCACTGGTCAGCAGTGGTAACGCGCCCAGAGTCCTAAAAGCAGCAAAAATGAAATGCAGCACACAATCAAAAACAGGAGGACAGAGGCAAAAGGTAGGGGAAACCATGCCAAAAGATGGAAGTTCTAACAGGTGTCATCTGTTTGTTGATGAAGAGATACCTGTTCCTACACATATTTGGGGCCAGAATAGATCCCTTGTTACGAGGGTATCGCCTTCAATCTTTAGGATTTCAGAACATTTGGAGAGGAATTAGATAAATCACTTTAGCACAGTACCCTTAATTTCGAAGTGATGTTCAAGCGCGGATAGCATTAATTCATGTTTGTTTGTGTTGAAAACTGCGGTGCAGTAGAGCAGGATTAGGAGGAAGTACTCCCCACTATCCAGTATCTTTTGGATTTCATACAGAACGTTTAACCTGGCAGTTTTGATACCATGGACCACTCTGAACCTAGATTGATCATCAGTGAGAAGTTTCCAAAAATGTATGTAGTCTGTTAGTTGTATGGGGTACATTTTTCCATATACTTGCCTATCAGACAAAGGTTTGAATTAGGACAGTAGTCTGATGACAGGATATGGCCAAGGTTAGTTTTTTTTCAGAAATAGGGTGATTTGGATTAGGAAATCTAACAAGGTTCCTTGGCTAATGGATTTGCTGATGATTCTGCAGCAGGCCTCATCAAAGTAATAAACATTTGCCTGGATGATGTTGGCTGGTATAACGTCACTTTAATGAGAAGTGTGTTTTAGATTTTTAGTCTTAGTGAGGAGGCCTTCCTGGGTGACTCGTGGTTGTTTTCAGATTCACTGTATACCCCCTTCGATGCTCATGACGAGCTCAGCTCGTCATGCTGGGCGGTGGGCGTGTGCGCATGACGAGCTGAGCTCGTCACGACCACGCCCGCGATCGGAATGTCCAGCACCTGAGCGGAATTCCGTTCGCGGCGAAGGTGATACAAAGCATGCCATTGTTTACTTCAGCAGACCTCTCCTTCACTGCGTCCTAAGGAAAGTTTGCCACTACAAGGTGCAAACAGTGCTTTTTGCTAGAAGAGGTGGGAGTAAAAGGCATCTCTTCCAGGGTGCCAGATATTCTCTCACCATCCCTGCCTGTACGATGCTCTTCCGGCTACCACACAACATATATCAGGTTTACATCACGCTCTAATTTAACAAAGCTCATGTTTCTCAAATCCATGCACGAGTATCTTATAAAGTCCAGGGGGATTATTTACAAGCCCCATGCGCCACCGGGACTTCACTTTTTCCCAGCACCCAGATACCCCCAGGGGTGGCTGTGTTGTGCTTTACAAATGCTGTTTGATTGATTGATGCTAAAAGTGATGCAACGGCGGCGCAAGGGCCTTTTAAATAAGCCCCCAGGTTTTTGCTTTCCATTTTGTGGGACTACACAAAGCAAAAGGCAAGGAAAAAAACTTTAACCGAAACAGCTTCTTATGCATTGAGCTGGGTAACATGGGAGTTCAGGTACCACTGCACAGACTTTGCTTTCCCAGCACGCACCGAAACATCGACCAGTTGAACTCACAAAGCGTTCCTTACTAGGATTCACGCTCAGGACACTAGGGTTACTTTCTGAAACGATTCATTTGTATATTATTCGAAGAGTTGCAATTTATGTTAACATACTACAAAATGTTGCATGTTGTATGCACCTACGAAAAAGTGGTTCGCATTTGATAAACAATCAGACCTTTGGCTGCTCGTGGTGGCCCCTGCGTTTGTCGCCGCGTGACGGCCGCAGGTAAGAGCAGGGGGTTTCTGGTGCTCCCTCGCACAGCCGCAGGTAGAAGTGTGGGGGGTGGGGGGGGGGGAGGGGGGGCAATCCTTGCGTTTGCCCCGACGGCCGCAGGTACGAGCGGGGCTGGGAGGGAGGCTGCCGCCCCAAAACTTGTGCCGCCCGGGGCGGAACGCCCCCCTTTGCTACACCATGGTTAATAATATTTCTTATTACCATATGTTAATCAGGTTCGAAAAGGCGTAATAGACTTTTTCATTCAAAACTGTATTTGAAGGCACGCGCCCATTAACTTTTGATATTTGAGCCATAAATATCATTGCCAGCGTGAGACAATGTTGCTCTGATCTTGTTTAAATAATCTTCGAATGCAGATAAGACCCATAACATGCATTATAACTTCTACGGAGAAAGATGTTCCCGTTGAAGGATTTTCAATCTAGGTTCCATTTGGACAAGCGGATGCAATATTTTTTATTCTTTTATTTTCAATAAAAGTGTAACAAATCTTATTAGGAAATGGTTTTGTGTACACAATTCAATACAGAGGCAGGGAGCTTTTATGCAGGACTTTGCAGATTTCGCAGGGCTTTTTATGTGTTGCTTTTTAGTTCCAGTTAACAATGTCTGATTTCATGTCATCCCATTCTCTGTATAGCTTCCCCATCTGTGATGAGACTCAGATTCTATGCTGCCTAAACCGATTCCGCTAAATAAAGTGAGGGGTGCATTTATCTCAGTGCAAAGCCCACATCTCCAGTATTCGCTGAGCTCCTTACAATGAATTCAACGCCATCTGTCATAAATATTACACCCAGACAGATCATGATTTAGGAAGCCTTTACCCAGACATACTTTTGGAAAATTGGATTTCTGAGCAGCTTAACTGGAAAATGACTTTTTCAAAATGAGATTTATTAGGGTAATTCATGACACATTTTTGCTAGCTTCAGAAATCGATAGATTTTTTTTTAAACTTTGAATTATCTTAGCTGGTGGGGCGGATTCGACTCACTCTGACTGTAAAAGGCAAAACAGTGTTTGTTACCCCTATTCATATTTAAGAGCCTTTCACATTCAGGAATTTTGCTATGCAACTTAAAACATAGGAGACAAGCTTTTTATGAGTTGTTTGTTCATGTTTGTATATGTATTTATTTATTACCTTTTTTCAAGGTGGTACTACAGCTCTGTGATCCCCTTTCTTGACAGAACAAAGTCAAGCTGTCAATCATTTGCTAGGGTCTGTCTTCATTATCATCACCTTTTCTAGTTATAGAGATGTGGCTATTCTTCATTCAGGGTTCTTCCTGTGGGTAGTGGCCATGACAGAAGTGGGTTCAAATGTTATGCTTTTGGTATTGCCTACTTATGTTGTGCCTGGA
Organism: Calotriton arnoldi; assembly: GCA_963921515.1. Taxonomy (NCBI): domain Eukaryota; kingdom Metazoa; phylum Chordata; class Amphibia; order Caudata; family Salamandridae; genus Calotriton; species Calotriton arnoldi. Next base: position 909,905 of record CAWUFW010003125.1, on the reverse strand, counting down.
CAACACTATGTCAGGGAGTACGTCTACCGCAAGGTGCCAATCAGGGGTAGAAGAAATGACCATGCCTTACATAGTTTGTCATTTGTAAGTGGTATAGAACAATAGCCAATATGGTGAATATCATGGAGGACCAAATATATTAATTAGTAAAGACTGGTAGATTCTACAGGGGAGGGAGTCTGCTAGGGTAGAGGGTAGTCCCTGGTTGTGTTCCGACATAGGACTGTGTTGGAGGGAGGCAATGCTCATGCTTAACACTGCAACATATGAAAAATATAGAGGTACACAAATCACAAATGTTGCAATCATTTCTGTCCCTCATTTGTTTTGGAGAAGGGCGCATATTTTAGGCTAAATAATAAAATCGTTTAGGCATTTCTTTGTGATTTGTGCATGGAATTAGATGTAAGTCTTGCATGATAAACGTAGTAGCGATTGACATAGAGCGAAAAATCTATGTTACAGGTACTGTGGTGTAAGTTAATAATGTAAAGTGTAACTAGCCACTTTATTTAATCTCAGTGAGTAATGTGCGCTTTCCCAGCAAAGTGTGGCAAGGCTGGTCATACAATTGCCATGCAAATGGGGGAACACACTTAGGGGCATATTCTCAAGAACGTGTGATAACCACTGCAAGTTTAGCTTAACGCAACTTTGCACATCACAGTCTATCGCGGGAAAACAACGCCGTGTTAACGTAGTATTCCCAACCTGGCGGCACCATGCGATAGCCCCACGATAACGCGGCAAATGACCGCGTTAAAATTAACGCGATGCCGCAAAAATGCGAAACACGAACGCGAAAGAAGTTGCGATGAGGCCAACCGCGATACAAAAATCAGCGATAACCAGCGACAGGCCTTCAATCATCACGCGTCATGTGGGAAAATGCACTATAAAAGCTGAACAAGAAAAACACACCATAAACAAAATAAACTGCGTAGCAACATGGAGGCACCCGGAACGAGTGCCCAAGTCAACGCAAACCCCACAAGCCCCACAGACCACCAGCAAGGAACCTCGGGGTCGGGGAAGGCCAAGGAGAAGAGGAAGAGGAACACGGGGTACAGTCCGCATGACAACCGGATCATTGTTACGGAGGTGACAGAGCACCAACAACAACTGTCCGTCACCTCCACCATGTCATTGGCAACACAGACGGAAAAATGGCATTCCATCGTGAATGCAGCCGGAGTGTCAAGGACGCCAAGATGCGCTGGCACGATGTGAAAAGCCAAACCAAGCAGAAACCCGCTGCCAACAGGAAGGCAGCAACGGCTAATGGAGGTGGGAGTCCTGCGCCACAGGAGGAGCTGGAGCAAATGGCGGCCACAGTCATCAGTGTGGAGACGGTGCAAGGAGTCGGGAGTCCGAACACTGCTCGACATGACCTGACACAACAGCAACAGGGTGAGTAACGAACAGGGACTGTGGGAACGGGCACAATGGCACACATGCACAACGACGTGTAGCACACCGCACACCCACAATGACCCTGGGTCATGTCCCTGATCCCCGTGGCACACTGCAGCACACATACAAACATCAAGTAGGCCCCAGTTCACCATGTGCCCAAAGGGGTCCCACCCCACACATCACCAATTACACAACACACACATGCACCAGTGCGAAACACAGCAAAGATACGTATGTGAGAGCCACACTGACAATGCAAGTGAAACCACATGACCAGCAGCATGGCTGGAGTACAATCATCATGACACTGTGCACGCCACGAGACTGAGGTGGCTGAGTGTGGACCACATCCGGAAAGGAGCAGGTCACACTCTGACACATCCACCTGCACAAACAACCACTGACGTCAACAACACATCTGCAGACAAACAATGCACAAGAGTATAAAAACCGTCCAAGAGCACAAATGACCCAAGTCGCCAACATCACAGCACCTCAAAAGCACAAAAGCCAAAGGCACACCGCCTGCAAGGGATAAGGGGCAGCAAAATCACAGCTGCAGGTGCGACTCCCACACAATGCAGCACACACACATTGCAATGACAGCACACCCACATGGACGACAATGTGGTACACAGTCCAACACCTACACTGCAGAACAGAGGCCACAACTGGGTCCGCCTGTGCGTAGAAAATGGCCAATCACATCTAACATAGCAGGAAACTGTGAGATGCAAATGTATGTGTACAACCTCACCTACGTCATGTAGTCCAAATGTCCACTGTCTCGCATCAAATAGTCCGCCCCTCCCAAACAGTCACAATGTACATTGTCATGAAGTCTGTATGTAAACTTGAACAATGCGGCAACATACATGCCAACACAATGTCAACAAGCATCTCCCCTTCACATTGCGAGGGACAAACAACACCTCCAGCAGAGCAGACCAGACAACTCTACAGTGATGCTGAAGAGGACCACCACACTTCCGACACCTACGCCCCACAACAGTCCATGGACATCTTAGGCAATCGACCTCCAGGAGCAGGGCAGCACCGCTGCATCGAGGATACCCCACCCCCTGCACAGACATCACAGCTGGACGCACCCACCACCCCGGCTGGCTCCCAGCAGCCCACCGAAGCACACATCGTATTCCAAGGCCAGGTGTCAGACTGCCAGAAGGGGGTGGCCGAACATGTGCGGGTGGGGTACTACCTCATGGAAGCCGAACTAGATCACATACGTGGATGTCTAAGTCCCATCAGGGCCCACCTACACTCCCCAACGGAGACCCACACTGCGACAGAGACACATGCCTTTGCACATTTCCAGTACTGAACCACACCCAGAGCCACGGGATGATTATCCACACCCCCACGCTGGACACGTATTGAGTGGGGGACGACAAAGCTACATGTGCAATGTCTCACCCGCTGCCTGCGGTGACATGGCTGCGTCCTCTGTACACGGCACAATGTAATGTTGTAGTGCCCGGGGCACAAATGCATACATCATGAGCACCCGGACACACTCAGATAGTTTGTTGAACTGGCTACGGGCACGTGCGCTCGGCACCTTTATTGGCATGGTTACATGTACAGTGACGCATGTGCTGGATGTGTGTGGGGTGAGTGTAAGCCAGCCCTCATGGAGTCATTGGTGCTGGCAACAACTTGAACAGTGATCACAATTAAAGCGGAAACAGAAAACACCAGCATAACAGAAACAACTGTGAAGCATCATGGTGGTAGCCGGAGAAAGTACAGTGTTCACCCAACATGCAAGCAGAATGGTCCATGATTTGTGGTGCACTGAGTTAGTGGCACCTGAAGAGCTGAGCAGGGAACAAGCTGATGATGGCACCCACGACTGGTGTGAGCAACTCTGATAGTCTGGCAGTAAGACACTTACGACTCTGGCACCTGTTGTTTGGAGTTGGTCCTGGTGGTGGTGGCTTGTGCATCCTGCGGTGATGCGACATCCGGGCAGGCCAGGACTCGATTTGATGTGTGAGCCCAGGTGGGCCATAGTTGAGGCCGGAGGCAGCGGACATCGCAGGGCCACAGACACATGGCCTTGATGACCCCCAGTCCATCGACCCAGAGGCATTCCAATATGCTATCAGACAGGTGCCATGACTTGAGCTGCACAGAATTAGTGGCTCCAGATGCACTGCGGCCGGCACAGGCACACCGCCACGGGACGGTGACTTGTGGTGCAGTGAGATAGGGCCAAGCGAGGTGAGCGGGTCCTCGTCGATGTCGAAGGTGAATGTAGCGGAGGTTTGCAGGGGACAGTGGAAGGTGTCCTCCAGGGCATGATGCAGAGGGCAGAAGCCGGCCGGAAGCGGCAAATGGAGGAGTGGAATGCTACAGCCTCGTTTTTGGCACAAAAGTCAGTATCACCGACATGATGATGAAGACAAGCCCCAGTCCATAGACTCAGTCGCCATCAAAGTTCAACCAGAAAGTGTCCATTAATGTTGGGGAACAGACTTAGTGGCACCGGAGCTGAAAGGGGATGCAGTCTGCGATGAGGCCAGTACAATGATGTCAAGTCTGCCTTAAATGATTCATGACTGAATTCCCAATGTGTGACCTACTCGACCGCAGTGTAGGCCGAATGCGTAGTCATCACGGGCCCACAGACACGTGTGGTTGGGATGCCATGCACATACTTTGTGTCACCACATCGAAGGGAGTATAGTGATATAAACTCAGCCATAAAGTGTGTACTCGGCCATTGTGTAATCAGTTCCAAAGGTGTGACCTACTTGACCGCAGTGTAGGCCTGAGGCAGCGGTCAGCAGGGGCCCACAGCCACGTGTCGTTGGCCCGCGATGCACAGAGTTAGTGACACCAGAGCAGTTGTCGGCAGTGTTCGATCACCTCTGTAACGATGATCCTTTTCTCCTCCGGACTGAACCGCGTCTTCCTCTTACTCGTCTCCTTGCTTACAATGATATGAACTCCGCCATGCAGAAATCAAGACTCAGTTCCACATGTGTGACCTACTCGACCGAAGTGTAGGCCCGAGGCAGCTGTGGAGTACGTCAACGAAAAAGGAGTAAAGCGGACCTGTGTCGCGGAGGACGTGATGGTCTGAGGAGGCTGCCAAGGTCGCGGGCTTCGGGCTTGGAGATTGCGCCGGCACGTGGTGGGCCCTCTTTGACACACGCCGGTGTCGGCAGGTGAGCAGTGAGGCCTGGCTGCACAGGGGCGGGCATGACGGGTTCGGGGACCAGCGGCCCGGGGTGCAGCAGGCGCACAGGATCGCAGGCCACACCGCTCAAGGCGACGGCATCGGCCTCGTGGCGGGGTGGGAGGCGCCGCCCTGGCAGACACGTTGGGCATTCCGGAAGAGAACCACGCCCAGAGCTATGTGCTTTTTATTCACACCCCTACGCTGGCCTGGCGTACGCTGGTTGATGTTGGACTGTCGGACGATGAAGGGATCATGCACACTGCCTGGGTAGTTGGCTACGACATTGGTGAAGAGTCCACCGTGGTCCACTATTGCCTGCACGTTGATGGGATGCGTGTGCTTTCTGTTGGGGTATTGTGTGCGGTGTTGGCAGGGGGCACAAGTGGGACAAGTGTGTAGTCGATTGCCCCCGACACGTGTGGGGCTCCAGCTATGGCATATAGTCCTTGCTTGGTCTCCAGCTGTTCCTGCGCATTGTGGGGGACGTCTGGGTGCTGAGGTCCCTAGCTGGTGAGGGCATCCAGGACAGGTGTGAGGAACTTGGATAGGGCTGGCTGTGTGACTCCTCCGACTCCGGCGGTTGTTGTTTGGGAGGGTACCAGAGGCCAACAGGTGCAGCACAGCCAGCAGCTTTGACTGCGGAGGGTTGTTCGCTGTGTTGGTACCGTCAGCCTGTGGGCAATGATGTTCAGGATGCGGAGAATGGTTGTCCTTTTGGACCTGTAGTGGGCATTGACATTGTCTGGTGTTAGGTCTGTGGGGCTGGTGCATTTCCTGAAGGTCCGCTGTCTTTGTCTGCGCTGCCTCTGTGGTGGTCCGGGGATCTGGGGGGGTCCGTTGGGGGGTGGCGGTCCTGGAGGTGGTGGCGGTGGGTGTTGTTGCCCTCTGGGGCTCCGGGGTGCATGGTGAGTGGCTCCATGGCATCTGTTGTTCTTCAGGTGTGGTTGTGGGCTGGGCTCCCTTTTCTTGTGCAGGTTGACGTCCGACTTTGCACCAGGTCAGAGCAGGTGTTAATTTCCTGCTCGTAACGCGCCAGTATCGCCTGTTTTGTGTTCCTATCGCAGATGTGGCTGGTCGTTGAGAATGTTGCGTTGTGGTGTTGTCGCTGCTTTTTGCTCGGGAACGCCTACTCTGCATCTCATTAGCGTTAGTTGCCGGGGTCATCTGTGGCGATGTTTTTTGCGACTGCTTTCGCAGGGAAACTGGTATTATGGGCTGTTAGCACCAGCTTGTGAATGGGGCGATAAATTTAGCGCGACTTTGGATGCGTTAAAATGCCGATAACTCGGCGATAGCTCCTTGAGAATATGCCCCCTAGTTGTCAGAAATGTCTGATGTTTTAGGACTTTTGGCAATCCTCAAAGATTTTAAGACTTTTCATTTCAGAAAACTGCAATAGATTTTCGCTAAATGTTGATGTTTTCAGTGCATTTTGGGTAAGAAAAGTGGAATTATCAACGTAAGTCACACCACTCTGGACTCCCTCTCAGGTGCCTAGTTTAAAGAAATGTCGGGGTGGTAGATTTCCCTGGGAGCTGGCTGACCTTGGGCCCAAACACCACAGCTGCCCACATCACCTGAAAGATTGAAATGTCAATGAAACATCTTGCTGTCTCCACATTGTATGTGGGGCATTTCCTGACACGCTTGATAGGCCCACCCACATAAATGGTGTACCATTTATAGCTAGAAAACTGTAGTAATACAGAATTGTGGAATTTTTGTCATTTTCTATTGCATTTCTCTCCATGTTTCAGTGTTTAATTTGAACCAGTGGTTTCCAGTGTCCAACACCTGCACTTAATTGTCAACATCAGCGCTTATGACAGTCTGCCACATGGTGGCGCTATCTGTCTAATTTACAGATGAGCACAACAACAGTTGTATATTAAATCAATATACTTTAAAAATGACTAATACCTGCCACCCAAGCCATTCCTGAACTCAGATTCTTAGTTAAAAAATGCATAGCTTTCCTTCATACCCAATTTTTCATCATTAGGTTTTACCTCATGAATTGATGCAGGATCATTATAAAGAAAAATCATTATAAGTTGCAATTCAGTTGATTGCCCTGGTGATTGCATGTTTTTGGACATGCAACAAACACTACATGCCCCTCTGAACAGGAGAGTCTAATGGACAAAAAGGTACATTACTTTTGTAGTTTGGCTATTGGGCAAAAACTGCAGGTGAAAACATTGAAACCTATTTCTGTTTTTCCTACTTACTTGTATTACTTTTTTATTTCAATGATTAGTTTCTTTGGAAAACCCATGACTGATCGGTGTCAATGTCCCCTGCTGAATTCAGTATTTTGACAATTTTTCAGAAATCTGCAGCTCTCTGTGGTCATTAATTGGCTTCACACCTCCCTCCCCCCTCCTCCCACAAACACCAAGTACTGCAAAAATACGAAATATTGACTACCACGTGCAAAATCTGTGGTGAGAAAAGGATTTTTTGACAACTTTTCATGTTCCAGCCAGCTGGAAAGGGGGCATTCTTGGCACAGCAAACCTGTTTTTGATGTCAGCTTTAGAAAAAAATAAGCATTTTTTGCACAACACTTTTTATCCATTGTTGTATGAAAAAGCACAGGATGTTGCTTAATTTGACTATTATCTCTGTTCCCACCATGGGCCTCCACAAACACTTGGCACCTATAGAATTCCCAACCGGTGGAAAAAAGAAAGTATATTTTGCTTGGATATCGATTGTGGAAAAACAGTTATGAAGTCTTAATTACAAACTGCCACAAATCTGAAAAAAATGGCCTTAACTCTTAAGGGGTTAAACTTGTTGTAGTTTATTCTAAGTTTGACGTCTACTCCAAATTAATGATCTGATTCAACCCAGTCATTCAAAGCTGTATCTGCATCCTGACTCCCTTGCAGCTATGCTCCACATCCTTCAGTGCCATAGTTACTTTGGTGCTAGCCTTTTAGTAGACTGCTATGCACATTTTCTTTAAAAGTAGGAAAGTGCAACTAGAAACATAGCGTCCATTGCTTTAGAGAGCATTAAAATGCATTGTGCTAAGCACGAAAGCACTAATCCTTGAGATGTCTGGTATTTCAGTGTTTAATGATCAGTGTGTGAACTAAAAGCCCTTAGCAAAGCATGCAGTTGTTAGCCTCCTCGAAGGCAGTTACATGCAGAAATGAGAGAATACCAAAGACGAATGTTATTATCAGAGTTATTTAGTGGGCGGCAGAAATAATGGTTTATTTGCCACTGAAGTAATGGACTGTTGTGGTTTAGCTGTTTTATCAGGAGAATCAGTCACTGCTTTGAGGTTAACTGCTGGTCTTTCCTCTAATCAGCATGGTGGACACACACTATTAATTTCACAAACAAATGTGGCTGTACATCAATTTGTGAAATTCATATTCTGAAAATGGAAAGTGCTCAAATGAAATGAAAACATCAAACTCAGGCGCAATAATTGCATTGCCCCTTATCTCACGTCACCCCTGCTCTGCATACGCGCTCAAGTGGTTGATCATTAAAAAGTTCTTTCTCTTCCGGCATCAAAAATAAATACTCTGATGCAAGTACAACATATGAATGCTAACAATAATTGCAAGACTTTCAGCTATTATTATTATAATAATTCTTATTGTTATTATTATTGGTAGTGGTTGGGGTAACACAAATATTATATGTGATAAAGGACCCTCTGCTAAACATTATAAGGATATTGCAAGCCATGGAGGAGCTCTGTGACTATAGAGAGGAACAAGGTTGGCTTTATTTCATGTTATTGGTGGTAGGTTAAGGGTGTGCTTCGTGCAAACATCATTTACCTCCTTATTATGAAAGGAGGTTTCTGGAGGTGGTAAAATGAGACAAGAATGTTTATCCGTATTTGTTGTGTAGCATTTTGTTGAGATAATGATGTGTTCCGTTGTAAGCCCTGGTGCACTTTCAAGGCATACTTTAGGGGTGACATATTAATATATAAAAATATGTTTTCCTATATGGCAAGGGCACACTTCTTTTCTTTGTGTTAGTGGATTGCCTTTAAATTGCAGCCCAGCCAGAGCACAGTAATGCTCCTGGCAGTCATATATTTCTGTCATTATGTGGATGGTGTAAATACACAATGCACCACAGATAAGGCATTTTCCTTCCATGTCTCCTTATCGTTCCTTATAGCTACCTCATTTTTCTCTATTTTCTTTACTTCATATATTTCTAAATCATCTCCATCTGTATCCCTTAACCCTCTACTTCACGTCTCTTGCTATACTGTTTTCTTGATATCTGTCCATCTCTTGTATCCATCCCGTCCCATTTCTCTTATTCAGCAGGGTAGTCATTGAAGCGCACACATATAAAGAGGAGAAAATGAGAAGGCAGGGGAAAAGAATTTGTAAGAAAGCTATTACATTTTGACCAATGGAATGGTGAAAATCCTCAGAACAGCAATTTGATTTTCACTGGTGCAGCAAGAACACCAATAGAGAAATATTTGTGATTGAAAATATTGGACAACCAAAGCTACAATTTCAAGTGCACTGTCCATATGTCTTACTGTAACACTATGCACTTGTCCACTAAACATCTAACAAGCCACCCTTAGCATGTAAGAAGCTGTCACTCACATAAACCATTGTTGATACAAGTAAAAATAAAATCTAGATCCAAACTCAAAAAGAAATGGCTTTATCAAGCTTGTTCAAGGTTCTTTGTTACTGTTGGGCTGGTGGTCATTGGGTAGCCTGAGCTTTTACCTGTTTTTGTACGCCCCTGTTTTTGAAGGTTTGACATATCATTCAATATTATTCAGCATCACAAGGACCTGAATAAGCCTTAAATGGCTAATAAACTCAAAGTTGCTCCAAACAGGGTGCTCCAAAATATTATATTGCCCATGGCCCAACAAATTCCTAAGATATCACTACTTGCCTGGCAATGGAAGACTTCCCATGTGGACACAAAAGCATCCGGTCATACCGGTTTTGTAGGTCTACTATTGCATTAGGAGGGAGGACCTAGCTTCGTCCCTCTTTCTCCCCCTTTTTCTGTTTTGACACAAAAGCATTGCCAACTCTGTGTCATGCAGGGGACTTCCAGATCCAGGTGCCTGTCTCTGGCAGCACAGGCAGCACCTCCGGGGCAGAAATGGCCTCACCAAGTGAAAAATCCATGTTGCCCAAGCTAGAGAAGATTCAGTAGAAAGGCATAGGAAACATAATTAGGACTCTATGAAGTCATGATGGCTGGATGGGACACCTCAAAAACTACCTTTACGGCAAAAAAAACCTCAGAGCGAAATGAGGCAGTCTGTCGCTCCGTTCAAGACACGTTATACCTGGATGGACGTATCTGCTTCACTTCTGTCTTCTGGAAATTAGAAATTAAATGCTCGGTCTTCGTATCAAGCAAATGTCTCACAGTCCTATCCGATTTATAAGCAGAAATCGGATAGTTCAGCAAAGATTTTAGATTTACTGATCACTGGGACTTTCACTTCTGTTCCTTTTCTCAACTATTTATATTTCTGTTCAAACAATAATAATAATAACTCAAAATCACAGCTGAACAGGGTTTTGTCATGTTATATTTATGATTTACAAGAGCCTGGAAACAAAATCAGTCAAAACCTGGGGTGCTATGGGCAATAAAATGAGCATGGAAGCCAATCACTGAACACTGTTACAGCCTATCTGTATATTTATTGATGAGTATTTAGCATTTAGTACTCAGTGCAACCAGAACAACAAAGCAAGTAAAAATGATGCACTAACTGAATGTTTCATACTCTTTCTAGACAGAAAATCTGTCTAATTTTGCTGTTCGTTATCCCTACTTAGGGTCTAATTTACGAGGCCCTAGCAGCACTTTTGCGTCGCCGGAACGTCACTTTTTTGACGCTCCGGTGGCTCAATGTGTCGCAGCATATTTACAAGGCCAAGCAAAGCTACTTTACATGGCTTTTCATGGCCTTGTAAATATGTGCCCCTTTCACGCACAACACTGCATGAAAAGGGCACTCCATGGGTGTTGCTGTGGGTGTTCCCACACAACACCCATGGAATCTGAAGCATTCCCAGGTATACCAGGAATCGTAAACCTGGGAATGCGTCAGATTCTAACACCTCCTCAGGGGTGTTGTTAGGGAGAAGCAACGAGGAGAAATATCCTTATTTCTCGTCGTTTTTTCCTCTTTCTATGTGTGCTGCAGCAGGAAATCGCCTCCATTGATTGATTTTGCAGAAAGTTGTCCCTTCCTGCACAAAATCAATCATCCACGCAATGCAGGCACCCCTGCAACATGGCGCAAGGGTGCCTGCATTGGCGCTAGGCTGCTTTATTAGTGCCGGCACAGGGGTCAGTACAGGAATGCACGGTATTCTTGTAAATATGGTGCATTCCTGCACTTTTAGAATGAGTCAGTGCGGCGCTGCATAATTGCATGCAGCACCGCGCTGCACCATTCTATTGTAAATGAGGCTCTTAGGGGCAGATTTACAAGCCCCTTGCGCCACTTTTGCGTCACTTTTCCCATGTTAAAAGTGACGCAAAAGTGGCGCAAGGGCCTTGTAAATCTGCCCCTCAGTGTATTTGCTATCTACTGGGGAGACAGATAGAGATGTGCAAGCCTTTGTATTGCCTTGTTTATCTTTCCTTTATTTATGTTCCACTTCCACTTTTTTGTCTTGGCCTGACATATTTCACCAATTAACAGCTCAAAGCTAGTGTTACACCTTACATCAATTTGAGACTGAAGTCTGCGCTTCGGTGTAAATATCACTCAATTTACTAAATGTGAATATTGGGTGACTTTAAAAAAGAAGACTTATTCGGTAGACTTCTTAATGAAGCCTGCAATCACTTATTGTAGCCCTACCCTGACCAAGAAACAATTGATTACCGAAAATTCCCCATAACAAAGAGCAATTTATGTGTGGCAGCATAATAACAATCTCAAGTTATTTTATTAATATACGGAAACACAGGTTTACCAATATCCCTTTGTAGGATATAAAGATTTTCATTTTTAGAACGCATTTCTGTTCCACTGAGAATATCTTCTTCCCAGCCACTGGAAATAGGGTTTATTAAAAAATAAACGAAGTGAAGGAAGAGAAAGGAACGTATGAGCTGGAGGACGAGTCTTCGTGATTAAATTGTTATTCCTTGGACCCCTGGAGGTTCTAAATACTGGCAACCATTTTATGATAACAATTGTGTTAGAGCAGTCTACAAAATTGTTACCTCGTGTTATCCGAGAAATGCTGAAAATGTGTATTGATGTTTACACAGCTTGTGCACTAAAATGATGACGAGGAAAAATGTGCTGCTCTTGAGCATTTGAAATGGTCTTAAAACATCTGTTTACAGCCAGAATGTGATATACTTCTGTTTACATGGGCGACTCTTTGAGAGCTCTTACCAGCATGTGTCTCCTTTGACTAGGGACAAATGTTGAAATATTTCTTATGAGGCATGATAGGGAATGAGATGGACATGGTGTATATTCATAGATTTTAAACAGTAGGGGTCAGATGTAAAAACCATTTTTACAGTCGCAAATAGTCTGAGTCGAAGTTTGAAATCGCAAAAACAGTTTTTCATATGTACCAGTCTCATTTTATGAGTCAGTATAGCTTCACCTGCTCATAAAATGTAATTGCGACTGGATATCCATTTGCTATTGGGAAGGGGCATATACCGAATCAGTATCCAATGTATCAGTGGTTTGCAACTGTAATTCCGACCGGTCACAAACCTTTGAAAAGTTATAGACTCCTAAATTGGGGCGGTAAGTGATTTATATATGGGATTCTTTATAAAATGAATATTTAAAATCAGTCAAAGAAATAGTGGTGGAATTTTCCCATTTATGTGTTTAGCAATAACCATTGGACTGGGTGGTACCAATTGCTGTGACCTCTCACGTACTCATAAATTTGGTAGAATTAAAAATATATTTTGCCAACCATTCAAATAAAACAGCTGTTATATTATTAAAGGCAAAGGTAAGTACCCTTTCAGGATAGGAAATGGAGGGAATACCCCCAAATATAATGAGTATTTTATTTGGGGATGGAAAAAAAAGTGGATTGTACTAATGTACCTTTCTACATCATTAGATTAGGCACAATTTCCCACCTAATTGGAATTCTGCATGAATACATATTGTGTTCTGGAACATTAGTAGACTTCCTGGAGTACTGTTGAAATTATTTGTGAATCAAATTGTAGTCAGAAATCAATTCCCAACATAATAGTAACCATACTACTCAAGAGTAGACTTGTGTTTTCAATGTTCAAGGATACTGGCAGAATAATATGCTAAAAATAGAATATTCAGTACATTCTTTCAGATATTTATATACAGTATTCAAATCTTTAACTAAAATGGAAAGTAATGGGTCGCTTTTACACCTTTGGTGGCCTGCTGTAATGATCTAGCCAATTTCTTTGTTAATAAAATCTCTGGAATATACACATGCTTTAGTGACACTGAAGCTAAAGGAGATCTATCAGTTGATATGAAACCAATCAAGAAGAATATAGAGCCTCTCTCCTCTTTTCATCAGATAGAGGAAAAAGATGTCCTTGACATAAAGAACAACGTAAAACCTGGCTCCCCGTTGGACTCTGCACCACCATATATGTTGAAGCAGGGAGAGAAAATAATCCTCTCAACTTTGCTCTGAGTACTTAATTTCTCTGTACATTTGGGTATAGTATCTCCCTCCTGGAAACACACCGTAGTAAAGCCCATCTTAAAAAAGTCCACTCTTGCCCTCGGCAAGTTGAAAACTATAGAACAATATCACTGCTTCCATTAATAGGAAAGGTTCCTATTATTAACCTGCATCTTCCTACTTCTCTGGAACATAATGAATTACTTCATCATATGCAAATGGGCCTTCAATCATGTTATTCTACTGAAACGGTGCTGTTAACCGTGGTTGAGGAATTGAAAATATAGCTGTACCGTGGAGGCACCGCTGCAGTAATCCTTCTGGATCAAAGTGCGGTGTTTGACACTGTTCCCCATGATAAGTTACAGCACTGATTAACAGTGGTATAATATCGGGATCAGCATTTCACAGGCTCTCCTCGTTCCTCACTGAAAGAACCTTTCAGGTGTACAAGAAGCCATTCTTTTCGGATACCTTCCTGCTTAAGTGTGGAGTCCCTTAGGGTTCCTCACTTAGTCCCACACTTTTTAATCTATATGTCAGTCATTTAACAGAGATCGTTTTACCTTTTGGCTCTCCATCGTCTCACATGAAGACGACATACAGATTATCATCTCCCTTACCCAGGATAATCATTGCAACATGGACCAACTGAAGCCTTGTCTAAAGAAGATTGCTGACCGGATGGCTCATTTTTGTTTGAAACTCAATGGTGACAAAACTGAGATGTTGGTGGTTAGTAACAATATGAACCAATGGACAACGGTTTGTTGGCCGGGACCCTTAGATAGTCGGCCCCAGCCTAAACCAACAATTAAAAATCTGGGTTTCTGCCTGGATGAAAATCTCGCTTTTGAGATCCAAGCTTGTAAAGTGGCCTCCACTTGTTTTAGTATCTAGAGGGTACTTAGAAAGATTTTAGACCTTCTCCAACCGCCCCTTGTAAGATTGTGGTACAGACACTGATTCTTTCCCGGTTAGAGTATGGAAATTACCTCTATCTGGGATGCCCCCTGTATGTGTTGAAAAGACTCAAGGTAATCCAGAATACAGTGGTAAGGCTGTTACTGAAGATACCGAGGTATCAATCGCTATCCAGGTCCATGGCTGCCTAGCACTGACTTCCAGTTAAACTTAGAATTTAATTTAAATCATTAGGTATTCACCACAGAGCTTGGCATAAAAAAGGCCCTCTCATTCTGTTGCCCTCGGTAAGTCCTTACGTGCCCAGGAGTTCGTTGAGATCATCCTACCTAAAGTTAGCCGAAATACCTACTGTGCAGAAAGTAAGGATTGGAGGTCGAACTTTCTCCTTCCTAGAAGCAAAACTATGGAATGATTTACCTACTAGGTTGAGGATGACGGAGGAAGAAGGTCTTTTCAGGACACTATTAAAAACTCGGCTGTTTGGTGATTAAGACTTAATAGTGCTCTGGTGCATTCAGCTCTGGGAGGCCCAGGGAGGGTATCCATGTGCAATACAAGTGTGTTTGAATTAAATTTAATTGAATTGAATCAAGCTGGGTGCGTGAGTTACACCTAAATACTCAAACCCAATTTATAGAGCACTTTCTAGTTGTAGGTTTGTCATACTCCAGTCTTGGGTGAGACTTACACGTGAATTGCCAATAGGAAGACTTGCGTATTCATGTTTTCCATGAGGCTGTCTCAATTCATACTCAATGCTGTGTGAATCAGGCCTGCATCTTGATGTGCATTTCACATCTGATACAAGAGTAAGACACAACAACTCATGGAAAGAACTTCATGAATCAGGCTCAGAGTAAAAGGCCAATTGTAAGAAGGTAGATTTTGGAAAACGGGTGAATGAGTGTGTCAAAAGAAACTCTACCGGGCAGTTCCACATATCCACATCTACAAGGGCACTAATGCCTAGATTTATGCATTTCAGTAAAAGCGTTGGCAGCTATGGCAGTAGAAGTCCTGCCCGAGCTGTGCATCTCGTACTCACTAAGTGATGTGCTTCCATGTGCATCTCATGGTTTTCGCTCATTAGCAGCAAGGTGTGCATGAGAGAAGTGAAACTGCACATCAAACAGTGAACAATGCTGATCCTTGGGTGGTGCTCTGCAGCACTTGTGAGAAGTGCTTGTGAACCTGCAGGGGCTTTGCAATGGAGTACTTCTTTGGTCCCCTTGTTATAGGATATATGGAAGTGCTCCAGGCAAAAAGAAAAGGTGGGATTTATTTTCTTGACATCGAGAAGGAGTTCATGTCTTCCTTGCTAACCAAATCAGTAGGTCAACTGCAGTAGAGTATATATGTCATTGCAACAGTGTCCATTTCTGAAGATAAACTTCTGATGACCTCCAACATATTTATTTAATTGGTTGCATTAATTACTGAGCTACGAGTGTATCACTTCTTCCAACAAAAAGTTTCAACCTCTCTTACTAAGGAAGGTAATTAATTTATGTATTTTTTTATTATTTATGGATTTGATAACTCTTGACAACATTAGGAGAGCGTGAAAGGTTTTTAAGCCCTAAAAGCACATCTTATTTTAATATATATATATATATATATATATATATATATATATATATATATATATAATTTCTTTTTTAACTAAATATTCTTTTTCTTTGCAGTGAATTAATGACAATCTTACATAAATATATTCGAAGTCAATCAAGCCTGGATATAATTTCTTTCTTTCTTTACTGATGGATTTGTATAGTACTATAGATATTGCCTTGCTACCACTTTAGGAGTGTGAAATTCACCGAAAATTTCTATGTAGCTGATCAGCCACAGGTATATGAGCATAGAGTCCCTCAAATGCTCGCACACAGTGCTTTAAGTGGGAAAAAAAAACTGGGGGTGCTCTAAAAGGGGCGGGGCAAACCTCTTAAAGGGGTGTGGCCTATCCAAGTAGGGGCGTGGTCTAAATCAAGATAACTAGCATTGTGTGCTTAAGAAAATCCCCTCCTATTATCCTACCTTCGGAAAACACTCTCTTTAAAGGATTTCCCTTCCTCCTACAACGCGGCTCACCTAGCATGACGTCTCCACTTCTCAGTAGTGAGCAAAATGAGCATGCGCATATCGATGTGCATGCTCTCACTGCAGTCCAATAAAAAGAAAAAAAAGAAAACGGACTACCTTTGCGAGGCCCGAAAATAGAGCCCGATAGAGACCCGTTTCGAGGCCCCTGAAAATAACTGCCGGTGCTCAGACCCGGCCCACTTAAAGCCCTGCATCCATCCATCCTAAGCACTGCGCCATCCAACCATCTTTCAATCCATCCATACATTCCTACCTACATACATACATACATCTGTCCCTGCACCTATCCTAAGCATCTATCAGCCCACCCGCCTATCCTAAGTACTGGTCCATTCATCCATTCATCCTTCCATCCATCCATCCATTCATCCACTCATCCATTCATCCAGCCAGCAACCCATTCATTCATCCATCCATCCATCCATCCATACATGTGTCCCTGGACCTATCCTAAGCATCTATCAGCCCACCCGCCTATCCTAAGCACTGTGCCATCCATCCATCCATCCATACGCCCCTACATCCATACATACATCTGTCCCAGAACCTATCTTAAGCATCTATCAGCCCACCCGCCTATCCTAAGTACTGGTCCATGCATCCATTCATCCTTCCATCCATCCATACATTCATCCATCTATCTAGCTATCCATTCATCCATCTGGCCATCCATCCACTCGCCCTTTATTCACCTATCCGTCCTTCTTTCCGTGCATCCTCCGCCTCCGATCCTAAACACCCCGTATTATACTCATCCACACAGCCTCTTAATGGGCCGAAAAGGCTGGTGATAACCATTGACAGGCAGATGTTTCTGATAAAGAACAAGAAACAGTTGCTCTTTGTGGACCATAGTTCACCACCCTTCTCTGGTGGTGTTTTAAACAAAGGTTGATCCAGCGAAAGAAATATAAACCAGCTTTTCAGTGTAAGACGCTTATTCAGAAACATAACCTTTTGTCCATTTCTATATAGGAACACTGCTTTAAATTGGCCGTGACTGACAGACACTGAATACCTGTAGTTCTGACATTTGAGAGAGTATACCAAACAGCTAATTTGGGGTGGTGAGAACCTGCCCTTCTATATTTCCATGTGAAGCACAGTATAGGAATATAAAGGTAATTCCAACGCTACTATCTTCATATTAAAGAGGGGGTGTGAGAACTAAGTGAGCCAGGCAAAGCGTGTGTTTTCGTAGCACTAAAACAAGACACTGTGAAAGGTCAGAGCAGGGTCGTGCTGGAGTTGGCTGCCTGTGGTCGTCTCCAGAGGCGCAACTAGAGCCAAATTTGGGGGAGGCTAATTCTTCCAGCAATAGGCAGAGTGGGGATGCAGGGGCTCTAAAAGGGGTGAAAAACAACAGAGCCTCTTTTACAAGCAAATGGTCTTTAAAGACCTGTGAAGTACTCGGGTGCGGCTGTGTGCGCCCGGGAAGCTGTCTCAGCCCGGGGCAATGGGCGTTGCACGCCTGGTCGTCTCTCTCCTAATCATCCCACTATGATGTTGCTCCTGCATTTTAAAAGAGAAGGGAAATCCTGAGAGAAAATGGCTCTCTTTAAAGGATTTCCTTCCCTACTAATGCGGCTCACCTGGCATGACGTCTCCACTTCTCAGTAGTGAGCGATGTGCATGCTCTCACTGCAGTCCAATTTTAAAAAAAGAAAACGGACTACCTGTGCGAGGCCCGAAAATAGAGCCCGATAGAGACCCGTTTCGAGGCCCCCTAAAAATAACTGCCGGTGCTCAGACCCGGACAGACCCGGCCCACTTAAAGCCCTGCTCGCACAGCATTTGGTGAGATGCAGTTTTTGAAAGTGATGCTCGGTCTCCGGTGGGCATTGTGAAATTGTCAAATAATGGTCGGTTTCAGACCTATGATTTTGCAGGATTTTCTGGACCCGTATTAATGAATGGGCACAGTGTTTCTGTTTGCACCAAGGTGCACCTTTAAGAAAGTTTGCCAGGCGCAATCCGGAACAGTGCGTCTTATTGCAGTCCATGAACTGCTCCCGGCGAAGCCACAAACTTGAGGCTGCCCTGGGGGCAGCACATTAATTGAAATATGGTGCAGTTTCTTAAAAGCCATTTCAAAGTGCATGCGGGAGTCACCTGCACTTTAAAGAAGTGATAGACGTCCGTTTTGGTGCTGCTGGGCGGTGTGCTTCGATCGGAGGTTGGCGTGACTGCTTCTCTGCCCTCGCAGATGCCTGGTGTTCTTGGGGTGCACTTCTCCCGCATTTTGCTTTGAGAACAACGCCCTCATCCACTCTGGTGGGACTCCAAGTCCCAGAGTGCAACGGCTGGCCCCAAACCATCGCAGCTGAGTGGGAGGTGTTTCCTGAGCCCACTTAAGCGCCGCTCACATCCCGCGGTGCGGGATGTCCGTTTTGCTGCTGCTGGGCAGTGTGCTTCGATCGGATGTTGGCGTGACTGCTTCTCTGCCCTCGCAGATGCCTGGTGTTCTTGGGGTGCACTTCTCCCGCATTTTGCTTTGAGAACGACGCTCTCATCCACTCTGGTGGGACTCCAAGTCCCACAGTGCAACGGCTGGCCCCAAACCATCGCAGCTGAGTGGGAGGTGTTTCCTGAGTCCACTTAAGCGCCGCTCACATCCCGCGGCACGGGACGTGCGCGGGCCGTGCCCGGGCAAAGCCCGGGCCAAGGGCAGGCCCGTCCTTCGCCCGTCAGCGACTGGAAGAGGCTGGGCTGGGCCACCCCCCTCGGCTGTTCCATCGGGATCTATCACTCTTGGCTTGTGGCAAAGGACCAGGCTCCCTGAACATTAGGAAGGCTAGGTGGTGAGACTCGACCCTTATCCCCCATTTTTCTGTTTTCATTAGCCATCTGCCCCTGTGACTATCGATTCAACCATTATTGGCAATAACTGCACAGACTATACAATTTGAGGGGGCAACCTCTTGTAGGGCAGACTTAATGAAATTGCAAAACGAGGTTCTGTTTTTAACCACCTAATGAGAGTTAACAGCCAAGCATTAGACGGCTCACTTTTCTTTTCTTTTTTTCTTTTTCATTTTATTTATTTTTTTCGGGTATTTTAGCCACAAAGGTCCTTTAAAGCATTCTTTAGTCTTTTGTCATTCGGTACTGGCAAGGTCCCTAATTTTAAAAGTTTTTATGTTTTAAGCTGGTTTTAAACGTATCTGATCATAGTACTGAATGTCCTCAGTGATTGGTATGTAGCCTAACCTCTCTACCCCGGTCATTTTTGCCTGGCACTCCAGCTATCCCTGTGTAGAACTACATTGTAGTTTGTTATTCTTCTGTACTCCCGCACCTGCACTTTGCTTCCCGCGCTTTTGCACTTTGAGACTTGCATATTTGCACCCGCATCTTACACCTTGCACTTTATGACCGAGCACTTGCGCACTTTGTTTATTGCACTTGTTGGTTTCTAACCTGTTTTTCCTTCCCCCTGCGCCCTGATTAAACTAGTAGTGACCCGCAAAATCTCCCTTTGTATACAAGGTAAATCCGAAAACCAAAGGAGAATGGGCAAACGTGTGTGCGCCGAAAAGAAACAGGCTCCTCCCAAGTCAAAAACTAAAACCCAAACGACCTCTATAGATAGGATGTTAGAAAAGGCAATAGGAGCGGTGGTAACTGAAATAGAACGGACAGAGAGACGTTTTTATCATTAACACCTAATCTGGAATTCCCTCTGTTAGATTTAGATACCTCGCAAATCTCAGGAGCCCTCCCATTGGACACCTCCAGGGGCCAAATATCTATAGTTGAAGCCACTAATTTCGAGCAATCCAGGGTGGAATTATTCACACAGCCCGTTACAAAAGGGAGACCCAAAATTCAAGTGAAAACAATGGCAAGAAGGAAGAAGGTTACGGGAGAGAAGACAGACGATAGGAACACTGGGTTGGGAGGTATAGTAAGTAGCCTTGAATCAGTTATTGAACAGCCAGTTTGGGTCACAAAGTTAGTGGTGGATCTGCAAATACAAGTAAGGGCTATAGTAAAAGACTAGCTTAAAACACTTATAGAAAGGGTGGACAAGCTAACCTCGCTGCTCAATGACTGGACAAGTGACAGGGGGGCAGTTGTTGAGAACGCTGGGCTCGACACTGGACCCACTGATAGGGCCGCTCCTAACATCATCAGGGCCATTCCAACCTTTACACACAATGATCGCCCGGCTACCCACGCACCAAACTTAGAGAGACAACAACTTATAGCCCCAAATAGAGCTAATATAGATAGACATCCCCCCTATCCGAGAGCAGAGAAAATCCAACGCCTCCACACCGACATTCTATTAGGCAATGGCAGCCTAACAAACAACGGGCGGGGGTAGTTTCTAATTACAGCACAGAAGCCAACAAAGAAATCCTCCCCTCCCAGTTATTAATCTCCCACCTGCCTCAACCCCATATGTTCTTGTTCTCACAGGTATCCCTGAGCTTGGAGTAGGCCAAAATGAACTACATCAAGATTTAAAAAACAAATGCATGTACTGGTTAGCTAATCATAGACACTTCAGGTATGACGATGCAGGAGAAATCCTTACAACACGTAGAGTTGGTTGCCTAGGATGGAGACCCAAGGATAAGCAAGGAGACTGTATAGTGATACATTTTAGAAACCCTTGCGTTGTCCAAGAAATTTTATCTAGAGATGATGGGAGACAGACGGGTACTATTAGAGCTCTCCCACTAGGCTATTTTTATCCGCCAGAGAGAATTAATCAAGATAGAAGGCAACTTGGGCGGGATTGGAGATCAGAAAATCAAAGTTACAATCCGGCCACTCTGGACCACCATTGGTCCAGACATTCAATCTATAATATACCCACAGTAAATAGATTTAGCAGTTTAGAAGGAGTGGATTGACTGGAGACCCATGTTATAGGCCCCGAGGTGCAGCTGGTTAAGTCCCAGGCGGAACTGGTTAAAACTAAAGGGAACGCAGGGTTTTGCCTGGCACGAGGGGATGGAGAAACCTGTGGGAGCATGAGCGGCTTCCCAGGAAATAACCATGAGACCCATAATACGACCCTGAACAGCAACCACCAGCCACTACTAAATAGTGGGCCAGTTAAGAGAGCTGATTCTGGGTTCTGTGGAACTTTGCCCCCAATCATCCCTCTAGTTGCTATCAAAACCCACACCCCGGATCATCCAAAGCTGCGAGTCCTTTCCTGGAACATAGCTGGCTTAAATTCTAAGATAGATACCCCTGAATGGGGTTGCTTTATTGACCAACACGAGATCTGTATGTTCCAGGAGACATGGGCAAGAGGGGACGTCCAAAAACTGGGTTTTGCCAGCTTTAACATTCCTGCAGTATCAGGCGGAAAAGGGAGACCCTCGGGTGGACTAAGAACATGGGGGGGGGGGGGGGAGTTCACCTAGGCTGTTCAGCCAAACAGATAGAAACATCTTCAAACGACATTCTGTGTGTTCTCCTTCATTTCCCGCCTATGACCACTATAGCCCTAATAAATGTGTACTCGAGACCAGTCAGTCAGGGACAGGAGTCAAAAACACTCGAGGAACTTATGGCCTTCCTAGCCACTATCTCAGATAATCATATGGTGATCATAGGAGGGGATTTTAATTGCCAGTTTGAGCCATTAGAAGGTATGTCCAAGGATAGTCCCTGTGAAGAAGATAAGCACTGGGCCATCCCAGAGACTGCCTGCCCATCAGTAAAAATCTGGTCCCCTCTGGTGATCCAGATGAATTTCCATGCTTTAAAACACTCTGTAAGGGCATGGAATGGAAGAACAAAGTCTGACACATCCAGCAACTTTACTTTTATTAGAAATGGGAGAGGCTCTCTACTGGATTACATTCTAATTGACTCAAAATCCTGGCATAGGGTATCCGACTTTAAGGTCATGACGCGGCACGATAGCGACCACAACGCCCTTGTATTAGAATTACATGAGTTAAATCCTGGGAGTGTTACAGGGGCACACTCCCCAAGTGATGTCAGGCTGTCTCTCACAAACTGCAGGAAGAGGGTACGTTGGGCGGACATAATCTTGACACAAGATAGGCTAGGTTCCCTGTATGAAGCCATTATTCCAGTCTTTCTGACTACAACTAAATCTGTCCCCATTGATGGCACCAGAATAGATCACCAGCTGGTTACCTTGAATCATACTAGGTTAATGTCCATTACGGTTGACTTCTTCTTTCCCACTAAGATCATCAGGCCAAACAGGAAACCCCCTCATCCCTGATACAAAGACCAATGCTGAAAGGCTAAAATAGCCTTGATTACATCCATCAAGGCCAACGACCGTCCTCTAATTAAAATAACCAGAGCGGCCTACAAGGCCAGTGTCATTGAGGCAAAAAAAAGGGTGGGAAAGCGATAAGTGGGACACTTTGAGAAGTTCCCTGGGTGCCCGTGACATGAGGACTTTTTGGAAGGTGGTCAATACCGGCAGCTCTGGGGCTATATCGCCGATAGAGCCAAACCTAGAGGCAGACGTGTGGAGAGACCACTTCGAGTCATCGTACTCAAGGGCTGAGACATTGATCGACCTAGCAATTGAAGGCCACTCCCAACCGGTCGACTGCCCGATTGCTCCTACGATCAATCCCGGGACCACGGATGACACCCCGACAATAACTCTCAAAGAGATAACGGGTGCCCTCTCCAAAATAGCCCCGGGTAAAGCGCCAGGATTAGACAAGATTCCAGGGGACCTATTCCACAGTGAACCCATTATTTGGGCGCCCTACCTCTGGGTTTTATTCAACACCATTTTACAAGGCATGAAGATTCCTGCCAGCTGGGCTGGAGCCGAAATAATCCCTATATATAAAAAGGGCTCCCCGCTGCTACCCACAAATTACAGGCCAATAAGCCTTATAGATATTAGCCCAAAAATATTTTCGCGGGTGCTGCTGCTCCGGTTGCAGAGTTGGATGGAGGAGCATGAGATACTCAGTCCTCTCCAGGCAGGATTCAGAGAAAAAATGTCCATGCTGGACCAAATCTTCAGGCTGCAGATATTATACTGGAAGATCGTGTGTTTGGAGGGTGGCAACCTCTATTTAATATTTGTAGATCTGAAATCAGCGTTCGACCTGGTCCCAAGAGACAAGCTGTGGACAGTCCTCCATGAGATGGGGGTTCCGCCATACCGGTGCCAAATTATGAAGCGGCTACACGAGGGAAATTATGCGCAAATCAGATTTGGCAAAGAAGGAAAACTCACGGCCCCCATCCCTGTAAGTAGAGGTGTTCGTCAGGGATGTGTCCTTGCCCCGACTCTTTTCAGCCTATTTATAAATGGGCTGGTTGATTTTTTACTTAGTGAGAAAGATCTGGATGTCCCTAAGTTGGCATCACGTAAAATTCCAGCCATGATGTTTGCCGATGACCCGCTACTATTGTCAAAATCGCCTATGGGGTTACAGAGGGTACTAAATAGATTTGAGGCGTTTTACAGAAAAAGAGGGCTTGAGATCAATCTCCCAAAAACGAAATTTATGGCGTTTAACTCAGCCAGAAGTACCCGACCAAATCCAAGTTTAAATGGCAAACCCTTAGAGAGAGTATCTGCTTTCGATTATCTCGGCATAACTATCATGGAAACCATGGAATGGGGGACACAAATTAAAAAATCAACCTTGAAATTGACACAAAGATCGGGGGGGCTTGCGAAAGTTTTTAGAAAATCCAGCCACAAACCTGTGAGCCCAGTAATAGAAATATATAAGGTCCAAGCTAGGGCAGCGACGCTGTACGGAGCAGAAGTGTGGGGCCACCACAGTACTGAAAGCCTTACACAGACAGAAAACATTTTCCTCAGGCAACTGTTTGTTCTCCCACGAAGCACCCCACTAGCGCCGCTCCGAATGGACCTGGGGGTAAGGGCTATCGCGGAAGAAGTCAACCTTAGACCCCTTTTATTTTGACGACGTCTGTGGGTCACCCCAGAACTTTTAGAATATAGGGACGAATTAAGAGAGGTGATGAGTCTACCGGGGGCGAGTAAATTACCCTGGCTCTCCTATATTCGACACATTTCAGGGTATTTGGGACGGGGTAATCTCTGGGCTGACCCAGAAGAGGCATGTGCCACCGTGTCCAGGAAAGAGCTAAAGGATTGCTATTGGGAGTTTAAATTGGCCCAACTCCAGAGCAACCCTTCAGTAGGCAAGATTACTGCAGTTTTCTTAGAAACTAAGGACTGGTATAGCCTAGAGCCGGCACTGAACGATATTAAGCCATCAACTGCCAGAAAGCTCTATCTGCAGTTTAGACACAGGGTCTTGCCACTCCGCTCCTTTACAAATAGATGGGCGGGCTCGCAAATTCTGGGGTGTCCGGCATGTGACTGCGTTATTGAATCAGAAATCCATGTGTTTTTTTGTTGCCCCGCATACCACAAAGTGAGAAAACAATGGTTGGTCCAGATATGCAGAAATTTAGGTATCAGGCGCTGTTCCGAGGCTTTTAGGATACTGAAACACGACACCAGCCTCCCTATAGCATACTCAGTAGCAGGCTTTTTATTCTCCATGTGGTGCACTCGAAGAGTATTTTTAAAATCAACCCAATAAATAAGATCTATATCCTTCTATAACAGTTGCCTATTGAAGGATTCTCAAATGGATTACCAGCCTTATCGTCCAATTGAGAATGATTTTAATGATGTATTATATTTATATTTTGTATTTATTGTGAATTGGGTTGTTATTCATGAGAAATGTCCGCCTCTAGCGATGAAGTTAGAGCTCTGACCCCCTAAATCTGGACTGCTGATTTGCTTATACATATTGCATATGTACTTTGAATTGTCAATTATGTTCTCATTTTTTACCAATACTGTGACCTATATGATAAGATCTTCCCCTCATCCAACCGCCAATTGATTGCATTTTATTTTATATTGCTCTAGGCTGTACCTGAGCATGTTTTAACTAATTGCTTTTACTGTATGTGCCCGGTTTTGTTCTTTTCGTTCATCTTTACCTGATCTTAAAGCAATGAATTGTATGTTATTTCACATGTGCTTTTAAGGTCAAATTGGCCGAAATAAAGTAATTATTGATTGATTGATAGACTGCAGGCAGGTGCAGTGAGTGACTACAGCTGCCTTCAGGGCGATGTCTGGGATGGTGGGTCGATGGGACCCCCTGTCACCTTTCAGAGAGCTGACCTCAGGAGGTGCCCTGATTGTGTGCTACCTTTTAGTGGCTGTGCAACTTTTGGGGCCTGTTTGCCTCTGCTACCGCATCTGTAATAGGACACAGGCTCAGAGGCAAAGTGATTCCCTCATTGCATGGGGCCACGCCCAATGCTATAACCCAAAAATTGTAATGTTCTGGTTTCCAATAATCTACCCTGCATTCATGGATGTGCTCTGTTACCCCTTCGCCTTAAACCAACTAAAGCTCAGATGAACAGTGAAGAGCCACCTATTAAGATAAGCAAATGGTCTGCCAGCCTCTAAATGCCTCAGCGGGACTCTCCTGACATATTCCAATGCATCCACTCCCCTACTGGATGTAGGCTCTTCAGGTGGAGAAGCATGTGACTTAATTTTATAGTAACATAAAAAGCAACGACGGACTGGGTGACATCAGTATTTGAAAGAATGGATGTATTATGCATCTATTCATTTTTTAATAACTGTCAGTCAACCATGTACATCAATAAGACAAAAGTACATTTGCAGCGCAGTTAGCACAGAGATGGCTGGATATGTGGGATTGCAGCAATATCCTTGAAGTTGACCTCGCCAATGGCGTTGGACAGCAGCGGATAGGATTAAAAGCCTGTCACCCACCTCAGCCAACACCCTAAAGAATCCATCATCCAAAAATCTGGGTGTAAATTTAATGGAAAAAGAAAGGTTTCTAACTGCCATGTCAGGGTTACAAAACCCACCTATTCCGCGCCGGTCTAAGACCACACACACGATCGCGAGAACAGTAAGTGACAACCTGACAGTATTGGACAAGTGAAAGAGAACCTATCAGACAGAGCTATAGTGAAACAAACACATCTATTACGGCACGCTGTCTGCATTCGATATTCATTGACTCCAGCATGTATGGATTTTCTGTCTTGAAAATCAATGCAATAATCCTCTTCGCATAGGCAGATCCTTCTAAGTAGCTGCGTTGCTTCTTGTACAGCAATGTTATGTTTGGCTCTAGCAGGACAGAGAGCAGACTGGAAATACACACCGGTACTGGCGCAAAGATGCTTTTGCTCCCAGTTCCTTTTCCTCTTTTAAGAAGGTGACATATGTCTTCCATGATGGTACAGCGACAGTCAGAGTGGGGTTGTGGATGGATGGAGGGATGGAGGGATGGATGGAGGGATGGATGGAGGGATGGAGGGATGGATGGATGGATGGATGGATAGATGGATAGATGGATAGATGGATAGATTGATGGATGGATGGGTGGATGGATGGGTGGGTGGGTGGGTGGCTGGATGGATGGGTGAAAGGATGGATGGATGGATCGGTGGGTGGACAAATGGACGGTTGGACTGGTGGATGTATGGATGGATAGATGGATGAAAGGATGGATGGGTGGATGGATGGATGAATGGATGGGTGGATGAATGGACAGATGGGTGGATGGATGGATGAATGGATGGGTGGATGAATGGATGGGTGGATGGTCAGATGAATAGATGGATGGATGGCAGAGTGGATGGATGGATGGATTGGTGGATTGGTGGATGAATGGATGTATCAGTGGGTGGATGGATGGAGGGTGGATGGATAAATGGATGGATGGCAGAGTGGATGGATAGATGGATGGACGGACGGAAGGGCAGGCAAGCAGGTGGGTGAGTGGTTAGATCAGTACAATAAAAGGTGTGTAAGTAGATGAATGAATGGATGGCTCAATCAACAAAGGTGTATATTAATGAATGAATATCTTGCGGCTACAACCTGACTTGCCGCAAAGCATTTACTGCTCTGGAAGTTATGTAGTTTCCGAAAACACGGAGCTCCTTTTCTGGATGGAAGATTGTTGGCAGCAGTTAAGATTGTCTTGTACGTGTTGCCTAGAGTTACCATTATCAGACTATGAAACAGTTTGTCACAGGGAGCTGGATGAGAATAGACTCTGGAGCATCCAGCCACATACTGTTTTATCACTTAGGGATTTCGATGAGGCAGTATTGCCACAAGACACAGCAGTGATTTTTATGAGCACCGCTGTCTTTGAATCCGACCCGACTGTAGGTGAATTAGATCTATTCGACAATACTCAGTGTTCTGTCAAGAAGATGACGTGTTGGTGACTTCTGAGTTGTAAAAAATATTGTCATGCTGTCTTCTGGTGGTGCAGTCAGCATCTGCCCGGCGGTGCTCCCTGTGCAGGTGAAATACCTCACGAACACCCTAGTACATGTGTCATTGTAGTTTATGCAACGCGTCATGAGACACAGATTGCACTCTACCATAAGGGTGGTCTGTAATTGCTACTCCCAGACAGGGGGCAGGAAGTACCCTCTAGAGGCCATATAAGCAGACCTGGACACCCTACTGCAAACACTTACAGATGTTCCAAATATGGAGCTAATGTGACAGTATATGAAGGCAAACATCTGAATGATGGAAAACTGTCTTTGATGCACATCAGCAGTAATAAAAAAATGTTGTTGTCAGTAACGAAATATGGCAGGATTTAAGCAAACAATTGTACCTAATTCATTAATGACAGTTTTAACAAAGCTGAATCTGTTGTGAGCAATAGATGTGTTGTATGTCTGTATCCTGGGACCACTGCAGCGGCGCCTGAGGGTCTACAAAAACTGATAATATGCCCCCATTTACAACTTCTTGCAAAACCTGGGGCTAATTCTGGTGCCTGCCTTTGCAGAGCAGGGGGAACTACAACTTCCTCACTTTCCACCGTGCGCAGGAGATGGCAAGCTCACGGTGGAGAATGGGTCTCCTTTCTTCTGCAGGGTACAGTTTTTGTAATGGGATTGAGCAGTTCATATATATTCACATACTACCTCATATTAGGTAACATACGCCCAAGTACATTCAGGGGGAAAATGTGCTCAGCAGCATCTGAGTTCAACACTTTGTGTGTGGAATTTCATTGGCCCTTGGTCTCCTTCATTGTTTTAGCTTCATGCTGGAAACCCAGTCTCAGCATGAGCATTCCTATTGGTTGAAGCTATAGCAGTCAGCTGTCCGAGGCACTTTTAAATTCAGATTGAGTTTATTGTTTGGTACTAGTTAAACATTGCAAAGAAAACGCTACGACAATACTTTGAATATTATCAAATCTTACATTTGTTCCTTTCTACATAATCTGAGTGCATGACCACTGATTCTTGGTTTTACTTCAAGTACCATTTTCCTAAGCACTCATCTGGATGAACGTCACACATGAAAAATCGTCATATAGCTAATTCAGATTGAAGGTTTTAGACTGTTTAAAGTAAAGTTGCATAGAATTGCTGAGCGTGGCATACAAATTTGTTTTCCCAGTCTGTTTCTTGTAGAAGATTCAGAAAGGATGTGGCCGAAACATGTCAGCCTTCTTTTTCTGAGGCAAGATATTTCAAATCATTGCCCCAAGTGAAAGGTTTCCTGCAAATTGTACTGTGATCAGATCAGGATCACCACATTTGCTGAAACAGTCTTTTGGCTACAATCAATTATTCTAAATGTTTAGGAGAGGCAACTACACTAATAAAAGACATGATGAGAGAGCTGGTGTACCCTTTCTTGTGCTAATCAATTGAGGGCACTGATGTAATTGATACTTAAAGATTGTATAACTGTTCAATGATATCATTCATTGATACTGTTCAAGAATGATAGGACATGATGGGATAGAACTAAAGTTCAGTCTTGGTATCGAGAGAAACTAAAGTATCTAGGATCTAGTGTTCTAGTGGACCATGATAAAGTAAGTTATTATTAGTGCATCAAGTTTAAAAACATCTAAATAAACATCAACAGGTCTAGTTAAAGAAACTGTAATAATTTGTAAGTCAGTTTTTCTATTCAGTTACATTTTGTGAAATTCACAAATGCCTTTTTATTTTTTTTAGATATCTGCATAATTTCTGTATTAGACCTGGCATCCTTGGTGTGGTTTTCCCTGACTTTTTGCCTCTACCTCCTGTGTTTTTGATGCTGTGCTGGATTTTGTTTTTGCTGGCTTAGATGCTTTGGGCACTTTGCCACTGCTGGTCAGTGTCAAAGTGCAAGTGCTCCCTGTGTAAATTGATATTGTGATTGGTTCTTTCTGATTGGCATATTTGTTTTACCAGTAGGTCCCTATTAAAGTGCACTGAGTGTGCCAGGGCTGGTAAATCAAATGCTACTAGTGGGCTCGCAGCACTGATTGTGCCACCCACATGAGTAGCCCTGAAAAGATGTCTCAGGTCTGCCACCGCGGTGCCTGTGCGCAGTTTAACTGCCATGTCGACTTGGCAAGGGCACCCACTTGCCAGGCCCTAACCTTCCAGTTTCTTACATATAGGGCACCCCTATGGTAGGCCCAAGGTACCCCTCTGGGCAGGGTGCAGTGTATGTGAAAGGTAGGACATGTACTGGAGTGTGTAACATGTCCTGATAGTGAAATACTGCCAATTTCCTTTTTCACTATTGAAAGGCTATCTTGCCCCATAGGGCAGAATGGGGAATGCTTTGTAACATTTTACAAGCATATCGTCCCATAGGGATAAGATAGAAAATGGAGTTTGGTATACATGAACTCAGGATTTAAAAACACATCTTTTAGTACAGATGGTTTTTAAATTGTGTGTTTGAAAATACCACTTTTAGAAAGTGACTATTTTGTTGTTGTTCAACCTTCCTGTGTGCCTCTGCCTGTTTGTGGATTGACTGTCTAGCTTTGGAGTGACAGCAGCTGGGGAGGTGACGTGGCTCCAGGAGTCTGGATGAGTCAGCAATAGGCTGAATAGGCCTGATCTACATTTGGAGTGGTGGGAGGAGTAGCACCTGTACCTGAATAGGGCTGTGCCTGCCTTCCACAATGCTGGCTCCCCCCCCTGTGGTGTGTCTGGAGCCAAGGCTCACACTGAAAATGGATGTTGTTGTGCACTTGCAGAGTGCCCCCCAGAACTGGTTTGAACTGGTCTCAGAGCCCCCTGTACAAAGAGAACAAAGACATTTTGGGGTATAATTATCAGACCCAAAACCCCAGACTTTAGATCATTCCTGGAATTCAAGAGGAACCTTTGCCAAGGAGAAGAGCTGGAGAGACTGAGGAGAAGGACTGCCCTTGCTGTGCGTCTGGGGTTGGCCTGTAGTTGCTGTTTCTGCCAAGGAAAGGAGAAGGACTTTGCTGTGTTGTGTCCCCTGCTTGAAGGAGATCTCCAAGGGCCTGAAGTGAGCTGGCCTCCTGTTATGAAGTCTCAGGGACACAAGGACTTCACCCCCAGCTCCCCTGAACTCTGCTGCTGTGAGTTCTAGCCTGCCAAGAGGTGCCTGTGCCAGTTTCGGGCCTCTGGAGGTTGTTGCTGCTGTTTGGGACCTGGAAGAAAGAAGAAACGTGAAGAACTGCTAAAATCGATGCATCGCTCTTCTTGTGGCTGTTTTCCCGACACATCTCCACGGCGCGAGAAGAATTTCCACGCATCGCCGTGCCGCTCCGAAAAACGTTGAAGCGCCTGTCGTCGCTGCAAGAATCGACGCATCGAGGGATCATGGCTGAAGAAGACCGACGCAGCGCCGCTCGATGCCGCCGCATAGATCGCCGCCACCTCCCGGATTTCCACTCATCGTACCTGTGCGGCACGCTCTCCCGACGCATCACTTGCGAACCGTAACCGTCACGAGGAATCGACACATCACTTCCCATACAGACCGGATTCGACGCAACTCGTCCTCTGTGAGTCGCAGAACTGTCACATCACTTCCCCAGGGTCTCAGGAGTGTCGCATCTCTTTGATTTCTGACTCTGCAGTTGTTTGGCTTTTGGAACTTTGACGCATCTACAGGTACTTTGGTGAAAAGTCACGCATCCATAGTTTTCTATGGTACAAGTTCTTGAAACCTTTTCAAAGTCATATTTTTAACTGTGTATGTTGGATTTTTGTCGTTTTGATCCTGTTTAGTTTAGATAAAGATATTTTTTTTCTAAACTGGTGTGGTGTCCTTTTGTGGTGTTTTCACTGTGTTACTGTGAGTGTTGGTACAAATACTTTACACATTGCCTTTGGTATAAGCCTGTCTGCTCGTGCCAAGCTACCAAGGGGGTGAGCAGGGGTTATCTAAAGTGTGTATCCCCCTTACCCTGACTAGAAACAAGGGTCCCTATTTGGACAAAGGTACCTACCTCTGCCAACTAGAGACCCCCATTTCTAACATTGGTGGTCAGCGGTGAGGATTTGAACCTGTATTTGTACTTGACCCACAGTGATTGGTGTACATCACTAGTTTAGTGCAGACCACTATGCAACCACATACTGTGATTTGTTTTTGGTTCTATTTTTGAGTAACCCTTAAAGTATCCACGCATCATGTCTCAGAAGGGTAAACCAGCAAGTGAGATGGCAGAATTGGAGTTTGATATTGAAATGTTACAGATCAGCTCCAGCAATTTTGCAAAGATTTTGGATGTCCCATGAAGAGCAGCTCCAGGAAGGAGGAGCTACAGAAGGCCTTATGGGCCTGGTGGGAGGTCAAAGAGGCTGGGGAGACAGATAATGCAGAGGTGGATGAGGATGCGCAAGGGAATGGTTTCAGGTCACAGGATCTGCCTGTATCAAGAGCAGCCTCCAGGGCTGGCAGCAACCATTCCGCTAGAAGTTTTTCCCCAGAGGAGCTAGAGGAGAACCAAAGGGTTAGAGATCATGAGTTAGAAGTCATGAGGCTCAAGATGAAGCAATTGGAAATGGAGAAAGAAATTATGGCAGAGGAGAGCCAGAACGCTCGTGCCTTGGAGGAAAAGAAATTGCTTTTGGCGCATGAGTTGAGCATGAGGGAACTGGACACTAAAGCTAAGCAAGTAGAGTCCAGTTCAAATGGTGGCAGCACGCAGCCAGTGCAAGGGGGTAAGGTTTACATACCCAAGGACCTAGTGCAGAATTACCAGAGGGGTGATGACATTTATGCTTGGTTTACAGCGTATGAGGCAGCCTTGAGTATGAATGAGGTTCCTGAGAGACATTGGGGGGGCGGGCCTGTGGAAGCACTTTGAGGCCACTGGGAGGGACACCCTGTCACCTTTGGAGGGGGCTGGTAACCTAACCTATCCCCACATGAAGGAGGCTTTATGCCTCAGGTATGGGCCCACACCGGAGCAGTACAGGGAGATGTTCAGGAACTTCAAGAAGCTTGATTCTCATACTTGGGTTGAATGTGTGAACATGTATAACCGTACACTGGATGGTTGGATAAAGGGCAGCAAGGTAACTGATTACAAGGGGTTTTACAACTAGTTTGGTTGGGAGCACTTGAGTAGTCTGTGTGTTCCAGAGCTGCGCCAGCATCTATTGGATAGTAAGCTAACTGATCCCAGGGAGCTTGCTAAGGAGGTGGACCGCTGGACTAGTACCCGGGTCCACAAGGGGATTGTGGGTAACCCAGCCAAGGGTGGGCAGGGTCCCCAGCAGAAGAGTGGGTTAACAAGGGTAACCAAAAGGAGTTTTCTAAAGGGCCCCAAAAAAGTTCCCAGAGTAAGGAATCCCAGCCCCCCAAGCCTAAAGTGACCTGGCCCCCTAAGGGCAGGCACGACAACTGGGGTCCCCCCAGGTGTTATTCATGTGGTCGGGTGGGCCGCATTGCAAGAGATCCCAAGTGCCCCAACGCACCACCAGCACCCACTGGTGCACCATCACTGGGGTTAGTGAGTGTAGCACTGGGGGAGGAATTGGTTCCTGGTGAAGGTGGGGAGCCAGCAGTTATGACCCTTGTCTCATTAGGAGACAGAGAGATGGTCCAGGGATCCTATCTGCCTGAGAACACTAAGAAATACAGGCAATGGATGACCATCAATGGGAGGAGGGTGGAGGCTCTGAGAGATACAGGAGCCAGTGTGACATCTGTCAGGTGTCAATGGGTGTCTGAAGAGCAGGTTATTCCCAATGTACTTCACCCTGTAGTTGCAGCAGACAACTCTGAGTGCCTGGGTAAGGTGGCGCTAGTTCCCTTTGAGCGGGTGGGGGGTCTCAGGTTCCAGGAAGGTCGTTGTCAGTCCGTCCATGCCTGTAGACTGTCTGCTTGGCAATGACCTGGAGAGTTCCCCATGGAAGGAGGTGGACGCCAGGCTCATTTGGGAGATGTTGGGTCTGCCTGAGTGGGTCTGTGTGACCACTCGGTCAATGGCAGCCAGTAGGGGTAATCAAGAGGACCTGGAGCCTGAAACAGTGGCCCAGGTGCCTGCCAGGAAGAGGAAGGGCAGGGGGTGTGGGAAACCAGCCCCAGAAGTTCCCACGGTCCAGGAGGAGGCAGAACCTGAGGGGGATGCCCTGGAACCTACAGGGGAACAAGTGGCCGAACTGGGAGACCTGCCTGAGCTGACCCATTGGCAGCAGGAAGTGGGTCCCTCCAGGGAGGAGTCCTGTAGAGCGCAGTTGGAGTGCCCTACTCTTGTTGGTTTGCGGCAACAGGCTGAAAACCAGGCAGCAGGTGATCAGTCTGGATCACATCTGATTTACTGGGAAGATGGATTGTTGTATAGTGAGCCTAAGGTCACTGAGCCCGGTGCAGCCCGTGTGCTGGTGGTACCCGAGCGCTTCAGGACCTTGCTACTGGGTCTGGCTCATGACGTGCCTCTAGCAGGACATTTGGGGTGCAACAAGACCTTTCAGAGGCTTGTCACCCACTTTTACTGGCCCCAAATGAGAAGGCACGTTGGTACACACTGTAGGTCTTGTCAGACTTGCCAGGCAAGTGGCAAAAGTGGAGGGAAGGGTAACGCTCCCCTCCAACCCTTTCCTGTGGTGAGCATCCCTTTTGAGCAGGTGGGCATTGATATTGTGGGGCCACTGGAACCCAAGACAGCCTTAGGCAACAAGTTTATCTTGGTCTTGGTGGACCATGCCACCCGGTACCCGGAAGCTGTCCATTTCCGGACAATCACAGCCCCCGTGGTGGGCCGTGCATTGATGGGGATCTTTTCCCGTGTGGGGTTCCCCAGAGAGGTGGTCTCTGACCGCAGTACAAACTTCATTTCGAAGTACATGACATCTTTGTGGGAGGAGTGTGGTGTGGCATAGAAGTTCACCACTCCTTATCATCCTCAAAGGAATGGGTTGGTTGAGAGATTCAACCGAACCCTGAAGGGCATGATAAAGGGTCTTGCAGAACCCATGAGACGGAAGTGGGACGTCTTTTTGCCATGCCTATTGTTTGCATACAGGGAGGTACCGCAGAAGTCCTTAGGGTTCAGTCCCTTTGAACTACTGTATAGTCACCCTGTGAGAGGATCTCTGGGTCTGGTGAAGGAGGGTTGGGAGAGAACTCCTGGTAAGACCCCACACGATGTGTTCAGCTATGTGCTGGCCTTCAGAAACCAGACTCAATGCTTCAGGAAACTCGCTCAGGCAAACCTGGAAGCTAGCCAGGAAGAAAGGAAAAGATGGTATGACCAGAATGCCACTCTGGTCGAACTTAAGCCTGGCCAGAAAGTGTGGGTGATGGACCAGTGGAGCCTTGTGTGCTCCAAGATAAGTGGACTGGTCCATTTGAGGTGGTGGAGCGCAAGAGTGAGGTGACCTATTTGGTTGACTTGCAGACTCCTAGGAACCCTTTGAGGGTCCTGCATTTAAACCGCCTCAAGCCGCACTTTGAGAGGTCTGAAGTAACTATGCTCCTTGCAACAGATGATGGAATGGAGGAGGAGAGTGAGCCTCTTCCTGACCTCCTGTCAGCGAAGTAACATGATGGGTCAGTGGATGGGGTAAACCTCTCTCCTACCCTGACCCCAGAGCAGCAGAGGGACTTTCACCAGGTGCTGGGACAGTTCACCTCCCTGTTCTCCCTGACACCAGGAGTCATCAATTGGTGCGTCTATGATGTGGACACTGGAGACAGTCTACCTGTGAAGCAGAAATTTTACAGGGTAGCTGACAAAGTCAGGGCCAGCATCAAGGAAGAAGTTTCCAAGATGTTGGTGTTAGGGGTGATAGAGCCCTCAAGCAGCCCCTGGGCTAGCCCAGTGGTCTTAGTGCCAAAAGCTGCTGCGCCCGGTGCCACTCCAGAACTCGGGTTCTGTGTGGACTACCGTGGGCTCAATGCAGTCACCAAGACTGATGCGCATCCCATCCCCAGAGCTGATGAGCTCGTTGATCAATTAGGAGTTGCCTGGTACCTCAGCACATTTGATTTAACGTCTGGGTACTGGCAGATTGTCTTAACCGATGGGGCCAAGGAGAGGTCTGATTCTCAATGCCAGAGGGGCACTACCAGTTCCGGGTTATGCCCTTTGGGTTGAAGAATGCCTCTGCCACCTTCCAGAGACTGGTCAACCGGGTACTGTCCGGGCTGGAGGAATTCAGCGCTGCTTACCTGGATGACATTGCTGTGTTCTGCTCCAGTTGGGAGAAACATTTGCAACACCTCTGTGAATTGTTGAAGGCTCTGCAAAGGGCAGGCCTCACTATCTAGGCTAGTAAGTGCCAGATAGAGCAGGGGTCTGTGGTGTACTTGGGACACCAGGTAGGGAGCGTCCAGGTGGCGCCCCTACAAGCAAAGATTGACACCATTCTGGCTTGAGAGCCCCCCAAGACCGAGAGAGAGGTGAGAGCCTTTTTAGGTCTCACCGGGTACTACCGACGGTTTGTCAAGGGGTATGGCACCATTGTTGCCCCCTTGACAGAGCTGACTTCAAGGAAGCAGCCCAGGAAGGTGATCTGGACTGATGCCTGCCAGACCGCTTTTGATGCCCTGAAATCTGCCATGTGTACTGCGCCTGTGCTTAAGGCACCTAATTTCTCCAAAGAATTTGTTGTGCAGACAGATGCTTCAGGGGATGGTGTGGGAGCAGTACTCTCACAATTGAATGACGAGGGCTTGGACCAACCTGTAGCTTTCATCAGTAGGAGGCTACTTCCCAGGGAACAGAGGTGGAGTGCAATTGAAAGGGAAGCTTTTGCTGTGGTCTGGGCGCTGAAGAAGTTAAGGCCCTACTTGTTTGGGACTCACTTCCGGGTTCAGACAGACCACAGGCTCCTCAGATGGTTGATGCAGATGAGGGGTGAGAATCCAAAACTGTTGAGGTGGTCCATCTCCCTACAGGGAATGGACTTTACGGTGGAGCACCGCCCTGGCACAGAACACGCCAATGCTGATGGTCTGTCCAGATTCTTCCTCCTTAGTGATGAGAACTCCCAAGAGGGTGGGTAGTTCTCCCTACTTTTCAGCTGGAGGGGACACGTGTTAGACCTGGCATCCTTGGTGTGGTTTTCCCTGACTTTTTACCTCTACCCCCTGTGTTTTTGATGCTGTGCTGGATTTAGTTTTTGCTGGCTTAGATGCTTTGCGCATTTTGCCACTGCTGATCAGTGTCAAAGTGCAAGTGCTCCCTGTGTAAATTGATATTGTGATTGGTTCTCCCTGATTGGCATATTTGTTTTACCAGTAGGTCCTTAGTAAAGTGCACTGAGTGTGCCAGGGCTGGTAAATCAAATGTTACTAGTGGGCCTGCAGCAGTGATTGTGCCACCCACATGAGTAGCCATGAAAAGATGTCTCAGGTCTGTCACCGCAGTGCCTGTGAGCAGTTTGTTAACTGCCATGTAGACTTGGCAAGTGCACCCACTTGCCAGGCCCTAACCTTCTCTTTTCTTACATATAGGGCACCCCTATGGTAGGCCCAGGGTACCCCCTGGGCAGGGTGCAGTGTATGTGAAAGGTATGACATGTACTGGAGTGTGTAACATGTCCTGATAGTGAAATACTGCCAATTTCGCTTTTCACTATTGAAAGGCTTTCTTGCCCCATAGGACAGAATGGGGAATGCTTTGTAACATTTTACAAGCATATCCTCCCATAGGGATAAGATAGAAAAATGGAGTTTGGTATCCCTGAACTCAGGATTTAATAACACATCTTTTAGTACAGATGGTTTTTAATTTGTGTGTTTGAAAATACCACTTTTAGAAAGTGGCTATTATTTTGTTGTTCAACCATTCTGTGTGCCTCTGCCTGTTTGTGGATTGACTGCCTGGCTTTGGAGTGACAGGGGCTGGGGAGGTGCAGTGGCTCCAGGAGTCTGGATGAGTAAGCACTAGGCTGAAAAGGCCTGATCTGCAATTGGAGTGATGGGAGGAGTAGCACCTGTACCTGAAAAGGGCTGTGCCTGCCTTCCACAATGCTGGCTCCGCCCCTCTGTGGTGGGTCTGGAGCCAAGGCTCACACTGACAATGGATGTTGTGCACTTGCAGAGTGCCCCCCATAACTGGTTTGAACTGGGCTCAAAGCCCCTTGCACAAAGAGAACAAAGACATTTTGGGTTATAAGTATCAGACCCAAAACCCCAGACTTTAGATCATTCCTGGAATTCAAGAGGAACCTTTGCCAAGGGGAAGAGCTGGAGAGACTGAGGAAAAGTACTGCCCTTGCTGTGTGTCTGGGGTTGGCCTGCAGTTGCTGTTTCTGCCAAGGAAAGGAGAAGGACTTTGCTGTGTGCTGTGTCCCCTGCTTGAAGGATATCTCCAAGGGCCTGAAGTGAGCTGGCCTCCTGTTCTGAAGTCTCAGGGACACAAAGACTTCACCCCCAGCTCTCCTGAACTCTGCTGCTGTGAGTTCTAGCCTGCCTAGAGGTGCCTGTGCCAGGTTTGGGCCTCTGGAGGTTGTTGCTGCTGTTTGGGCGCTGGAAGAAAGAAGAAATGTGAAGAACTGCTGAAATCGACGCATCGCTCTTCTTGCAGCTGTTTTCCCGATGCATCTCCATGGCGCGAGAAGAATTTCCATGCATCGTCGTGCCGCTGGGAAAACCATTGCAGCACCTGTCGCCGCTGCAAGAATCGACACAACGAGGGATCACGGCTGAACAGGACCGACGCAGCGCCACTCGATGCCGCCGCATCGATTGCCGCCGCATCCCAGATTTCCACGCATCGTACCTGTGCAGCACACTCTCCCGACGCATCACTTGCGAACTGGAACCGTCACGAAGAATCAACGCATCACTCCCCATACAGACCGGATTCGACGCAACTCGTCCTCTGCGTGTCGCAGAACTGTTGCATTGCCTCCCCAAGGTCTCAGGAGTGTTGCATCTCTTTGTTTTCCAACTCTGCGGCTGTTTGGCTTTTGGAATTTTGACGCATCTACAGGTACTTTGGTGAAAAGTCACGCATCGATAGTTTTCTATGGTACAAGTTCTTGAAACCTTTTGAAAGTCATGTTTTTAACTGAGCAGGTTGGATTTTTGTCGTTTTGGTCTTGTTTAGTTTAGATAAAGATATTTTATTTTTCTAAACTGGTGTGGTGTCCTTTTGTGGTGTTTTCACTGTTACTGTGAGTGTTGGTACAAATACTTTACACATTGCCTTTGGGATAAGCCTCTGTTTGTGCCAAGCTACCAAGGGGGTGAGCAGGGGTTATCTAAAGTGTGTATCCCCCTTACCTTGACTAGAAGCAAGGGTCCCTATTTGGACAAAGGTACCTACCTCTGCCAACTAGAGACCCCCATTTCTAACATTCTGAATACAGGCAAGGTCTGCAATTTTAGGATCGATTTAGAGACAGTAGTACCACTTCTAGAAAACATCTTCAGAAAAGAGAATAAGATTAAATGGAGTAAGTGCAGTGCTTAATTTGTAAAAGAATAAGTGGTGGTACCCAAAGCTCTGCTCAAAATTTTGCTTCTTGGGTTATTAAATGTTGGTGCACCCAATGCGTGGTCTTGATTCTACCCCATGCCTCTTTTATCCACTACCCTCTTGCAAGTTCCTGTTTTCTCCGTTTGTGACGGGTGTTTCTGTCTTTCTTTTTCACCTTTTTGCCATTTGTTTATTCTTCCCTATCTTGCTCTCAGTCAATGTCTGATGAGATAAAATAAGTGCCGGTCTCCAAACCTCTAGCTCCAATTGAGTACTTAGTAAGTGTATCACAGTTTGAGCATGTTTTACCCCAGAATTCATTGTAGCTTCACCAGCTGATGTCTCTCGCCACTCTTGGTTTTTAAATTGCAAGTCTGAAAATGCCACTTTTAGAAAGTTGGCCTCTTCTTACTTCAACTATTCTGTGCCTCTGCCTATCCCTAGAATACACGTCTGGGTTGGATGACAGTTGGGCTTTGTGAATTTACTGTAGACAGTCACACACAAGGGGAGCTGAGGTGTGCCCCTGATGGCCCATCACCAGGCTGATTAGCCTTCCTGAGCTAGAGTGGTGAGAGGAGCTGACACTTGCACCTGAATAGGGCTGTGCCTGTCCCCACTCAAAGAGTTGCATACCCCCTGTAGTGTGTGGAGAGCCAGGGCCAGGAAGGGCAAGATCTTCTACACTACAGGCACCTTTCTTTGAAGTCTCCGTACTTCAAAGGCTAAATTGGGTATAAGTACTGGACCTCCGATGCCATATACTCAGAACACTTCTGACTGAGAACATTCTGCCAGGAAGAAAAGCTGTTGTGCTGCCAGAAGGTACTGCCACTTTGCTGCTTGCTTTGCTGTGTTGGACTGCTGCCTGCTGCTTCTTGCCTGGGAGTGAAAGGACTGGACTTTATTCTCTACATCCTGCTTTATAAGGTTCTCCAAGGGCTTGACTGAGCTTGCCTCCTGTTGCTGAAGTCTCAGGGACATCAAAGACTTCACCCGCATCTGGCTACCAGCACCTGGGCTCCTCTGCTGTGAGTCCTGACCTGCCAAGTGGTGCCAACTCCAGCCCTGGGCCCTTGGAGGTGAATTTGGTGCTAGAACCAAGAAAATGATGCATCGACTCCAAAGAGTTAGTTTAGAACTGGCACATCTCTGCGAAACTGCGACATTGCTGCTGCCTGCACTGAAGCCGTGGACACCGTTCACCAAGTGCGTGACATAACAACCTCGACTTTCAATACAGCCCGACTTTGCCGCAGCACCTCCAAAGAACCGCCACTGCTTGAGTTTCGAACACCGCCTCACTGGTCTGTGATGCACCGCTCTGACGCAGCTATTGCGTGACTTTTGACTGATGCATTGCATTCAGCCCAGCAGTTCGACTTTGATGCCGAAGAATCGATGCACAGCACACTTGACATTGATGTATCATCGATGCCACGTCACTTCAGGAACCGAGGCCTCGCACCAGCAACCGATGCATCACCTCCTCTGCACAATGCATCTTCCCTGAGCGTTAAAGCTTCAATGACCTTGCACTAGCATAAGAAACTGACACATCACCTGCATCCGCAATGCCTCACCTCTTCAGCACCACGCCTTATTTTAGATTTCCGACACATTGAAGGTACTGTAAAGGGGTTTGCATGACTCCTGTATCTGGCCCATGCTCTATCGCGGTCAGATTGACCTTCTGGATTTGTCAGTCAAGCGCGACCAGATAGCCCCATTTGGAGCGATTGATTTCTAAACACTATATTTTGATTTCATCTTTAAAAAAATCATATCTTGACTTGTGTATGTTGGATTTTTCTTTTTTTAGTCTTGTTTTGCTCAGACAAATATTGACTATTGTTCTAAACTGGTCTGGGGTACTTTTGTGGTGTTTTCACTGTGTTGCTGTGTGTATGTGCACTAATACTTTACCCATTGCCTCTTTAGTTT
The DNA here is from genome assembly GCA_963921515.1 of Calotriton arnoldi. Lineage (NCBI taxonomy): Eukaryota > Metazoa > Chordata > Amphibia > Caudata > Salamandridae > Calotriton > Calotriton arnoldi. Next base: position 868,908 of record CAWUFW010003125.1, on the reverse strand, counting down.
AACCTGACTGCTCTATGCCAAGCTACCAGAAGGCGAACAGAGGTAAACATTTAACGTCTACCTCACCTAGCCTGACTAGAGTGTGGGTCCCTACTTAAACAGGGTGCATACCTCTGCCAACTAGAGACCCCATATCTAACAGAGTGGATAAAGACAACAAATGTTTTGTGAGAGATTGCGGTCCTTGTATTTTGAGGGACAAGATTCTTTTCTTTTCCGACTTTGCATGAGTGCTGCATTGTGCAGCACCCATAAAGAGTGGGAAAAGCTTTTAAACTTGACTAGGCATTTTATTTTGTACAGGAAGGGTACCCTTCTACTACAAAACCTAAGCTAGACTCACGCACACACCCTAGTGCTATGTCGCCAAAGTGTGTGCGTGGCGCTCGGCAGCGGAAATCGGCATCGGCACTAGGAAGAGGGGAGGAGAGAGCCATATCTCTGTAGATATGGTGCTCTCCTGCTCCCTTCCTCTCATGCAATGCAGCACAGCAGTTTTGGCTGCTGCGCTGCGTTGAGTGACAGTTTTGAAAATCTGCCCAAAGTCTTTTCTGGATAACAATGGCATCAAACATACTAGGACATCTTTATATCATCCTGGAAGTAATGGGTTGGTTGAGCATTTCAATCGGACCTCGAATGACCAATTGCAGCTGGCTATGACTAATACGTTACCTTGAAAGCAAGTGGATGAAAATATGTTGTGGACATACAGTACAACACCCAATGTGTCTGCAGGCGTGTCTCCATTTTGCTTTTGAAGATTCGTGTTTCTGGGTCCAAATTAAATAGAGAATGGATGATTAGGTGACTGATTGACGTCACATGTATGTCTGATGTGGTTGACATGAGAGAAAAAGTACAAAACAGATATGCTTCTGTGTCTAGAGATACTGACAATTGGAACATTGTAACTGGTTGTTGGGTCAGGATCAAGAAATCGGGATGGGTACGCAAAGGTGAATCCAGGTTTTCTTTTCCAATACAAGTTACTAAAATAATTTCGAATGTGGTGAATTCCAGTGATTGGAAGGTTTTGAACATGGTCATGATTGCTTTTATTCCCCGAAGCAAAGAGAGCTTTGTTCATGCACAAATGGACACAACAGAGTCTGGGGTTGTACCAAATGATTATATTTGCAAACCGCATGTCACTCAGGGCCAGATGTACGACCATTGAATTTTGCGACTCACAAATTGTGACAAATTGCGAGTCGCAAAATTCAATGTACAACAGTGTCTCAGACACTCTTTGCGATTCCCAATGGGGTCTCAAATTGCATGCCACATGAATATTAATGAGGCTGTCGCAATTTGCGACCGCATTGGGAATGGCTGGCACTCCCAGCGATGGTGACCTGCTGGGGTCAGCAGACCACCATGTCTGGGACTGCTTTGTCAATAAAGCAGTGTTTTTATTTTTTTTAAATGCAGCCCGTTTTCCTTAAAGGAAAACGGGATGCATTTAAAAAAGAAAAATGAAACTTTTCAGTTTCATTTTTCAAGGGCAGGCATTTTTGTGCATCCATTCACAAAGGGGAAGGGGTCCCCTAGGGACCCCTTCCTATTTGCGAATGGGTTACCACCTACTTGAAGTAGGTGGTAAAATGCGAATGTTTTGCGACCGCAACTGCGGTCACAAAACATTCATACATACCGATGTGATTTGGTATTAGGAAGGGACGCCCTAAACACACCCCTTCCTAATACCGAATCGCAAACCCATTTTGCGATTCGGTAACGGGTTACCGAATCGCAAAATTGGGTTTGCTACATCGGGAAAGCAATTTTTGCATTCGCAAATGGGCAGATTCTGCGAATCTGCCCGTTTGTGAATGCAAAAAGGCTTGATACATCTGGCCCTCAGTCACATGAGGTTAGGCGTATTATTATGTCTGTTAATAGATAACAGTTTGTTACTATAGCTTTAAGAAACTTAATCTTTATTATGTTCTTACAGTATGAGGAAATTGTTGTAGCTAGTATGTAACTACTATTCCATTTGTTCTTGGTTGTATTTGGGCTAGTAGTAGGATTGTTTTATGTTTTAGCAACTAACAATCGTGGCGTTGCATGTTTTTTGACAGGAAGTAAACAGGAAGCGTTTTAGGTAGGAATTTCGTTGGTTGGGTTGAATGTGTTTGTCACGGAAATGAAAGAATGATTTTTGGTAGTCTCTAGCAACCAGGGGCGTAACACAGGCCCCCGCAGCCCCCGCAGTGTGGGGGGCTCCGAGTGGCAGGGGGCCCCCTCAGTACAGTACTTAGGCCTGATAGCTCCGGATTAAATCCGGAGCGGGCCCCTCTGTGTACCTTGCAGGAGGGCCCCTTCAACTTTTGTTACGCCACTGCTAGCAACTACATATGTTCATTTAAGGTTGGTGTTTTCCATGGACAAAAGCACACAACGAATGGGGAAGGTGGTGGCTCTAGAGCAGTGACCTTGCAGAGGGAGCAGGGCAGCTGCCAGACATGTTGACTCTTACCAGCAACTACGCAGCAGAAATGCTCCTGGGCGCACTGAATGTGGTTGCTAGGGAAGCCAAAGGAGCGATCCTCTAATGGAAATTACTGCTACGATTAGAAGAATGATTTTGGGCATTCCTAGCATTCACATCACTTCACCTAAGCTGGGCACTGTCCATGGACATCATCATCATCAAAGGAGGTGCCTATGAACTGCTCTTTCACAAAAATTTCAAACATGGTAGTATTACACAACGATTATTTAAATCTACAAATGTAAAATATGTATTTTATTTATTTATGTAATTATAGAGTTTTATATAGCGCGAACATGACCCAAGGGTATCAGAGCGCTTCACAGTTACATGAGGTAAATAGTTTAGAATACAACGGGTATAGCAGAAGTATATATATGGTTCCGGTACATTCCTTTCTTAACAGTTTCAACAATAACAAGATTAGGATCGGTTTGGTGTACAAAAGGTCTAACAGAAGTATTATACATATGGTTCTGATGTGTACCTTTCGTATCTTTTACATCAATACTACAACGATCTATTAATTGTAGTAATGTACAGTCTAAAGTCTTTGCAGATAACTGGTGAGTTTATCTTTACATTCATTGTTGACCTGTTGAGGTAGCACCTACATCAGATCTAGTTGGCATCAGTCTTTGGTTAGTTTTGGTGTCTTTGTGGACTTTTTGTGCAGGATGTATCCAAATCTGACAGGACTATGCGACGTCCGGCTATTAACCACCATGCAGATGATGATCAGTCATTGTCTAGGGTAGGAACTTGCTCATTAGGAAGATCTTCGCTTCCCTCTTGAATGTTGCTGTGTTTGGAATTTTTCTAATGTTTGGAGGGAGTGAATTCCAGATTCTGGGGGCCACTCCGGAGAATGCTCTGTCATACGTTTTCTTCTTCCGAAAGATGGGCGGTTTCAGCAACATGTCTCTGGCATTCCTGGATGGGAAACGAAAGAATGTGTATACAAGCATTAGGTAAGCCAACAGGTCTTGCTTTTTTCAAACAAACTTCTCCAGAGCCAATAATCTGGCTTCTAAGCCAGAACTATTGGCTTTGGCTAAGCCTGTGGGAGGTAGACTGCAGTACAGGCCACATAATGCTCAACAGCAGAGTGTGCCAGAGATTTTGCTACACTGCTCAGCCCCACACATCCTGCTGCTCTTTTTTTTACCTAATGTTGTGGGCATGTTGATGCCGGTGCTTGACCTCCCGGATTACATCAGAGGACTCAATGGTTCTATCCTAGTGCCTTCAACAGAACCCACTGTCCTGCTTTTGCCCTGCATACGCGCACTTTGTGCTGCTCTGCTTGCTCAGGCTTTCGGGACTTCATGGGATTAAGCGGGCCACATCTTGTGGCTTGTGCAGAGTGGGACTGTCAATGAAATGTGTGCTACAAAGGTTGAGCTGGCGGCAGGCATGTTGGTTAAGCATGTGTGCTTGGGCGGCCCCTATTATGAAGCAGCTAGTGGCAATCATTCATAAAGGAGAGCTGCTGGGTGCCCTGATCTGGATGAGCATCAGTCAGCCAAGGGACAGAAGGGAGTAATGTGTTCCCTTAAAGCAATCCTCGAAATGCTATGTGCTGATACAAATTGCAGTGGATAGCCCATGCAGCCAACACTTGAAGGAGGCGAAGCGAACCAGCCAATGGCTGAAGAGAGTTAACCAGAAGCCCCATCCAATATGTATATGTATTTGTATATATGTGTTTGGTGTGGCTGTGTATGTGTGTGGTGTGTCTGTGTAGTTGTGGTAAGAGGGCGTGCCTTGCAGCTTATCGTGAGACCTAAAAAAAGGTAACTACCTCTAGTCTTGTTCATTGGCTCCAATTGAGGATAAATCACACATCTGTGAAATGCCATGAATAGCCAATGACTGACGAGACATGCCCTTTCTATATTTCCCTTGTTATATATTATCACGTACAGTGTGTGTTCAGGGCTGATGTGTATTGTTGATAGCAGTGAAATAGCTGCTGTGAGAGCTAAAGCTGTCTCTAGGCTAGACCTAAAAAGTATATCCGGTTCAGCCTTGGGCCTCCTCATGTCTGTATTAAATGATTACCTGTTGTGTACATGAATCAAACGTCAGGGATATGCGGCAGCGGTTATATTAGTGTTCTCGCCTTTGCCACATGTGTAATCTACAATTCAAGTTGCTGAGTCACAAAATGTACTCTTTCTGTCTTTCATCTGAGCAGATGGTGAGCAGCACAGTTCAGCAAAGAGACCTCAAATTAGACGTGTGCAAAGTCTGGAAGCAAATTGACAAATAGGGTGTGTTGGAAACGGGGTTACCGAGACCGTTATGGTAGCATGGCGCAAAGCGGGGAAAGGCACGCGAAGGCAATGTGTAAGGCAGTTGTGCAGCACACTCTCACATTAACTCAGAAATGCGACGCAATAACCGGACACCACACCAGGCTTGTATAAGTAAAAATCAGGTTCCTTTATCTTGACCAAGATGGCATTCAACTATTCAAATTATACATTCGGGTAACTAGTGCGCGTTCATTTAAAAAGACCCTTCCCAATTCTGGCCACTAAAAGGCCGCATTAAAATCACAGCACCACTGCTCATTCGGGTGCTCTTTACCAACTAGGGCCTAGAACAGGCGCAACACGGTTTATACATCAACATATATACAGTAGGCCTAGGTACTCTATACAGCCTATGATACACTAGGCGGGAGGGAATCCTACCGGGAACCCCTCAACATGTCCAGCAGCTGGGGGCTTCCAAAAGGGGGGAACTTCTTTATCTCCCCGGGAGGCTAGGGTCATAGGATGTGCCTGGCCTGTAATCCCAAAGTCATTAAAGGCCCCCTCCCTCCGTGATCCCTCCTCAAGGGTGGCCCCCGGCCCCAGGGGCTTAACCTAGAGCCCTAGGGGCCTCCTGGGCTCACCTGCTGTGTTCTTGCTGGCTGTGGGGCCTTACGGCGGACTCCTCTCTGGCCCGGCCCTCTGTGGTGGGGGCGGGGCCCGGCGCGAGTCTCGCGGCCCTCCGGCCGGTGCTGATTTATTTCTCGAGGCTCTTGTGCCTCTCGCGTGGTGGTTCCCTTTGTTGGGGGCCGGTATGCCCCTCCTCCGGCCCCCGTGGAGTCCAGGGAGTGAGTGGGGACTTGGTGCGGGAGCCGGCGGTCCTGCCAGTCGGCTCCGGCGTCCCGAGAGGTGAGGAGGTCCTTCCTTACCTCCCGGCGTGCTGGGCGGAGGCGGGCTCTTCACGGCGCCCAATCCGGGCGCGGCGGCGATTCTTCGCGGGGCTCCCGTTGGCAGTGGAGCCCCGGGGACGTCCTCCCGATTGGCTCCGGCTGAGCCAATCGCGTCGCGGCCTTCTCTTCCTCCGGGGGCTCCCGATGGCAGTGGAGCCCCTCTGGCGTTGATGTTCGGCTCTGCTGGGCCAATCACGTCGCGGCTTCTGGTGGTTGCCAGGCGACGCCCTCTTCTCCGGCGATTGGCTTTGGCGGGCCAATCCCGTCGCGGCCTTTTCGGGGGCGCGACCTTGTGACGCGGTCAGCGTCCCCGGCCTCTCGGCACAGCGTCCACGGGCCTGGAGGCCGCAGTAGGCCTCAGCTCACTTCACGCAGCCCACGGGGCTGCGGCGGCGGTATTCTTGGCCGCGCTGGCAGCGGCAGGGGTCTCGGGCCCGGCGGTGACTTGTGGTGATTTCGGTGAGGGCGCGGACGGCGCCCCTCACCACTACTATGAATAGGGGAGAGATCTCCCGGCCTCAGTTCCCTTCTTCCAGCGGCGGCGGCCGCGGCGGTGATCCGGTCACCAGGTCAGTGACCGAGAGGGGGGGGGTCAAGTTCTCTCCGCACTTGGGGGTTGCAGCGCAGGCGCGCTGACAGCCTTATGCTCAGGCTGTGAAGGGATGGTTCTAGGGGGACAGTCCAGCTGTCTGTATAGGTAGATAGGGGGTGGAGGCCTAGCGCTTAGGACGCAGCGCTTCGCCTCCTGATCCCCTCTCAATGGTTTTCACTTTAGGTTCTGCAGGTCATGGATTCAGCAAAGTCTCTTTATGAACAGGGGGGGTAGTGAGTTGGTGATTCTTGGAGGGGTTGATGTGCCTCCTGGCACGCTGGAGATGGTTCCCTGGGTCCCCTCACACTGGGCAAGATCAGTGGGTGGTGGGCGTTCCTCATCTATCTTACGGCAGCAGGGCCTTGACCCTGTCAGCGGCAGTAGTGTAGGTCTCCCCTAGGCCCTAAAGTCTGTACTCCAGCGCAGGTTCTCCCAGGTTCAGCGGTGCCTCAACCTAACTAACTCCAGGTTTTCCCTCCAAGCCTCTTATACCCCTAGGTCAGGTGACCCTCCCAAAGGCGGCAAAGTGTAACTCCTCCCACAGCCCGGAAGGTTCTGGAACCTTCCACCTACCTAGCTATGGGGCCCAGAGGCGGGGACGGGATGGCTACTGTATCCCTTGTCCCAGCCTGACTCTGGCGACTAGTGTGTATGTGTGGAAGGCCCTCTGCAGTAGCAGGGGCCTGTGGCAGCCATCTTTGGTGAGAGAGCACCTGCACCTCAGCACTGACCAGCAGTGGCAAGGCGCCCGGAGACCTAGGTCCAGTAAAAATATGGTGGCAAAAATGAGGCGCAGAAAGGGAAAAAAACAGGGTAAGACCACCCTAGGGCTGACAGGTCTAACACGCGTCCCCCCAGCCGAAAGAGGGGAGAGCTTCCCAACCTCTAGGGAGTTCTCTTCACTAAGGCGGAAAAACCGGGAGAGACCGTCAGCGTTGGCGTGGTCTACACCGGGTCGATGTTCCACCCGAAAGTCCATCCCCTGGAGGGAAATGGACCATCTCAACAATTTGGGATTTTCGCCTCTCATCTGCATGAGCCAGCGAAGGGGTCTGTGGTCGGTCTGGACCAAGAAGTGACAACCAAAAGGTATGGCCTCAACTTCTTCACCGCCCAAACCACAGCAAAGGCTTCCCGCTCGATGGTACTCCACCGCTGTTCCCGGGGAGTAGTCGTCGGGAGATAAAGGCCACTGGCTGGTCTTGGCCATCGTCATTCAGCTGCGAGAGCACAGCTCCTATGCCATGCTCAGAAGCGTCTGTCTGCACGATAAATTCCCGGCCGAAGTCGGGGGTCCGGAGCACCGGTGCGGTGCACATGGCACGTTTAAGAGTCTCAAAGGCATCTTGGCAGGCAGCCGTCCAGATTACTCTGCGTGGCTGTTTCTTGGAAGTCAATTCCGTCAATGGGCCCACGATGGTTCCATATCCCTTGACGAACCGGCGGTAGTATCCCGTGAGGCCGAGAAAAGCTCGGACCTCTGTTTGGGTCTTGGGGGGCTCCCAGGCCATGATGGTCTCAATCTTGGTAGAGACTACCAAAAATCATTCTTTCATTTCCGTGACAAACACATTCAACCCAACCAACGAAATTCCTACCTAAAACGCTTCCTGTTTACTTCCTGTCAAAAAACATGCAACGCCACGATTGTTAGTTGCTAAAACATAAAACAATCCTACTACTAGCCCAAATACAACCAAGAACAAATGGAATAGTAGTTACATACTAGCTACAACAATTTCCTCATACTGTAAGAACATAATAAAGATTAAGTTTCTTAAAGCTATAGTAACAAACTGTTATCTATTAACAGACATAATAATACGCCTAACCTCATGTGACTGAGGGCCAGATGTATCAAGCCTTTTTGCATTCACAAACGGGCAGATTCGCAGAAATGAGTCAGTTTCATTGAGTTTTATTGGAAAAAGTGAGCGAAAACAATACAAGCAAAAGTACAATGAGGAGTTCCGCTTTAAGTAACTTCAAGCCCACCCTAGCAAATAACATTACCTCTGTATGTGGTTCATGTAAAAAAAAAACACTTTGCGGTTGTTTTTACCGCCTGTTGGTTATCACTACTCAGTACATATAAACTTTGTAATAATTATGTGCCTAGTGAGCATTGAGAACCCCTATTTACTCTGTATAATGTATGTGTATTTGTAAAGAGCTCTATCACCCGTGAGAGTATCCTGGCGCTGTGACTCTCATATAATTGTATATTTGCTAACGAGATGCAGAGAAACGTATGCAAATGTACTAAGTCCTGTCCAGGTTTGTGGGCTTGTCTGTTAAAGTTGAGGGGATGTAGTAGTGCGGGTATATCTGGCGAGTGGGTGTAGTATATTGTATTGTGTTTTAGTGGTGGTTCGGTGTTCAGGGAACAACTACAATGTAGTGCTTAGAGCCTAGCTGTGGAATAATGGATTGTGATATGGGTGAATCTGAGTAAATTTGTAACATATTGCATCTTATAGACTGTTTTCTCAAGTGGTAGTGTGGTGCGATCAACAGCAGTCCGAGTTGTAGCATAGAGTCATTGCATGATGCAGAATCGGGTTTGTGATATGAGGTGTACCTGTGTGGATTCGTAGCTTATATTGCTAGGTGATATAGTGTCTTGTTATCATGTAATGATAACAAGGAGAGGCCTGGTTAGTGGTGGCCGGTGGGAGGGGAGGTAGTGCAGAGTGAAGGAAGGAGGTGGTGGATAAGTGAAGAGAGAGTTGAGTATGGGGGTGAGATGAAAGCTGGTATCTTATGTTGAGGTGTGTAGCCATTTCTGCCACATCATACCAGTAATACCATTTCGTGGATATTAGCAGTTTTAAGTGTGTAAAAATGCAAAACATCTTGGAGTGTTGTTGTAATGTGAGATGCTGTTTCATGAAAAGGATTTTAACAAAATACAAAGGCGCAACCCTACTCAATAAGAGCCAGGTCATTTAAACAATATCAGAACAGCGGTTCTTATTAGAATTGTAAATGGTCACGGGGCAAGATGGCCGCTGACTGACCGCGAGGAAGGCAGCTCCGGCTCTGCACTCCTCTGTGAGACCCCTGTGAAATCGGTGGCGGGCTCAAACGGATATGCTTGAGTGGACAGAGCAGGCTATTGAAGAGTGCTGGACGAAGGATCGCTCTTTTTGTGCTGGTTTGTGGTCTGCGTGGCACTCTCGGACTTTGACAGCGTGGCAGATATCCGAAAATATCCGGCGTTTGTTTTCTCGACTGAAACGCAGGATGGCTCCAAAGGCGAGTAAAATTACGAAAGACGCAGCAGCTACAAGGGAGGCTTTGAAGGAGACTAAGGGGAGCCTGAAGGATGGCATCTCAGAAACGGCGCCTAGTGTGGGTCAGATCCGACGTGGGGGCATCCAAAAAAAGAACGAGGATACTTTGAAGGTAAAAGATGCTGGGGTCGCCGGCGGTACAAGACGACGCGTGGCCGGCGCGGCTGGTGCTGGAGATGGTGTGCAACGGCAGCCTTCAGTTTTGGAGGCATTTGGGTTGGTGACGGCCTCGGCTCCGGTGCCTGTGTTAGCGATGACTTCGAAGGCTGCTCCGATGGCAGCTTTGATGACAGCTGATGACCCCCCCGGCTCTCCGGACGCAATTTCCACACATATGGAACTCGAAGAGAGTCTCTCTTTATCAGGTAACCCCGTTCTCCCTTTGGAAAATATTAAGCCTACCGAAACTGCTGAGTCCATCCAGGTGGATTCTGGGACAGGTAGTTCTCTTCCTTTCCTGCAAGCAATGCAAATCATAAGTCCTGGCCAGGAACAGAGCAAAGTTAGCCAGATGGATACAATGAGAGCAGGCGAGCTCTCGCTGGATACTTTGGCAAATGAAATTGATGAGGGTGAGGCTGCAGTATCCCGGATCTCTATGGGTGATAAGGAAGATAAAATGATGGATGGCAGTAACGAGGAAGGAGGAGAAGTTCCTCTTGATGACGCACTTTGTCAAACTCATGTACTACCAGCCACACAGGCCAGTGAGCACTGTTATACTAGTGACACTCCTGGAGGTCAGATTAATCATGTGGCAATAATCCCTTGGCAGAGTGTCCCCGTGTTTTCCCCAGAAGGAGGGGGGGAAATTTTTTTTTCACTGAACGACGACTCAGACACATCAGAAGTCAGTGAGTTAGAATCTTCTCAGGAAACGGCCTCTGGGGAGTCTTCTGCTACACAGAAAAAGCGGTATAGTCGTTCTTTAAATGCAAGGCGACGGACTAAAACTAAAATGAGGTCTACAGACTCTGCCACCCGGAAGCTGGAATGGGACTATTCCGCTTCTGTCCTGACAGCGGGTACTAGCAGTGGGCTTGATGCAGGAAACACGGGCCATTCTGGCGCTGCAGAATTAATTGAATCTGGTAGTGTATCTGCCTTCACTCCCGCTACGACATTGGATTTATTGTATTCTACCTTAAAACAAATGCAGGGGAGGCACGGCAGGAGAGTAAAAGATCATTATTAGTTAATAAAAAGCTGCAAGGGGCTATTCGGAAGATGAACAAGGTGTGTATCGACATTTCGGAGCGGAGTTACCCATGTTGAAGAACGAACTGCGGCTGTTGAGGCGGAGGTTGATAAACTACAATCATTTAAGATCACTCAAGAGAAGCAATCCTTGGATGTCTGCTGGAAGCTCGAGGACTTTGAGAATCGGAAGCGTCGCAATAATGTACGATTGTTGGGTCTGGAAGAAAATATAGAGGGAGAGAACATTATGGCCTTCGTTGTCACAATGTTGAAGGGCGCCTTCCCGGAACTCCCTCAATGGAACTGGGAGGTGGAAATTCAGCGGGCTCACCGCTTTCCAATGTTTAGGAAAGCTCATGCTAAAAGTCAAGGGGAGCGCCCAAGAGCCATACTAATCTACGTGGGCAATTATCTGTTAAGGCAGGCTATAATAGACAAGGCAAGACCAGACTCAAAACGTACATTCGAGGGGCATACCTTCTTCGCTCAGCCGGATTTTTGTCATACAACGGTCGAGCGGAGATGGAGACTTCGACAAATGATTGCCCCGTTCCAAGGAGCAGGCTGTGAAGCCTTTCTTTTATTTCCCTCTAGGCTTAAGGTTTTGTATCAAGGAAAGGTTAGAATGTTTTTTTCCGAGGTGAAGGCTCAGGAATTTCTCACTGAGATAACAGAGAGGCGGGTGCAAACCGTACCAGCTAATAGGGGATCTGGGAGGGGGAATAATCTCTGATTAATGGGGGTCGTTTGGGGAGTGTCTGGGGAGCGCTCTGGATTTTCTTTGTCTAAATATGGTGTTTTTGTAGGAATTTTGGGATTAGGGGCTTATCCTTGCTGGATTTATCATTGTGTGGTTCACTTAAGTTACTTATCAGGTGTTTTTATAGGGGTCTCCGGGGGGGGTCGGCACTGTCTGAGTTGGAAGCTCAGCTGCCATACCTAGGTCATGCCTGACCTAGCTGCCTGTAAGGGGCGCAGGGGGGGGGTGGGGGTTGGGAGGGTGGGGGGTGGGTTTTTCTTGGAGGTTGGTTTTGGATCAGCACAATGGGTGGCTGCACGTTTAGTAAGGTTTACAGAAAAACTGAGTAGGTTGAAGCAAGCTTTTTTGATGTGGTTTAATGACGATGGGTTAAAGAGAGTGACGGATATTAAAGTAAACATAATGAGCTTTATGGCGGATGGTATGGGGAGGCTTTTTTTAAGGAAAGTGCGAATTTGAAGGTATGAATTTACGAATTGTGACAGTAAATATCTGTGGATTGAATGATCAACATAAGAGGCATAAGGTGGCTATCTGGCTCAAAACTTTACGGGTAGATTTTATTTGTGTTCAAGAAACGCATATAGAAAGTTGCAGAGCTTTAATATTAGAACAACTAGGATATAAACTCTTGGTACATACAACGCAAGGCTCGCGCACAAGAGGGGTGGCAATCCTCACCCGGAGGACTGATGTTACAGTTATAAGAAAGTCTGGAGATCAATGGGGGCGATGGGTACTACTAGAATGCATTATAGATAGCAATAGATTTACATTGTGTTCTCTTTATGGATCTACTAGGGACGATCCGGAAATTTTTGAATTTCTAGATTCAAACTTAGCTCTATGGCCCTCCCCTATGATTATCTGTGGGGATTTTAATATTAATGGTTTAGGGGTTCAGTGGGGCACTTTAGGAAGTAATTACTCGGGTAGGAAAAAAAGGACTGGTAATGCGCTAGATAACCTAATAAGGAATAATGGTTTAACTGATATGTGGGCACATCTTAAACCTACTGAATTTGGCAGTACATTTTTTTCTGCACCACATAAGATTATCTCTCGTTTAGACTACTTTCTGGCTTCTCATCATCTCCTTCCCAATTCTAGTATAGAATTGCTCCCTCGGATATTATCTGACCATAATCCAATAATTCTTACAGTTAGCTTTAAAGGGGAGGGAAGCAACCTCGGTGCTGGACTTTCGAGCGGAGGCTGTTATATGATCCAGAATATGTCCTATATATGAAAGGCTGGATTAAAGAATTTTGGGAGTACAACCGAGGGAGTGCAAATATAGGAATTGTATGGGATGCTTTTAAAGCGGGGGTTAGAGGGGAGACGACTAGCTATAGTTTTTATCGACAGAAAAAGGAACGACAACGAGAGGAGGAGGCTAAAATTAATTTGATAAACCTGGAAGAGGTATTGGCTGCTACTCTTAGCCAGGGCAGGTCGGCTGATGAGATTATACTTCGGCTTGCTATTAAAAAGACTGAGGCGGGTGAACATATTGCTGCAAAGGCTGCTGAAATTTATCTAGCAAAAAAAGAACATTGCCATGAATATAATGAGAGGGTGGGGCATACATTGGCAGTAAGAGCTAGACAGAAAACCGTGGCTGGCCAGATAACGGAAATCTATGACAAGAATAAAAGGGTAATAACAGACCCCTCCGGGATCCGAGAGACCTTTAGGCTTTTTTATCATCATTTATATACTGAAGATTCATTAGAGACGCCATTGGAAACCCGAAAATACCTAGATAGAATTGCTGTAAATAAAGTTAACCTAGCTGATAGGGAGAATTTGGAACGTGCCTTCTCTCAAGAAGAGATAACGAGAGCCTTATTAGATTTACCTTCGGGTAAGGCAGTCGGACCAGATCAGATCCCACTGGAGTTTTATAATTTTTTTTTAGATATTATCGGATTGGATCTGTGTGAGGTAATTCTGCAGGCTCAAAGGGGAGGCCCCGCACCCGAATCTTGGGCTGGTGCGGATGTTGTGGTTTTTAAAAAAAAAAGATAAACCACAGAGGGAGCCCGGCTCTTATCGCCCCATAACATTATTGAACAGTGATGTAAAAAAAAATTCGAAAGCTATCGCCACAAGACTAAATAAAATTATAAAGAAAAGTATTCATCCGTGTCAACATGGGTTTATAATAGGTCGGGGGACCACTCAGCATGTACGGCGAGTGATAACACTCTTTGATGCAATGGAGGCCTCAGGGGACCCTATGGCTGCCTTGCTGCTTGATGCTGAAAAGGCATTTGATAGGGTCTCCTGGGGGTTTTTATGGGAATCATTGAGATGGTTTGGGTTAGGGGAGGGCTTTATTAAAACCATTCAGGTACTCTATTTAACACCTACGGCTCGCTTAAGGCTGAATGGTGTATATACACAATCTTTTGCTATACAACGGGGGACCCGGCAGGGGTGTCCAGCTTCTCCCCTGCTGTTCGGAATATATTTGGACCCTTTAATTCGGTTATTACTGGTCAGCAATGGAATATCTCCAATTATTTGTCAGGGTATAGAATCTAAAGTATTAGCTTACGCTGACGATGTTGCTGTTCTTACAGCAGATCCCTCCTCGGCAATAATTACGGTAGAGCATATTGCGCAAGAGTTTGGTAGATATTCTGGATATGCACTGAATAGCACCAAGACCCAGATTATACTGAATCAGTTTGTTAATTTTGAGGACCCTCGTGTTACAAAGTCAGGTGTATATCTGGGAATCTCAATTATGTCTGATCTAGACAGCCTAGTCGCCATGAATATTGGACCAATACTTAGGAAGGCGAAAGGGGATTTTCAGCGATTAAATAACCTTCATCTGTCACTGGTTGGGAGGCGTAATGTGGTGAAAATGATGTTTCTGCCAAAAATTCTTTATCTGTTTAGGGCAATTCCGCTGGAATTCTCTAAACATTGGTTTATAGCGTTGGAAAATTTAGTTAATCGTTTTATTTGGGCACAGGGTAAAACTAGGAGGGCTCTTCGCTATATGTGTTTACCACGAGAGAGAGGTGGCTTTGCAGTTCCGGATTTTCGTTCTTATTATTGGGCTGCGGCTCTTCAATATATGGGGGGTTATTGTTTGGTGCACCTTCTCGGGATAATGATAAGGAAATTGAAATTCCGGATGTTTTTAAGTTGTTATTGGGGGATGAGGCCGAAAATTGCTTTTTTAAATTTACAGAGCATAGCTACTATAAAAGGACTAAATTTAAGACCCTTGTTGCTGCATCTAATATTTGGTGGGCATTAAAAAGAATGATTGGTATGGGAAGATTCAATTATTATACCCTGCTTTATAAAAATCCTATGCTTCCGGATATTTTTTCAGATGGGGTAATGGACTTTTGGGCAACGAAGGGAGTACGGATCGCCGGGGATTTAATAACGCAAGTAGGGGTTCGTCAGTTTGAGGATATTCAGCGGGAGTATGGGTTGGAAAGGGGGGTTTTTTCAAATACTTACAGTTGCGAAGTTTTTGGTACAAAAAGGGGGGCTTAGCGGATTTAGTAGAAACAGAGTTTTAGATACTATTCGGGGTAGCACTAAGGGTACTATTAGGTTATTGTATACTGAGCTGATTGAATTAAAGCAAGATGATTTAGATAAGCATGAGAACAAATGGGTGGAACGCAGTGGGTGCTACACAAGAGGGGCTGGTTGAATCTCTGGGTTTAGCCCAGACTGTTTTGTGCTCTGCTGGGCTCCAAGCACAACATTATAAAACTGTTTTCGCATTATATTATACCCCAGCAAGGATAAAACAGTGGGGTGGGCTCTCAGGGATTCATTGTGCACGGTGTGGGGCGGCGGCAGCAGATCTTGTGCATATGTTTGCAACCTGTCCATGTCTTCAGTGTTTGTTAGATTCTATTATGCGATTTTTAGATATGTCACTGGGGTTAAAAATTATGATAACACCTGCTCTGGTATTGCTGGGAGTTAATAGAAGCGAACGGAATGACACAGCCAAAAAATTCTCTTTGTGGCTATGGCTGTATTACGGATGAGCATTGCTTCAGCCTGGCTTGATCCTCTTCCCCCTTCCTTTCATCAATGGCTATCACGATTACTTTCACTATACACAATGGAAAGGGCCATTTATGAGAGGAAGGGATAAAAGCAAAAATGCTGGGGCAGAGTATATGGGCATTATTGGCAAGATGGAAGGATAAATAGGAATTTTAAGGGCAATAATCTAGGCTAATTTATTTATGTGTATGGGATGGTGTAATCCTAAGGATCGTAAATTAATGTTTGAGTCATGAATTTAGATTATTGCTTGTCAACCTTTTTGGTTTCTTATGCTTGCTGCTTGTTCTTATGGCTTTTTTCTGTTTGTTTTTTTTAATATTATTTTGTTTTTCTGACTGCTTAAAATGTCTTGACTGAGATCCTCGCTTTATTTTTATTGTTTACTTACTCTCTTTACTTTTTCTGCACGTATTGTCAATTTATTGTGAAATTGGTGCTGATCCATGGGTGAAAATTTCGTTCAAAATATCCAATAAAAATATAAAAAAATAAAAAAAAAAGATTTGTAAATGGACTGCGGCGGCGAGGCTGGATCCCTGCAGCGCGCCTTGATTCATCTAGCCAGATCGTCCTCCGGCATCGCGGGTCCCGGGCAGGACATTGGTGCCGGGCCATGAACACCTTTCTTGGTGTACGGCCCCAACTATCCTAAATATCTCACACAAGTCTTCATCACCTTGGGGTTCCCGCCCAGGTAGCCCCATGTGAATACCCTTCCCCTTTACTATAAGCTTTGGTAGTGTGCACTCTCTGGGGCCGATTCCGATTCAGGCCGGAAATCTCCCCGACCGAGCCGGACCCGGAGAGATTTCTGACCGAATCGGACTCTAGCAGTCCGACCGAACGAGTACGATGCGTTCGCATGCAATCTGACTCGATTCGGTCGGACTCCCTTTGAAGTCAATGGGAGCCGGTCGTACAACGCGTACGCGGGCTCCCATTGACTCAATGGGTGCGAGGCGAACAAGGGCGCCCCCTACAGCGGGTACGCGTTGAAGCGACTCACGCCGTACATGCACAGGTAGGGGGGACCCATGGGTCCCCCCTGTGTGCGACTCGCGCGGCTACGCGTACAGGGGGACCGACACGGACCCCCAAAGTGCGGCTGCGACTGCTCTTTGGAGCCGGACTGCGCAAGTCGGTCGGACTGCTCGAGGCGCGCATCGTACTTACCCGGCCGGGGAACGTCTCAATTGCGCGGTGCGAGTCGTGTCCGTGCGAGTCGGTCGGAGCGGTTGGGTCCCGCGAACGAGTCGGTCGGCGATTTCGCGAGCGCTCGCATCGTACTAGCTCGCCCGGACGCACGTTCGAATCGGTCGGGAAAGAGGGCTCCGAATCGGATCCGGTAAAGCCGAATCAGATTCGGTGCCCTACCGGCCGAGATCGGAATCGGCCCCTCTGTGTTTATTTTAGGACTCTATCAGGTGTCCCCAATGTCCTTTGGGCCTTATGAGACCCCATATAATAAACGGTGTCGAAATGTTGTTGCCCTACTCAAACAAACCACTTATCCCAACCTTTTGATTATCAATAGGACTCGCTTGCAATTGATAATTTATTCATTTGGTCGTTTGCGACAATTTGGAGACTTTTACTTTCTTTTTTGTAGTTTTTGTATAATTGTAGTTATTGTATAATTGTACTATCTTTTATGGTTTGTTTTTCGGTTCTATTTTACGTGGGACAGTATACACGTCAGGCGTTTGCATTTATGGAATACAGTTTATTTTTTGACACAACCAATGTATGACTACTTTGTTTTGTTTTCCTATCTACATAATTGAAAAGTCTAAATGTGCGATTGAGCTTATCCTTGCATCAAATATCCATTTACAATTCTAATAAGAACTGCTGTTTTCTGATATATTATGAAAAGGAGCAGAGCTAGGTGGGGTAAAGTTAGAGGGTTAGAAAGACTGAGAATGGTGGGAATGGGGTGGAGTTGGGTGCTTACTAGCCCTAGTTGTTGTGGTGAACTGATTGTTTATCTGTTGTGCTGGTGCGTTATTGTAGGCTGTGTGTTGGGCCAGGGCGTTTTCTGTGTGCATTCCGTGTTTGTCTGAAGGATGGCTGGTCTTAAGTTGAGCTCGAGAGGTCAGCCTTTTTATTTTCCTATTGAAGCTTAGTTTCCTATTAAGGTGAGCATTATTGGTTTTGAGAGTACAGGACTGTAGATATGTGGGGAACGTGAGCTGTTGAATTTGGGTCATTCATCATTTGAAGCTTTATAATGAGACACCCAGCTTCAAATATGACTCTTTTAGTGACCAGAAAGTGGACAGGGGTCAGTAAGAGCAGAGAGATATGCTCTCCGGGGTTTAGGTCTAGAAGGAAATTGGCAGTTGCATTTTGGACATAGAGTCTTCCAGTCAGGTACCTTGGGGGACCCAGGATGAGTATGTTTGTGTTAACTAGTGGAGAGGGGAATGGAAATTATGATCTGAAAGCTTTTCAGGTATAACTTATAAGCCAATCTGTGTCAGAGGGTGTATAGATAATATGATGTGTGGACTACTTTGTTGGCATGGGGGCGCCAAGAAAAGTTCTGAATCCATTATCCCAAGTTAATTTCAGTGACTTGGTAATGGGGGCCACAATAGCCAATAGTGTGTGGCCACAGGATGCTGCATAGGGCAAGACAGATTAGGATGTCTGTTTTGTCGGTCGTATTTAGGGTGGTTCTTGACTATTCAGCCATTGGTCTTGTATAAGTAACAGAGAAGGATGTTCAGGATGCTCTGGTAGGTTTCACACTTTACGTATGACACACAGATCATCTTCATAGTTGTAGCATGCCATGCCACGCCACTCCAAATGACAGATTCGTGAGTGTATCAGCAGCATGTATACATTGAATAATGGTGGCATGAGCGTTCAAGTACTCCTTTGTGTGTTTGAAGGGGTGGTGGGGTAAGGGGGTGGTTATATGGACCGCTTGGGTTTTGTTTGTGAGGGATGAATACCAGGCAAAGATGGAGCCCTGGATCCTCATGTTTCCCAGTTTTTTTTAACAGTATTAGATGATTCTCTTTGTTGAATCATGCTGAGAGGTCCAGGAATAATAAAATGCATGTGATAAGTAGTCTTCTATGGCTTTTAATTCCTCCAAAATGGTCATTTGTGCTGAGTCTGTCCCCATTATTGGTTTAAATTCTACTTGGGGCTGAGTTGAGGAGGGAGTCCAAATTAAGGTGCCCCAGTACATTTGCTGGGTTTCTGTTTTTGAAAAATAAGAGACACAAGGGTATAATGGAGATCCAGCAGGTCCATGGGATTGCATTAGTTTGTTTATAGAGTGGAGAGCGTTATAGGGTTAGGGTGCTATCAGCGTTTGAAGTTTGATGGGCTTGTGGATGGATGCAGTGAGGGGTTCTTCTCTACAGGGGTAGAGTATAATGGCTGATTACAAAGATGTGTTTCCTGGATTTGGAGCATTGTGTTTGTAAAAAGTTTGGACAGTGTGTCATAGAGCTCTTAAATATGGCCAGCATTGTTAATCAGGGCCTTTGGATTTCAGAATTCAGAGAAGATCCAATACAGCTCTTTTGGGGTCGTACAGCATGGGGTACTGTCTTCCTGTTGGGTGTGTTATTTGTTATGCGAGTGGGTGCCCTGTATTCTGCCTGCGTTGTCGTTGGACTGTTGACGGGTCTTGAGTCTAGTATGTACAGCTCCACTTCTGCTCAATGTGTCGGTTAGTTCTTTAGGTGTTGGTGAGGGATGTTGAGAACCGTATTGAGTGGCTCACCTTGTAGGAAATCTGAAATGTTTTGGGAGGTGCACTAAGTGTTTGTGGCATCCGTTAACTAGTTATCGATGCTGTTAATCAAAAAAGGCAGGGGGTAAGGCTTGAGGGATATCTGGTAACAGTGATGGTGAGGCACATATTTCTATTATTAGAGGTCGTTCACAGGGCAGAAATGTTGGGGTACTAAAAATACACCTTTACCCCAAGTAATTTTTTGTAGTTGGCCAAGGTTAAGTGTAATCGAAAGAAACTGTAGATTCCAAAGTGAGCATCTGCCCAAATGGCTCAGTAGGAAGTCCACTACTCAGATTATGGCTCCTATGGAACTTGTAGGGAGCATACATGAAGAGTAGTTGAACAATCTCACGCACAAGGGAAGATAGTCCACCATTAAAGGTAGTCTAGGAGTGTAGGAAACAGTTGGACAGAGGAAAAGATGTCTGTGAGATAGTAGGGAGTACTGACAAGTAACAGAAAGAAGCAGATTATGCCCAATTGGCACAGGAAACATGAAAAACAGACAGAGATATGCTAGAATAGGTGATGCCCTGAAAAAAGCGATGCCCAGTTGTTACAGAAAGCACAGTCAGAACTAACAAACCCGAACCATCACTGCTAAAAAGAGAAACCCAGGTATCTTCATGTTGCTGCAGAGCCAGACAGGCACAGCAAAAGCTAGATGTGAGGTTAGTTTTAGTGTATACCATCTTTTAGGAATTGCTGCATAACAAAGCACTGCAAGGAATTAAGAGGAGCTGGCCTGTAGTTGAATAACTTTGCAATGCAAGCAAACCTCCTCTCAGAACAATAGGAAGAATGTATAGGTAGGATCTGGTCAGGTTACAGTAGTAGTTATAAAGGTACATTCCAAATGTATGGCGACTAAGCATTTAGCACTTCTTGTGCCCAGTGTGCTGGTACCACCTCCTGCTCAGGTCTGTGGCACAACTGGAAGGATAATCCTGGGACATTTTATTATCTTGTAAAGAATTCTTGGAAATCCGCTCATGTTGATGTACTTTTATCTTAAGAGGTCTCATTAATTCTGTGGTTCTACACTTGTCAATCGTGCTAAATCCTCAGGATCGGTTTGATGCTCAGAATGGTCCATCTCTTGATAGTTCCAAGTCTGTAATGCTTTAATAGCACAGATCAGTGAGATGATCAAGTGAGGGAAGGAAAGGAAGGGAACTGTAGGGAGGGAGATCTGTAATGACACAATGAATATATAAAATGAAGACTCTTGCACCTAACCGTCACTATTTGCTACTACACAGGTGTGTGTGTGTGTGTGTGTGTGTGTGTGTATATATATATATATATATATATATATATATATATATATATGTATATATGAAAAGAAAAGGTTGCCCTGCATGAGACCGCACACACGGGAAGTTCAATCCACTTTATTGAGGACTGCAGCCTCATCAGACTCCGACCACAAATCATCTCAGGGGGGCCTGACGCGTTTCGGACACCTTTGTCTTTGTTCACAGGCCAGAAAAAGGGGGAAGCGGCCACAGCATTGCAGAACACCTATTTAAATTCAACAAAGTCCCGCCCCAATGGGCGTATGCTTAAGTGCATACTGGTAGTTGAAGTTCCGCGAATGTTCCAAACCCCAGTGGGTGTCGCCCTCATCCGACTCCGCTTGTAACCGAAGACACTTAGCCTCACCCTCCGCAATAGCATTCTGATCGAAGCTCACCAACAGTGTAAAGACTGGGCCCCAAATCAGCATTGTACTAAATGCTGGCAATTTTATAGTATACCAGCAGGCGGAGCGAAACGCACCCATACCCGACCGTCGATGACGTGGTAGAAAGGACTCAGCAATTCCCAGCTCCTCTGAATCTTCGACGGTGTTTCTATGGTGGAAATGTTTATGTAGGCGGCTCTGCCCCAACGTGCTGCATGTAGGTTCCGCATAGACTCTTGGGATGGGTAGTCACTTTCTCGCATGCTCAACACTTCCGCCCCTGACAACCTCTGCGGCAACAACACCAGATCGCGGCTGCGTGGAACTCCAGTATGAAGCAAGCCATAGTTTACACCATGTCCGGCGCTCGATCGTTGCACGCTGTGACAACTCTGTCCTTGGACTCCTCACCTGAGGTTCTAAAAATGTTTTTGACACTCCCATACAGAATCCCTTTTGGCTCTACTTAACACCTTAACAGATTGTCGCCAACCACTTTACAAATTCATTCATCTATGATGCTTTATTTGTCTGTTTGTGTGTAGGTTGCTTAGGTCTATTGTACTGGAACCCAAAATGGTCGATGTGGAAAAGAAAGCTCCCTTATCGAATCAGATTCAATTTTTGTTTGGAATTTTTTACTCCCGGTCCATATCCACAAGTAAACCGTCACTAGATATGTAAAATGAATCATTCAAAAGACATGCATTACTTTTTTGTACATAAATATCCCAAACTTATGAATGGATTTGAACCTAACCACAAAAATGGCTTATTCTGACTCAGGTTATATAGTCATGCTGTTTGGTGTAATTCCATTCAGTAGTGGTGGCTGTAATGGCAAGCAAGAATTCAATTTGGACTTAACATGGGACACTGCTTTTAGTTTACCCCAAATAATGTTATACCACCTTGTCATTGATGATAATACTTTTGACATCAACAGTGAAATCACCGACGCCATTCAACGACAATGCATACCACAGGTGACTGGGCTCCACCTTTAGACAAACTGAGCAGGCTCTATAGAGAGACTGGCATTCAACGGGGTCCTGCAATGAGGGTGAAGTTTTTGAGTACAGCTTCTGACGAAAGGCCAGGCATATGCTCTAGCAGATGAAAAATGCTTGTCTGTACTCAATCATCTCTTGATGGAGGGCCCTGCTCAAGGTTGGGCCTACACTCCATATCCTTAGCCTAAGAGGCCTCTGACCAGAGCATGTATCACTGCCCAGCTGGTTCAGGGTGCTGGCCTTTTGTTTAGTCCCTCTGTCAAACGTTCTACTGCCGTAGCACTTTCAGAGATGTCATCAATAATGTCACTGGTAATGTCATTTGTGAGTTATCCGTGACCACTGATAATGTGACTTGTGTTGTCATTTGTGACCCAATGTGTATTGTCATGCTTGAGCAGTGCATTTGAGTTAATGTTGCACGTGACCATATCCGTCATTTTCTAATAACCCATTATCATTGACATTTTGAGTCACTAACAACATAAACATAAGCTTACAAATACATTTTTACATCCATATCAGTGTCGGACAGTAACAAGTTCCTTTCAATGCATATCTAACATTTCACATTAATACTTAGTACAATCTCAAATCTTTCCAACCTCCCCCATATGAGAATTTGTTTTTTAGGACAATCTCTCAGTTTATAGACTTATTTGTCCAAAATCCTACTACTTTTCATACTGGATCGCGATTTAGTAATCTCCAGGGACTCAGTATATGGATCTGCAGACCTCCGCAATACCCCTTGTAATGATAACCAAACCTAAATTCACCAAAACCTTTTGAAATCTATTGATATGCATCTTGTCTACAGTAATCAGTAGAGCTATTTTCAGGGTAAGGGTAATAGTATGGCACACAACACCTGATAAGATTTCCCTTTACATTTTTCCAATCCCATTGGAGAATACGAGTAGTGCTGGCTCTGGTGGGGTCCCGTGGGACATCAGGGGGAGTAGGGGGGTTGTTGTGCCCTGGGTCCAGTGGGAGTCCATCGGGTCTAGTGGGCCGAAAATGTGTTCTTTTTTTATTTTGCCCTCACGGGACCCCCATAAAGGCCAGGGGGTCAGGGTACCACTTCCCTAGCCACTACTACTTCATTTTTTTTTTGTGTGTTTTTTTAAAATAAAGTTTAAGGACGTGGACCGGGTCCCTGTGTCCTGTAATGGCAACCATAACATTTTCCTTTATGTGACGGCCAGCCAATTAGATTGTTTGGTTCCACGTGACTGAACCAGCCGATAGGAGGGGAAAAAGGCCTTGTGGCTAACCAAAACTCTGGTTTTCAGGTCGAGCCTAGCAGCAGCGCTCTTGCGCTGCTCGCTCTGCGAGGCATGCTGTATTGGAGTATGCACTGGAAGCCCCGCCCACTCTCCACCCATATTTGTCATTGGCTTGTGTCATTGTCCTTCGTAAATGCTGGCTTCTGATTTGTAAATAGGCTTGTTAGTCCCTCCTTGGTACCGCCTTGTCTGCATTTGTTACCTCCCATAATGACTGGACCTTTTATTTGGCTTGTTACACGGTCTGCATTATAAGTCGGTGAGCACTATTTTGTTTATTGGCACTGATGGGGACAGTGGCGGCTGCTTTTTGTATTTGCAGCGCGCCCACACAGGACAATGGCGGCCGCTTTTCTTAAAGAGCTCTATGCCACTCTAACTTGGATGCTGAGTGCGGCACCCGCTTTAGGGACACCGCGCTCAGTTTCAAATTTTTTTAAAACTTTGATGTTGAGCACAGCGTCCGCATCAGGGACACCATGCTCTGTTTCTTTTTTTTTTTTTTTTACTT
The DNA here is from genome assembly GCA_963921515.1 of Calotriton arnoldi. Classification (NCBI taxonomy): domain Eukaryota; kingdom Metazoa; phylum Chordata; class Amphibia; order Caudata; family Salamandridae; genus Calotriton; species Calotriton arnoldi. The sequence continues at coordinate 845,024 of CAWUFW010003125.1, read as the reverse complement.
TAATAGTGAGCACGGCGCCCACTTCACCGACACCCCGCTCTGCAATACAGTAGGTATCGCTTTTGCAAAAGTTTTAACTATTGGTATTGTAAATGACAATGCCTTTTAATATTATAAAAGGCATTGCCATTTACAATGCCAATAGCTCAAAAGCTCGCAATTGCGAGACCTATTGCATTGTAAATGCTTGTTTTATTACTTACCTGAGCAGCCAGGGAAGTCATATTCCAGCTAATTGTACTCCATTTTTTATTATACTAATAGTGAATAACAGAGCATTATTCACTATTAGTGTAATAGAAAATTTGAGACAAAGCAAAGAGAGTGGAGCCTCAACCAACGTCCATAAGGACGAGTTGCCACTGTGTTCCTGGCATTGATTTTGCCACCTCAAAGGCCGAAAGGCAGTGCCTGGGGTCGCAAGGGTCTAACCACACTGGCACCCCGGGGGTAAGTCTTAAGGGATGAAGCAAGTGGTAGGTGAGAGGCAGGGCAGGTACACGTGTGTTCCCTGCCCAGATAGTGAAGAATACCCATGTGTGTTTTCCCTACCTATGAGGTTTGCTCTTACCATAGGTTAACATGGGGTAATAGTTGAAATTACTTTGAGCTGCAATATTGGCTTACAGTGGAGCAGCCTCATATTGTGTCTTATCATTGGTTTCACAATGACAGACCCTCTCCTGTGGTAAAGAGGGATTTGCCATTAATAGCTTAGAAATGCCACTTCTAGAAAGTGCAAAAACAACAATTGATGGACAGAATGCAAAACAATGTCATACATTCACCCCAGTACAGAGATCTGGGCCTAAATCCATCGTTTTTTTGCTCCCCATGCCATTCCAGTTTGAACCCAGCCATATGCAAATCAATCTTGACCCTGCACCCAATGGGAACAGTCAAGCCCGAACTGCCAGGCCAGGTCCTCCCTGGACTGGAAACAAGCATCCTAGGACCGGATTCGGGGTTTCATCCCTCATCAGCCAGGATAGCTTGACTCCAGTGGCATGGAGAGCACGGGACCCACGTCTGGGCATACCCATCTCACTCGGGGTGACAAATGCAAAAACAACAATTGATGGACAGAATGCAGAACAATGTCATACATTCACCCCAGTACAGAGATCTGGGCCTAAATCCATTGTTTTTCTGCTTCCCATGCCATTCCAGTTTGAACCCAGCCATATGCAAATCAGTCTTGACCCTGCACCCAATGGGAACAGTCCAGCCCGAACTGCCAGGCCAGGTCCTCCCTGGACTGGAAACAAGCATCCTAGGACCAGTTTCGGGGTTTCACCCCTCATCAGCCAGGATAGCTTGACTCCAGTGGCATGGAGAGCACGGGACCCACGTCTGGGCATACCCGTGCCCTCCATCATCTCCTTGTGTTTACTTCTAGAAAGTGGGTATTTCTCTGCTCTAAAACTCTTTGCGTGTCTTTTAGTTTGACTCCAGTCCACACTAGAGGCTGGGGAGCATATCTGTGCATTTTCTAGTGACAGCTATAAACATTGGGCATGCAACTGGAATGACAGACCTCTGCCATTTGAGGGCCTGGCTGGATAGATTGGAGGGAGAGGTTTTGACACTTGGCCTCTGGGAGCTAGATCATGGCCCTACAAAAGATTAAGATCTGCATTCCACGGCCCCAGGGCAGACCGGACTGAAATTTAGGGGAAACATCTGTGGTTAAAAGGGAAACCCTTTTAACCACCCCCAGCTTCAAACGAACACTACAGTATAACTACTGTTGCCATACTTCAGCAGGGTGGAGATACACTTATCGGGACGTGGGACCGGAGATCCTGGAACTGCATGGTGCACACTGCCAGAGAAATCTGTTGTTCACAAGAAGCATTACTGCCATTGGAAGGGACCGTGCACCCTTCCTGAATAGTGGTTGGCCTGGGCTGACTTCCTGCTGCTGTTTGGCACCCTGAAGTGTGCTCTCCAAGGGCCTGTTCTCTTGTGGAGGTCTCAGGGACATTAAAGAACTCCCACGAGGAACCCACACCGTCTACTTGTGACACCTGGAAAGCGGTGCCCTTTTAAGTGCCCACATCGTCTTCTGGATCCCAACTGGTAGCGCGGCATGAGTGTGAACTAAATATTGTGCCTGCCTTGTGCAGAGTCCCAAAAGTACTGCCCGCATCTAAGGAATGTGCCCCCTGCATCCTAAGGCCTCAACGCGCATAAATGTCTAGTTGGTGGTGAGCGGATTCACTGTTTGCAGTCCCCGCGTGGCCCACTTTGTCTATTGTGCTGCATCTCTCGTGTGCGACAAGCCGACTGCATGCTCATTGCGTGCGGTGTATGGTTGACAGGTTGCGACCCTCTGAGGTGAGGGCGTACCCATAGTAGTGCTTCATTCTACCTCGTGTGGCACTGCTGAACTTGCGCCTGTGTGTGTGACCGGAATTGTATGGTGCGGCCCAGATCAACATGCAACAAACATTGTGCCTCATTTCCAGAGAGGCATGGAATTTGCAACTCTTCGTTGTGTGTGACCGGAATTGTCTGGTATGGCCCTAATCAACACGCACCAGACGTTGTGCCTCATTTCCAGGGAGGTACGGAATTTGCAACTCTTCATTGTGTGTGACTGGAATTGTCTTGTGCGCCTGTATCAACGCACACCAGACGTTTCGCACAGCATAAGGGTGCTGGGGGAGGGGGGGTAAAATAGGATCTTTCCTAAATGTGTATATTACTGATGTCATTTTATCACAGTTGGGCGTAGTACTGCTGGAGAGATTTCCAAATATGATTTATGCCCAGAAATACATGATGTACAGGTTGTGTTAATGTGTGTGTTGAAGGCAAACTTTATTTACATACACCATGTATGAAGTCTCTTTTGTGAAGCTCATTATATATATTGTGTGAGAGTGCTGTGCCAATGCTTCACACATTGCCTCTGTGATAAGCCTGACTGCTCAGTGCCAAGCTACCCTAGGGTGAGCGCAGTTTATAGAGTGAGTGTAGTCACCCGTCTCTGATGGGAGTGGTAGGTTCTGCCTGGCTTGGGCCTCGCCTCAGCCAACCAGAATGAGCCAGTTCCAATAGACAGTATAGATCTAAAGCTAGACTCAATGAGAGTTAGCTATCTAGCATTTGCGTATGACCTAGTTATTTTATCTATAGCTCAAGTGGACCCACAGAGACAACCAGAGAGTTTGTAAAATAATGTTCTTAATAGTCTTCAGATGAATTTATAAAAAATTAAAACCATGGACCTGATTTAGAGTTTGGCAGACAGGGTACTCCATCACAACTGTGGTGGAATTACCTGTCCACCAAATCCTTTGGTTCACCTGCTCAATTATGGTCAGGCAAACTGTCACTTTTCAAACAGCAGTGCCTCAGCTCGCTCCACAATTTGAAAACTTACTACAACATCCTACAGAGTAGGGACCCTCAAACTAAGGGCATCAGACCGCCAAGCCAATTTAGATCAGATGGTCTGATTTTTGTTCCCATCCGTTACTGGCGGTTACAAACAGAAAAGAAACATAATGGCCCCCACACCATGGAGGAGTTTCTCAGGATGTGGTGGTTATTGAGTTTGTTTCAGAAAAACAAAAAGGTTTAATACATGACTGCCTAAATGGCAGCAGCTGTGCACCAAACCTTCAATGTCTGTGAAGGTAAAGATATCACCACTGGGTAAGGAGGGCCCTCCCATACTTTTTTAATTCTGTACTTTCCACTTTGATTTTATTCTTTCTGTTAAAGTTATTTATTGTGATTGATTTTAATCTACACAATAAAGACTTACACTAACAATATAGCTAGAAGAATATAAGATGGAATGTCTGAACCAAGCTCGTACATTGGAAACATATATTACCTACCCAGTACAAAACATTATGGGAAATTGATGGAAGAAAATCTTTAGAAAATACATTTACTCATTTTAATGTCATTTGGGCCACAGACCTGATTTAGACCTGGATGGAGGCACCCCTTGTCCTCCAGCCTACCATTCTCCCATCATTGCTACGAGTGCAATTTCGCTTGATTACAGAACTAGCTTAGCTGGACAACGGTGGGAGAATGGCAGGCTGTCAAGGACATCAGCTTGACAATGAAAGCACGGTCTTGTGGATATCCCTGTTCTGCCTAGCTTCCTTGAGTGTACTCTATGTTGAACCCATCCCTGACAAAGTCATACAGTCTTGGGGAATGCCCAGATGTCCGCTGGTTAGCAAGGCTAACATTTAAAGGTAGACCTTTTCATCTTAGACACCTTGTATTTGAATATCCTTGATTACATCTATCTCTGATTATGTTTATGAAACACCTAAAGCCTATTCTCTTTCCCAAAGATGTGCCTGTATTAGTGTTGGCCTGCCAGGCACTCTGTTATGCTGGTACTGCCACATCAGCTGGCTTGAAAAGGCCAGTGTGTGCTGTTTTTTTTAATTCCAGCCCAGCCCACTGGGCTAAATAAATTACCAGAGTGACAGAGTGTCTGGCAGGCCAGTCTAACAATGGCCTGTACATTTAATCTGTAGTCTATCCATGCATCTTTGGGCCTTCTACAACTATTGTTTGGCTGTGTAATTTGGAAAGGAATGCTGTGTTCTCATTCTGGATGACCATGTTATTGCTAGTGGTTGATATGACCCTTTCTCTGTTTTGTGTACTGTAAAGTGATCTGTTGCCTAGTTTGATATAATTTCTAAAGCAGGTAAAATATATTTTTAAATATATTAAAAAAGTAACATCATTATTTTTTATGCACTTGGTCAACACAGTGAGCATTAGGATACTTACACAGTGACTATTGCAACCTTGAAAAAAGTAATATACCATTACAGAGGAGCACTGAACTGAGGTAGTGGTTCAGTTCTAGGACCTACACAGCCATACACCACAAAGTCCTCCATTCCGCCTTCATAGAAGGTTGCAATTGTGCAGTCGGTAAAAAGTGATACTGTGGGGTGCAGTATTTGACAGGTGCTTGTTAGAAATGGGGTCTTTAGTTGGCAGAGGTTTGCACCCTGTCCAAGTATGGACCACCACTCTAGTCAGGCTGAGTCAGATACACACCCTAAATTACCCTCTGGTAGCTTGGCACTGAGCAGTCAAGCTTAACTTACACACGCACACACGCACACACACACACACACACACAGTAACACAATGTAAACACCACAAAAAGACTCCACACGGGTTTAGACAAATGGAGAATATTTATCTGAGTAAAACAAGACCAAAACGACTAAATTCCAATAAGTAGAAGTCGAGATATGAATTTTGAAAGAATAAACCAAAAATAGTGCTTAGAGGTCAAAAGGCTACTTGAGGTTGCAAGGGACCAGTACAAATCCAAAGCTCAAGCCAACCGCGATGGAGGGCAGGCCGGCTACAAGACTCAGACAGGCCCCGCTGAAGAAATACATTGACTGGAGCAAGTGTCGACATCGAGAGCCTACTGAGTCGTTGTTGAGTCATGCAAAGAAGCAGCTCCTCAGAACAATCAGTCAAGGCAAAGTGGCAAGCCTTACAGCACAGCAGTATTTACTCCAGCAGAGTTCTTCCAAGGTCCAGTAGTGTAGTCATTTGGTAGGGTCAGAGCACTGGTACTTATACCCAAAAGTGCCTTTGCTGTAGGGGGTGACGTCAAAGGAGCCCCCTGAAGTGCACAAGGATCCCTTTTAAGCCAACCCAGTCTATCTGGGGGGGGTTGATGTGGGGGGTAATCAACCCTTTGTGTGAGCACAGAACACCGCCTATTCAAATGTAAGTGTGAGCTACCTCTCCCCCTTCCTGCCCAGGAAGGCTATCAGAATGCAGATAATGCAGATGAGTCCTCTGTCACACCCAGCCCTTCTTGTGTTTGTGGCTGTCTAGAGGGATGCACAAAGTGTAGCTGTCACCCAGCCCAGACGTGTATTGGACACAGGCTGCAGGCACACAGAGCAAAGTTAAGAGCCGAGAAATGTACACTTTCTAAAAGTGGCATTTCTAAAATGGTAATGTCCAATCCAACTGTACTATTAAAGCAGATTTATCACCACCATTCCAAAGATATGAAACATGATGAAGCTACTCCTTTTGTATCAGGAACTACAGCTTTAAAAGTGTTTGAAGGAATCCCCAAAGCTAGCCTATGAGAGGAATAGGCCTCACAGTAGTGAAAAATGGATTTAGCTGTTTGTCACTACCAGGACATGCAAATCTTACAAGTACATGTCCTGCCTTTAAGTTACACAGCACCCTGCCCATAGGTCAATGGCCTACCTTAGGGGTGACTTATGTGTAATAAAAGGGGAGTTTAAGGCTTGGCAAGAGGTTTTTAATGCTAAATCGAAGGGGCAGTATACCACACACACAGGCTCTGTAATGGCAGGCCTGGGACAGGTTTGAAAGGCTACTTGTGTGGGTGGCACAACCAGTGCTGCAGGACCACTAGTAGCATTTAGATTACATGCCCTGGGTACATGGTATACCACTTGACAAGGGACTTACAGGTAAACTAAATATGCTAATCAAGTATACACTAATGTCAACATGTTTAGGAGAGAAGCACATGCACTTTAGCATGCACTGGTCAGCGATGGTAAAGTGCTCAGAGTCCTAAGGCGAACAAAAAGATACAGCAAAAAGTGGAGGTAAGCAGGAAAAAAGTAGGGGGAAGACCACCTTAAGAATGACAGGTCTAACAGTGCTCGATTACCAACACATTCTGGGCCTGATGATGAGTTGGGCGGTGTATTCCGATCCGTGCATAAACCCCTTTTTATGCACGCGTCAGAATTGCGAGTTGGTAGGTATTTAACACATCTGATAATTATCAACGTTCTGTAAATTTCTGCAGGTCAAACATGCTGAAATTCAACAGAGAAAAGCATACAGTATTCACTGTATAATGCAGATTTTGGTTCATTAAACAGCAAAATCTGCATGTTAATCCCCAATAACTCATAATGGGAGTTATTTAGCGCTCCCGATAAATAATGTACCCTGTGTTATTGTTATTTATCAGTTGCAATCGATAGCACCTAAACGCGTAATCAGGCCCTCTGAGTTTTGGGCCTTTGTACGGAGGCTAATGAGGTAACTGCACTTATATTCTACTATTCTGAGGTATACAAACTCAAAATGTGTGCAATGTGCCTACAATATAGGCACCAGGATTTACCTAGCAAAAATGAAGCGTGCAAAGAAAATGGTGAATGCACAATTTGCTCACACGTCATAATCCTGATTCGGGTGTTAACAGGGGGTTCCATCCAAATCAGAATGTGCACCCCAGTAGGAATCGGGGCCTGAATCACTTTTAGATTTGAGAGGAAGGTGCATGGTTTGTGATGCATCCTAACTTTTAATTGTTGTTTGACAGCATTTCTCTTCCTAAGTATCAGCCCCTTCCACCGGTGGGTGAGCAGCGTTGGCGGTGATGCACCAACTAAATTCTGATCCTCTGCACATTTTCAATTACAGTGCGCGTTAGTCATCGCGGGACAGGCTTCTGATATATTTTTGACCTGCGCCTTGGAGTGCGGAACAGCTGGCTCATGCATATGCAAGGCTTATAAATCATCTGCCTCCTTCGCTCTGACTAAAGGGATCCCTAATAGAGAGGCCTCCTGTGGACGGGGGGGGGTTTGCGTCGGTACCAACAGCTGCCATTAGAAGTGCTTTCTCTTGGAGAGATGCTAGCTCGGAAGATGCCAGGAAACCTTTCTCTCTCAATAAAGGGAATATGTTATGATTGTTACCGACAGTCTGCTCTTTTTCAAGTAGCATCGTGATGGCGCGAGCTGTCTGCTTTGGCTCGGAGACCCTGACTCTGTGCCCACGGATCTGAGACTGTGTTGGTGTTTGGCATAGCACACACACATCTCTCCTCTTGAATTCATCGGTACAGTCAAGGCACAGTAGTAGAACCCAGGCTATTGTTCTCAATGCATCAGGGCTCTTATAGAGGATGTGGATGCTGCTTATTTCAGGTGGTCTTGTTTTTATTGAAGGGCACAGTAAAACTAAGTACAGCCCATACACGCCCTCCCCTGGAGCAGGTGAGTTTTCTATTGAAGAATCATAATTGTAATAATATTAATAGTAATACTACTACCACAATGTTGAACTTGATACTTTTTTTCTGCTGTTTCAATGTAGTTTAAGTAATGAGTGTTAATACTGCCCAATGTAATGGCCCATATTAACCAACCTTGGAAAGGTAAAATTGCAGAACTTCAAAGAAACATGTTTTCACACGGCATCCACAATTTCATTTTGCAATTTTAGACTTGATGTACTGGTTTTTTTAAAACTGTGATCACTGACAGACTGCTACCCACTCTTCCATTACTCTTACCCTTAAAACATGGTGTAAGTTTTGCATCACCCAAATGGCCTAACTTTTAAGGTGGGCCATAGGAATATGGTGCATAAAACAGCACTCCAATGCTCCAAAGCATAACTCTTTAATGTTATCTGTGGACTTCAGTGTCTATTTAGCTAGTGCTGCAATAGCTACCAAATTTGAAGCATAGCTACCATTGTAGCGCTACTGGCTGCAACCTAAAACACTGCAGCAGCACAAGTCAAAAGAAGCTGCTTTTCACTTGAAGAAAATCCTACTTGTGAGCGTTAGCTACATCACCCCTAAAACCATCTGATAAATTGGGAAAAGAATGGTGTAGACCCTGTTGTAGCCCCTGCTCCAGTAATGCTTTATCGTTCAGGGCCTTCCCGGAAGTTCAGATGCTCAGGGGTAATTAAGAAGGGGTTTTCTAGCACCTCTTGGAAGTTGGGAGCTACTCCTTTTATGAGGGGCTGAGGACCTGAATAAGAGGATCATGACAGGGACTAATGCTACCCAGGAAAGGCATAAACTCAGGGGGCAAAGTATCCAGGTTGTTTCTGCTAACAGAGAAAGGCTTTAGTAGGACTTTCAGCAGTGAAGGTATCTGTTTTTGTTAAGCTCTGCCTGGCTACAGGGTTCAGACGTGCCTCACTTCAAGCTCCAAAAAGGTAAACGTTGGGACCAGGTTGGGGCACCTAGTTTGAAGCACCTAGTGTCAACCGTATCAAATGCCACTGAAAGTTCCAGCAACAAAGTCAAACTGGCACCGCCATTATCCAGTATACAGAGGGCATCCTCTACCATCTGGATAATAGGGGATTCTGTGCAATACCAACAATGGAAACTGGCTTGATAATGCTGGAGTAGGCTGTAAGAGGAACGATGCTTTATAATGAAATGACTGCTGCTTCAAAATGAAATAATGTTATTGCTCACAAGTGTCTGCTGATAAAAAGGACTGTGCCTTTAAAGCCAAGTATGAAATAATGGCAGAAGCTTGTCTCTACAATTGCAACACTTGTTGGCGTTATTTAAACGCATTGATGCATTCGAGCACTTTCAGGTTGATAAAGGCTGTAACGACAGCTGAAACGCATTCCTGTTTTTGAGCAAGTGCCGCTTAATAAAGAATTTCTCCATATCCCGAGTGCAGGCTCCTTTTGAATTTGGAGGGGAGTGTTCCTGATACCAAAAGAGGCGTGCGTGGTGTTCGCCTCTGACCTGCACCACTGTCGTGTAGTTCCTATAGTACCCCTGCAGGACCTGTGTGTTTGGATAACATAAGCTGTGGGCTTGGTGGTAGACTGGCTCTGTACACCCCCACCGCGTATGTTAGCCTGATTTGCATTAGCTAGCTCACAGTGCCACTAGAATCTCCTCTTATCGGGGAGAGATTAGTTTCTGGCAACCTTAGATCATGACAACCCTGATCCCTCAGAATCGTGGCAACAATGTACTACTTTTCGCTCAGTCACTTGTGCTTACTTATTTGGTTTGTCTCAGAGAGTTACACAGAATAAACAGTCTGGGTGTTTCAATAAGTATTTATTGAACAGTTGTTATTCTAGTATAAAATATATGTGCTGCAGCAACCAGCAGACAGTAGCAGAGATATATTATCAGCAGTACGATAAAAGTGAAAGGATAGTACAGTTCTACCATATTGCAATAATAATGGTTACATAGATGAATATATAAAATGCATTATAAAAGTGCGCGTACTCCTACGATGCCTGACTAGATGTACCTAAGTGTACCTAGCATGCGTGTAGGTCTAAAAGCCTAAGAGCCAAGAATCCTTCTAGGGTTTAGTTGAACCCCATTACCTGAATAGAGAGAGTGTGGTCCCCGTCCTGGTCTTGAGTTGGACATCCCGCAAGGGCTGTGTTAGACCGCTGTCAGCTGGAGCGACTGCATGCAGGAGCCTCAGCGTCTCTGGTCAGTGTGTCGGCATGGAAGTCTCGGTTCCCTCTGTCTTACTGTGGCAAGATGTGGTGTATTTATACCCTAAAGTGTCTCGTCCCTTGGTATGGTTTGTATTGGTCTTTGTTGGACATGAGGAAGACGTCAGGGGTGAACTTTGTACATACATTTTATGCGTGAGATGTAGCTGTTGAATGCTCATGCATAATTTATGAGTACATTGTATGCCTGTGTTCTGGAAAAACCCTGCAGTGTTCAAACCACAGACTAGATAACGTTCAACCCTCAGAGTTCGTTGTGTACTCTAGGGAACTAATGTAGGTGAAAGATCCTGGCATAGGAGATCATGACTATAATAGAGCATATACGATTATGACCATAATAGGGCATATACAATTATGACCATAATAGGGCATATACGATTATGACCATATACGGCATATATGAACGTGTCTATATTAGGGCCTCTATACGAAACATAACACCCACTCCTCTTTCGAATTGGATGACAATGACCATACTTAAAATCTGGACAATTTAATTTTTTTTCTTAAAAACAGCTAAAAACATGGTTTTAAAAAGACATTTAAAAAATGTTTAAAAATGTTACAAATCAGCTATTCTTTAGTTGCCACTTGAAAAAGTCAATTCTGTCTCACTTATAAAAGTTGTATTACTACAAGCAGAAGAAGGCCATTCTTTCTCAAGTGAAAGTGTCAATTTAGGACATGTTCCAAATTTAGTTTGTTTAGTTATGAAATGAAGTGGAGAAGCCGAATTCTTTCCCAGGACGCGATGAGCCAATTCAAGATTGTGTCCTGGCTGGGAGATACAGCATTATCGGTGTTAGCTACCGCAGACGACAAATCCAACGCCTCACAGAGAACGTCAATCGCACATAGATGGAATTCAGCACTGCCAACAGTCGGTGCTGCGGCAGCTTGTGTGGCAGTTGTTACCGGAGTACCTGTGGAGGAGCCACCTAACCCAGCAGGAGCAAACGGCACCTGTGGATTCTCAAGAAATGCATTCATCAGAATTGTAAGACGCTGGGGACAACGCAGAGCATGGGCCTATAGGGGGTCCAGCATAGCATCCATGTCCGGAGGCATATCTGATGGAAACGTTAGACAGAGATCCAACGCGCAATTCTTCTCCGCAAAACAGGCATCGAAGAACAGGTAAGATGCAGTCCACCCAGACTGGTCTAAACGATAGAAACCAAGAGGCGTTCGGTTCTCTTAGGCAAGGTATACCCAGAAGCTGCACCATGCGTTCACGGTATATCAGCTCCATGAGTATGTTCGCCATTTCCTCGGAAATTGGGCCGTCCATTGCGTAGCAGTAAGATTACAATCAGGACTCCTGCAATTAGGAACAGGATAAGCGGGAGACCTCCAAAGACGCTTCCCAATATGGAGTGTATACAATTTGGGATTACTCCGAGGACTGTCTGAAAGGTGCTTAATAGTACTGACCCTATGGTCTTAAATAGGTGTACAATACCGCTCGTATCAGACATGTTAAAGATACGACCCACCATTTCTGCAAAATGAAAGGGGCAGTTTGTACTTATAAGCGCCTGTATCTCAGTCGAGGTCCTTGCAACTTGAAGTTCAAAGGTTTCTCGAGTGGAGGTTAAGGGCACGGGTTGCTGTAAAAGCATGGCTTTCAGTCTGCTCAAAGTATCAAATTGTATAAAGGAAACATTCAACGAAGGCCATAATGGCGCCTCCCTGACGGTGTTCAGTGACGGAAACAATACTTGCATACAGCAAGTAACCCTGGAGTTAACAGTGACCAGATAGGCGACGCCCGGAAGCATCCCACAGCAACCTTGATCATTTAGCATCAAGTAACTCCCATTCGAGAGCAGCTGGAAAACCGGCGTGATCATGGCCGCTGGGGTCCCTGACATGTGACAAGATAGATTCGCTACCGAACCACTACATGCTCCGTGCAGAGAAATATCCTGACAAATGAGAGAACCGCTTAAAGCGTTCTTGCAGTTTGTACCACTCAGAAACACTTCTCGATCCCCACTCCAGCATCGAAATCTATATGGTAACTCCCAAGATTCCTCAATGTAACCCATACCCATTTTTTCATATTTGCCTGCCTGCCTTTGCTCAAGGCAATATTGAAACTGAAACGTAGTGACCGGCAGAGTGATTTGGCCATGAATTAGCCATTCAGTTGATGGTGATTCGGCTACAGGGAATGGTAACCTTTCCAGTTTCTCAATACGCAGCATTGTATATTTGGCTCCCTTGTGCCATTACTGTCTGTTTATCGGTTAGATTGTAACCCGAAAACAGAGACGTGGTGTTTATGAAACGCCAGGGCACGTAGCCTGCACGCAAAGATTGCAGCGTCCAGCTTAACATTATAATAGAACGTAACTGAGATTGCCCGTGTTGTAACAAGGCCAAGTCTTGTTCTAATACGTCAATTGCCGAAGATACAATGTTGCCTAAGGAGTAAATCCTGGAGGTCAAAGTTGTTAACCCATTATCCACTACAGCTAATGCCTTCTCTAAGTTAATATGGTCTATTTCCCGTATTCTTTCTGCGGCCTCCTGTTGGGATATTTTCCAGTTTTCATTATAATAGGCATACATGCCAGCATATATGAAACATTTCTGACGTGTTTTCCTTGGGCCTAGTAAAAAATCCCTAAGGTCTACATCAGGTGTGAGTAAGGTCAAGTGATGTTTCACTTCTGTGAGTGTTGAGGTCTCTAGCCAGTCAAGGCACAACTTCCCAACACTACAGGATGTCACTACCCCTGGGTGATGTCTCTGTACATAGCGTGTATCTGGCCTACTGATACTAAACCCCTCGGTTATACCTAGGAATCTCTGTTGACATGTGTTCGTGTCAATGGGCCAAATCAGCCATTCTGTCCAATTGGGATCTGGCCTTTTGTACTGGAGAATGTCATCTAATCCTACCCCATGTGTAGTTGAATTCTGCCCCCACCCATCTGTGATGGTGCTGGAAACCCAGGTGTGTTCATTTCCTTGTTCTTGGCTAGTCCAAGACAGGATGTCTGTTGCACAGTTTCATTTAGAAATATCATCTGCTGTGGAATGAGGCATGCTCTAAAAAGTGCTTCTGTTCCCTGGACTTGCCAGTCCCTAGAACCCCAGATTGATTTTAAATCTATAGTGTCCTTCCATAGGTCAAAACCCTGTGTAGACAACTGGGCCATAAAGGAAGCAGAGTAAATCTGTTTGGTGTTAGTCAACATAATTTTCTGTGCTGATGTTGTTGCCACTTTGTAATAAAATGACTTTGGGTCAGATGTATTAAACCCTGAAAAGTATGTGAATTTCTGTGCAAAAGTTTGTGAACTACCTTTTGGAGGTGTTGGGCAGTGCTCCCACTGGTGGTATTCAAATAAATTTCTAGGTGTTATAGATTTGTGCAAGAAATGATGACCATAATGTTGGTAACAGTACAATGTATCATAGTCTGAAGTACCTTCTAACATTTCATTGTTCGGAAATGCTGCAGTTTTTCTAAATCAGACATTATGTTATTCACAGTTTCAGTGTCCCAATCATCAGAAAATGTACTGGAGGTAATGATATCACTTAAAGAAATTTTAAATACATGTTTAAGCTTTAAAAGTTCAGTCGGACCGAATATATCGAAATCAATCTTGTCCCATACTATACCGTCCGGTATAGGAACTGCTGTGATGTTTACTGAAGACAAGTCTCTTGGTTCACGATGTGATGACTGGTGTGGCTTTAAAATCAAATTGACTCTTTGGGCTGTAGAGCTCCGCTGGAGATATCGTCCATTAATAAGCATACTAAAAGTTATAGTTAAACCTAGCCAAAAAAAGAAGAAATAGAATCCCAGTGATATACCATAGTCCTATCCAAGGTGACACCAGGTAAGTCTTTCTAAAAAAGTGCAAAAAGTAAATGAGTTTCTGTTTGTGTGATTTTTGGGCTGGCGTAGTTTCCGGCTCGCTTGGATCCAGTGAAAACGTATCAAAGTTCATGAAGTAGCCAGAAGCAGTTCGATCAATTGTTGGAATTGCATCAGGATTTGTTGAGATCGGATTTTGCTCTTGACGAGGCATGTTGACATAGACGTCTGTAGTCGATCTTATTGCAACTTCGTTGTTAAGTTGATTTTCATTTTGAAGTTGAAGTGGAGTTCCATAGCATTGTTGCTTAGTCCTTCATTCCGTACAGGTGGCTCTTCAAACGTGATGAGTCTTTCTGTTTGAAATTCTTGGATTGTAGCGAGAGGAGGGCGTCTGCTACTGTGGAATCCACGAGGCCCACTTTTTAGTATCGGCCACATAGTGTGGTTTGATTAAGTCGATTGAGACAAATCTTTTCTCCTTTTTCCCAGCAAGAGGCGGCAGAAGTACTGTTCTTGTGCCTTGAATTGCTAGGACCGGTACAGCTGTTCTGTAGGATGGTCTGAATTCTTTCTTGTCTGCAATCTTTTCTCTGACGAGATCCCCGACTTTTGGGATCCAGACAGGTCTTGCCGTTACTGCCTTGACTTCCTCAGTGGTGGTCTATTTCAAGTGGACGTTGCTTTGTTGTGTCCTGGATTCATTTAGATCCTGTAAAACAGCCAAACGATCATGGATATCAATTGGTTTTTCATCCGCCACTGCGCCTTCACAATCAAGATCAGGTACCCACATTCTTGTCCCAAATAGGACCTCGTAAGGAGTGACACCCCCTAGAAAGCTTCTTGGCTGGTTGTTAATTGCTCTTTGGGCCCCATAATGGTGACTGACCCAACTACCGCCCTTGCCTAATACCCTAGCTGTTAAAGATTGCTTTAAGTCACGGTTTTTCCTCTCCACAACCGAATTTCCCTCAGGATGTTATGGAGAGGAGTACCGCAATGCTACGCCCATTCCTTCCATTGCCTCTTTGTAAGCCCGAGAGCTAAATGCCGGGCCACGGTCAGAATGTAACGTGCCAACTGCGTATGTGCCGATAAAGACTTGCAAATCTTTTATAACAGTTCGAGCGTCAGCCGAGCGCTGAGGCCAGACCCATAGGAATCTAGAGCAGGAATCCACTGCAACCATGATATATTTCTTGGCCCCATCAGATTGTAGGGGTCCGCAGTGGTCCAAATACACACATGCGAGAGGTTTGTCTGATTTTAGTAATGGTGTCTGCAATGGGCGTGCTACGGTGAAGCCTTTCATCTGCTGGCAGATGTCGCACTTTAAGATGTAGTCTTTGGTCTGCTTTGTTAACCATGGCCACCAGTAGCGCTATTTCAATAAAGAAATAGTCGCTATAACGCCTGTATGCGCGGAACCCAAACCCTTGTGTGCTGCTAGAATTGAGCCTTGCCTACGATCCATATTTGGTATTACTCTATCCCCCACTCCAGGAATCTGAGCATACGGAATGTTGTTCGCATCTAACTTGTAGGAGTACTTTAGTGGAAATTTCTTTGGTACTGCTGTGCTGCCTTTGCGTGAAGCAATGACAGCTACCAAAATCTCGCCGTCTATTCTCGTTTTTGAACGAGTGATTGCAGCTACGGAGCTGTGCATACAGCCCCCTTTGCGGCTTCATCAGCCAATGAATTCCCTTCAACGTGAACGCCATCACGCTGATGACTCAGTGTATGTATCACGTGAGCCCTTGGTAGTTCGTTTCTCAACTCCACTACCTGTTCCCATAGCATTTTATGCTTAATTGTGCCACCTTTTGCGTCTTTAAACCCGTTTTGTTCCCAATGATGTAAATATTCATTGTATGGTTGTACACAGTAAAAGGAATCACACACTATCAGTGTGGGGAATTTGTGTTCCGTATTTACGAGTGCCAGTATCAGTGCTTTTAATTCTGCTAACTGAGCCGTGCAGTCTCCTAGAGATTGCGTTTTAGTGCAACTTGGATGGAACTTTCCATCGCGCATGCGACCTTTAACAATTGCACACGCTTCGCTGTAAGCTTGCTTACTCCCTATGGCTGGTTGAGCAGATCCATCAGTGTAAATAATATATTCATACTGATCTAGAGGCAAAATCTCATTTGGTAGAGGATATTCTTGTTCGTATTGCAGAAATGCTTGTGTTTTTAAACTTGGATCAAATTGTATTCAACATCTGTTGCAGTAAGAGAATTAGCCCATTGTATCCATCTGCGATGTAAGGCTTTCGCATTTGGAATGCTAGCCTTTGTAACAGCCTCTAAGGCTGGTACTGGGGTCACGACTATTATGCGCTTTCCCTGAGCCAGAGCTCTTTCTCTTGCTACAGCGGTCTGCACTGCTGTCAGGATGTTTTCTGTTGAAGTGAAACGCATCTCTGCGTTTGTATACAGGTGTGATTTGTATGCGATTGGTACTGTTTCACCTTCATTGAAGGTAAGTAAGTGTACCCGCATTGACCCGCTATTACTCGGATCACTAAGTTGCGTACATTTACGCGTGTCTGTAAGTGTTTTGAAGCTATCATGTCTTCTTGTAGTGAACGTAGGATGTTTGCATGTTCCTGTGTCCATTGTCTGACTGAAAAATCAGGTTTTATTAAGTGGTAGAAAGGTTTTACTCTTTCTGCGTAATCCAAAATGTATGTTCGACCAAAATTTAGAAATCCCAGAATTGATTGTAAATTCTTTAACGATTTTGGAGGTTGGAGCAGTGCACAATCTTCTAAAAAGTTAGCTGCTAGGCTTTTTCCTTCACTTGACAGCTCATACCCTAAGAACAGGACATTGAGATGGGCAACTTTTGATTTTTTGAAATTAAACTTATAGCCCTCAGAGGCGAATCCCATAATAATGGTGCTCACCCTGGTCAAGTGCCTCGGTAAATCATCATCCGTCAGATAAATATCATCCACATAGGACAATGCTTCTTCATCCAAATTTTGGAGTAACACAGTTACCCTTGCTGAAAACAACCCCGGGCTATTCTTATACCCTTGGGGCAGACAACAAAATTGCCGTTGGGACCCTAGCGCTGAGAATGCGGTCAAATACCTGCTTTCAGGCGCTATATTTTGGCAGAAAAATCCATTTGAGATATCAAGTGTTTTGTATTTTTTCAGCACAATGGTATTCATTAATGCGGCACTGTGTGCATTTTGAACTGCAAATGTCTTTGTGCAAGTGTTTAAATGTCTGTAATCCAAAACTAAACGATGTGTTGTCAGGTTTCATTATGGGAAACAAAGGATTGTTCACAGGTGAAGTGCAATTTTCAATCACCCCCTGGTATTCTATTTGATCTAGGATCTCCGTAACTTGTTTTTTAGCTTCCTGCTTTATAGGGTATTGTCTCTGAGCATTTGGGGAAACTTTTAACGGGATCACATGGTGGGTTGAATCCTCATCCCAACCAGCATGATTTTTGTACAATGCCGGAGCTAGGGCAACCGCCCACTCCTGCGCATATGCATGTTTTAAATGTATGGGAACGAGGTCGGAAAATGCTGAAAAAATTATCTTTTCTCCCTTAGGGCACTCTGACGAATGCTGGCGGCCAGTCTTGCTCTGCTAATAGGATGTCATATCCAGATGACAGATTTGTCCAAAATAGACCTTTAACTTTCCTGGGCTTGTCCCCCTCCATCCGGAGTGTTATCTCATGTAACTTATGTGGGACACTTACCCGAGTATCAGGTGTTTCCACCATGATATACTCACTCAACTCCGCTGTCACCAGAAATTCCTTCAGGTTCTGGCGAGCTATTGTTACTTCTGGCCCGCTGTCTAGCATCGTCAGAGCCCATTCCCCGTTCAGAAGCTGTGTCCTCAGAATTCTGGGCATGTCTGATCTTTAGACCTGCTACCTTCTTCTTTTTGAACTGAGGTTTTGATTTTTGTTTATCTTCTTTTTTAGGTGCGTAGTCCGCCGCGTGTTGCGTGTCTCTGGACTTTGTACGCTCCTCTTGTCTGTGTTCTGACCGTCCTTCCCTCTCGAAGTTTTTTGATGAACCCTGAAAGGAACGAGAGGAACGAGTATCAGTATCCTGATACCTGTCAGGTTTCCTAATATTATCCCTATTCCGGAGGTTATACCTCCTTTTCAGAGGGCTCCTGTTGAGGAGACCTACCTCTGAATTGAGATCTGCTGTCTTTAGACTTTTGTTGCTTTTCATTCTCCCATTTCTTTTTAGAAGGAGTAGGTGTCTGCTTTGTAGTGTCCTTTTCAGAACTGCCCACTAGTTGTGGTTTTAATGCTTTCCCACCTAAACTGTCTCTGCCTAGTTCTGCATACGCAGTTTCAATTATTTTGGGTAGTTCGTGTTGTTGATCTACTGGACTGAATTCCCTTAGGCGTTGGCGGATCGCCACTGAAGCTGCTTCCCCCTTAATGTTAGCTAGTATTATGGCTGATACCTGTTCGTAGTTATCTAGTAACTTCATCCCTAAGTTAAGGGCAGGCTCTGCTCCGTACTCATTTTGTATCTGTCTCAATACATCAGGTACTACTGCTAATGACGGGATACCATGCGTTCTGGTATATATGGCAGCAAAGACTGTACCCCAAGAGGTGCAGTCCTCTATTTGTGGTGTGATCCCCATGGGCAAGCAGATTGTTAGTATTCTGTGTTTATCACAGGTGGTAGTATTCGGGAATACCGCCTCAAGCTGAGTTATTTTCTGAGCTATCCAGAATGGTATTTGTTCGCGTTTTGCGGGCATTTTGCCCATTTGTGCGTGTAATGTTTGAGGAGTAATTTTATTTCCTGTACCCTGAGCTGGAGTACTATTTGCTGCACCTGGTGCAGGTTGGATTGTTAAAGTCCTCATGACAAATTGTGTCAGGTTTCTGTAGATTTTAATTAAAGCTTTGTGTTGTACGAGTAAGTCTCCTGGTGGCATTGTGTCAATGTCAGGATGTGGTGTGTAGGCCGCTAATATTGGCCATGTGGCTCCTTCTCCTCCGACTGGGCCTAACCTTGCTCTTCCTTGTACGTGGAGTAGGGAGCCATTAAACCAGTAATAATGTTCCTGGTAAGTGAGTGGAAACTCTATGTCCTCAAACGGACAATATTCCTCTGGTGCATCTCCTTCTATATAGTAGTGAAATGTATTTGTTATTGCATTTGCTGCCGGGAATGTAACCCATGAATAGAATACCTCTGTTTTGTTTGATTCGTGTGCCTCAATCACGAAAACTACCATGCCACCCCTAGCTTGTAAACCATTTTCTAATAGTCTTAGGGTGACTGTCCTTCAGAATTTTGGTGCAATCTGTATTGCATTTGCAGGATCTTCTCCTTCATCTGAAAAATTCAGTTCAACTCTCTCTGCCCTTACCTTGGTATCAGGCATGTTTAGAGGAAGTGTTCCAAGGGAACTAAGATAAGGTTTATGCACAATTTTTAGGAACACTATGTCCTTTCAAGCTTGAATAACCAACAGCCAATAAATAGTATTTTTGTACTACTCAGCTGCGGCGGATTTTGTGCCCACCCACTCCAGACGTCTCTGGTGTTTTGTGAGTAGGTTCTCTGAGAATAGCACGACTGAATTACTCAGATTCTACTGTTAAATAAGTACCCAACCAACGTTGGTGGCGCCATGTCGTGTAGTTCCTATAGTACCCCTGCAGGACCTGTGCGTTTGGATAACATAAACTGTGGGCTTGGTGGTAGACTGGCTCTGTACACCCCCACCGCGTATGTTAGCCTGATTTGCATTAGCTAGCTCACAGTGCCACTAGAATCTCCTCTTATCGGGGAGAGATTTGTTTCTGGCAACCTTAGATCATGACAACCCTGATCCCTCAGAATCGTGGAAACAATGTACTACTTTTCGCTCAGTCACTCGTGCTTACTTATTCGGTTTGCCTCAGAGAGTTACACAGAATAAACAGTCTGGGCGTTTCAATAAGTATTTATTGAACAGTTGTTGTTCTAGTGTAAAATATATGTGCTGCAGTAACCAGCAGACAGTAGCAGAGATATATTATAAGCAGTACGATAAAAGTGAAAGGATAGTGCAGTTCTACCATATTGCAATAATAATGGTTACATACATGAATATATAAAATGCATTATAAAAGTGCCCCTACTCCTACGATGCCTAACTAGATGTACCTAAGTGTACCTAGCATGTGTGTAGGTTTAAAAGCCTAAGAGCCAAGAATCCTTCTAGGATTTAGTCGAACCCCATTACCTGAATAGAGAGAGTGTGGGACCCCGTCCTGGTCTCGAGTTGGACACCTCGCAAGGGCTGTGTTAGACCGCTGTAAGCTGGAGCGACTGCATGCAGGAGCCTCAGCGTCTCTGGTCAGTGTGTCGGCATGGAAGTCTCGGTTCCCTCTGTCTTACTGTGGCAAGATGTGGTGTATTTATACCCTAAAGTGTCTCGTCCCTTAGTATGGTTTGTATTGGTCTTTGTTGGACATGAGGAAGACGTCAGGGGTGAACTTTGTACATACATATTATGCGGGAGATGTAGCTGCTGAATGCTCATGCATAATTTATGAGTACATTGTAGGCCTGTGTTCGGGAAAAACCCTGCAGTGTTCAAACCACAGACTAGATAACGATCAACCCTCAGAGTTCGTTGTGTAGTGTAGGGAACTAATGTAGGTGAAAGATCATGCCTATATTAGGGCATAGGAGATCATGACTATAATAGGGCATATACGATTATGACCATAATAGGGTATATACGATTATGACCATATACGGCATATATGAACGTGTCTAAATTAGGGCCTCTATATGAAACATAACACCACTGGCGGTTAGGAAGCATGCCAACAAAGCCACGCCATGGATTGATGATATATATATATATATATGTATATATATGTATATGTATATGTATGTATATATATATATATATATATATATATATATATATATTGACTGCACTACTGATCTGTGTCTCATCTTTAGCA
This sequence comes from Calotriton arnoldi, assembly GCA_963921515.1. Classification (NCBI taxonomy): domain Eukaryota; kingdom Metazoa; phylum Chordata; class Amphibia; order Caudata; family Salamandridae; genus Calotriton; species Calotriton arnoldi. The sequence goes on along the minus strand of CAWUFW010003125.1, from coordinate 823,909 downwards.
TACATCGTATACATAATTGTTTTTTATGAATATAAGCATTCCAAAACCCAGAATGTATACACCTTGATGGCTAATCTAATAATCAATATTTTATCTTGCTCATCTGAGCATTCTCTATTAATAGAGCAATAACTCACCAAAGCATTCATAACATTGGGCTGAAAAAAGCAAGCTACAGTCCATAATTCACCTTACTCAACAGCAGTAATAAAACAGTTCATGAAAAAAGTATATATATATCACCAAGGTTGTCCCCAACTCCATTGGCACTTTGGGACGGCAGTATGTGGAAGTGCACGGAACTTCCCAGTCACCTCAGAAGGAAAAACCATGTACTCATCGATACTGCAGCAACCTGACCTCAACATTTTTCAGCGAAAGGCTTGTTCACAGGTCAAGTGCTGCAGTATCGATGAGTATAAGGTTTTTCCTGCAGAGGCGACTGGGAAGTTGTGTTGATAGATATATATTACATGGGTAAGCCTTGGTATTGAATGTTTGCCACTAGTTTTAAAGTTTGAATGTTTGCCATTAGTTTCAAAGCTTGTATTTCAAAGAAAAGCTGTCTAACTGTGAATTATATCACATAATTCACAGCGTTGAATTAATTTGCAGGATAATTAGCTTCCCAACACAAATAAAAAAGTTAAATCGATAGGTAGCACAGCATTTTGTCTTTCTTTCAGTGATGGTTGAAAAAATGATCTCACAATGACAGCGCTGCTCTCAGAGCATTATTCAGAACACCTAACAAGATCACCCTCGCAGACCCATCCTGGATGCAAGAATCTATCAATGAATCCCATCCTGTTTTTGAAAATAAACATTGTGCGCATAGAATCCTGTTAGCAAAAAGCTACAGTGTCCCACATTGCACTTTATGTTCTTTCTTTATATAAGCCTTGTTAAACCTTCCCTATGGAGTCAATGTACTACAAAAGAAACACTCATATTAGAATACATTTTTAATTTCCAATGTGCTCTGATTTATTTTGGTCTAATTTGAAAAGCAGGTAAAACAGATTTTAAATATCTTTAAAAAAAGACCTGCAATCTCAGCAAACAATGAATACTAAATGGAAGGTACTCAAGTGATTCAAATCTTTCTAAAGAACTAGAAGCAATTAATAATTCCTGTGATACAAACACACACTGATAGACTTGTACTAAGATCCTTCATTGCCATCTCTTGTTTCAGGTGACATTTTCGACCTCGTGGTCCCTCAATGGCAGTATGAACCAATATTACACAGTTAACCGTTATGTGTTCTCTCTCTCTCTCTCTCTCCATATATATGTGTGTGTGTGTGTGTGTGTGTGTGTGTGTGTGTGTATATATATATATATATATATATATATAAATATACATACATACATTTGTTTTCAGGGCTGTTCCTTCTCTATTGCTGCACCTGTTGAAACCACACAATTTTCTTCCGCTCTGTTAGCCCTAATCTCTTGTCTTGGCAGGGCTTTAGCTTTGTTCACTCTACTCTGAATCTTCCACTTTCTCCTCCAAACCTTCCACTGTTGTAGTCTTTTAAGAAGGAGTGAACCTTCAGAGTAATCCAGGACCACTCAATTCAACCCACAGCCTCATCCTATTGGCGCCTGCCCATCAAGCATTCAGGGCACAGCATGTCTACTGAAGTAAGTAACATGTCTATCTCTCGTTTGTCTCATTGATGGTATCCTTGCAGCTGAAAAGAGATACCCATTTACTTGTCGATCACAATGAATGTTATCACGATGTAAAATGGCAACTGTCTTTGAAGTATTGGTCTCATGTGAAGCACGAGAAATTTAACAAAAGTGTGACCATCCGAGATTGAATTTAAAAATCGTGAGATGAGGAATCCCAGAAATTCAAATCAAGTGGAATAAGTCTAGCATTTGTCTTCATAAAGAGAAACAAAGACACCTGACCTGCTAATCACAAGAATGTTCAATCTGTAAGGAAATTCATGCTTTTTTAATGTACTTTTGTTTATCACATGAAATAGCTCTCGGCATCCTGTTCGAAGCGCCCTTTGGCCATCTCTCATCTTCGACCATGGGCTGTGTCTTTATTTTTCGTTTATTTAAACCATCGTTCTGTAGATGCATTTTTAGCATTTACGTATATGTGCATGTATTTTATGGGTGTTAGCGTTTTTTGCCTAACTCTAAGGATTCCGGAGTTGATGCATGTGTTTGGTTTTTTGGCTGCGAGGCAGGTTGGGAAGGGTAGAGACCACTCTCCTTGAAGTTGTTTGTAAGAGACGAGAGAGTCCGGATGGCAAATTTTGAGAGTGGCATTTTGTACTCTTCTGTGAGATGTTGTGGAGTCAGATACAGGTGCTGCATGTGCAAGTTTGTGAATATGAGGAGGGGAGTGCCCTGTCATATCAATCAATCAATCACAGAATTTGTAGAGCGCACTACTTACCCGCGAGGGTCTCAAGGCGCTGGGGAGAGGGATGGGGGGGGGATGCTGCTACTGGTCGAACAGCCAGGTCTTGAGTAGCCTCCTGAAGGTCAGCAGGTCTTGGGTCTTTCGTAGGCTTAGTGGAAGGGTGTTCCAGGTCTTGGCGGCGAGGTGTGAGAAGGATCTGCCGCCGGTGGTTGTTCTTCGAATGCGGGGGACGGTGGCGAGGGAGAGGAGCTGGCGGTTGGGGACGTAGAAGAAGAGTCGTCTGTTGAGGTAGGCTGGGCCAGTTTTGTGGGGTGCCTTGTGTGCGTGGGTGAGGAGTTTGAAGGTGATCCTCCTGTCGACGGGGAGCCAGTGCAGGTTCCTCAAGTGGGGGGTGATGTGGCTGTGGCGTGGTACGTCGAGGATCAGTCGTGCGGAGGCGTTTTGTATGCGTTGTAGTCGCTTGATGAGCTTGGCCGGGGCTCCCGCGTAGAGGGCGTTCCCATAGTCTAGTCTGCTACTGACGAGGGCCTGGGTGACTGTTCTTCTTGTGTCTGTCGGGATCCACCTGTAGATCTTGCGAAGCATGCGGAGGGTGTTGAAGCAGGAGGAGGAGACTGCGTTGACTTGCTTGGTCATGGAGAGCGTTGAGTCGAGGATGACTCCCAGGTTGCGTGCGTGGTCGGTGGTTGTCGGGGCTGCTCCCAGCGTCGTTGGCCACCAGGAGTCGTCCCAGGCTGAGGGGTTGGAGCCGAGGATGAGGACCTCCGTTTTGTCAGTGTTCAGCTTTAGTCGGCTGATCTTCATCCAATCGGCGACGGCCTTCATTCCGTCATGGAGTTTGGCTTTGGCGGCGAGGGGGTCCTTGGTGAGGGAGAGGATCAGTTGAGTGTCGTCGGCGTAGGAGATAATGTTGAGGTCGTGTTGTCTGGCGATGCGTGCGAGCGGGGCCATGTAGATGTTGAACAGTGTTGGGCTGAGGGACGATCCCTGGGGTATGCCGCAGATGATCTCGGAGGCTTCGGATCGGAAAGGTGGGAGGCGGACTCTCTGGGTTCTGCCGTCGAGGAAGGAGGTGGTCCATTCCAGGGCCTTGTCTCGGATCCCTGCGTCGTGGAGGCGTGCGCGAAGAGTGCGGTGGCAGACAGTGTCGAAGGCGGCGGAGAGGTCCAGCAGGATGAGGGCTGCGGTCTCGCCATTGTCCAGCAGGATCCTGATGTCGTCGGTGGCGGCGATGAGGGCAGTCTCAGTGCTGTGGTTGCTGCGGAACCCTGATTGGGATGGGTCCAGGATGCTGTTTTCTTCGAGGTATCGGGTTAGCTGTTTGTTGACTATCTTCTCGATGACCTTGGCTGGGAACGGAAGCAGAGAGATGGGCCGGAAGTTCTTGAGGTCTCTCGGGTCCGCCTTGGGTTTTTTGAGTAGGGCGTTGATCTCTGCGTGTTTCCAGCTCTCTGGGAAGGTCGCGGTCTCGAAGGAGAGGTTGATGATGTTGCACAGGTGGGGTGCGATGGAGCTGCTGGCTTTGTTGAAGATGTGGTGCGGGAAAGGGTCTGACGGGGAGCCGGAGTGTATTGTGCTCATGGTCTTGATGGTGATAGTGCCCTCTTAGTGTTGGCAAAGTGGAACAAGCATTGGCATAGCCAATAGGTCTCGCCTTTGGGACCTTATAAGTATTTAATTATGCAGCACAATATCCTTGGTGCAACATCAACTGTTGCATGGCTAAACACTTATAATGTCCCAAAGGCTAGACCTATTGGCTATGCCAATGCTTGTTGTTCCTTGGTGGCATTGGCAAGCATCAGGGAGCATGCGTCACAGGACATGAAGTCATGTTTAGACCTCAGGCACCACGGGCAGACGGTGTGCTAATTAGTGACAGGCATCTGCTTTCGATATGGGCAACATGGTTCGAAGCCTGTCATTTTCAATGGAGACATCCATCCACACTGCATAACTCGCAAGGCTTTGGGAAGAACTGAACTCTAAATGAGAGGAGCTCCAGGTCCACATCAAATGGTGCAGATAATCAGGAACTGGCATCAGACGTGAAGGGGAGGCGCTCAGAGGCGACACAGGGTCTTGAGTGAGTCCCATGGCGCCACCTACCAACACGCAGGAGCTATTGCAAGACTCTGTAAGGCATCTGAGGAGAGTCGCAAGTTGAGGAATCTGTGGTTAAAAGTACTCATCACAAAAAGAGTAAACAATGACAACCATTAAACACGATTTGACGTTTATTACCCAGCTGGAAAAAAGGCTGAATAGTGCCACGTCTGCACATTTAAAAGGTAAAGTTAATGCATTACTTAAGCTCTTGGCTTACATTTCCAACTAAGTGTCACGAAGAAAATTAAACCAATTTGTAAAAAGGTTACTCAAAATTTACACGCACATAACCAGGAAACATTGTGACAACATAAGAAGCAGAACGGTAAAGAAAAATAGATGGAGAGAGAGGCTGAGGGAGCCTGGACACCGTCATATTGCACCCAAATGAAACAAAAGCTTTTTGCCAGGAACTAAGTACAGCATTACCACAAATAAGAAAAATACAATTCAGAAGGGGAAAATAAATGTAATAATGTCAAAGAGGCGGTTCAGACATTGAAACATTTTCTACATTCATCTTAACACGTAAAAGGGTGATACATAGTAATACCTACCTCTTAAAATCTGGTAAAGAAAAACTTTGACATGATCAGAGCTGAGAGGTTGAGGGGATACTATAATTTTGTGGAGGTCACTCTGCATCAATTCTGTGACAACGTATCTTGAAATTGATTGTTAAGGAAAACGAGGTATTCTGGTATAACATTACAGTAAAACCAACATGCAACCGCCATTCTCATACAGTTTAACAGCGCAGAATGAGTTTACAGCAAAACAAGTTACAACAGCACCATCTAGAGGAATCGCACAGAATTGAAATTTGTGTCTACATACCCTTATTTTAATTAAAAAGCTAGTTAACTGAAGAGGCTAATACGTATTGGATATTAAACAAAAACATTTACTGGGAATGATACTCTGGAGCGGGAAGCTCTGATCTTTCAAGAATTCAGATTTCACACGCGGCTATCACCTCTTATTGGCATCTGCAACACTCATGTACGGCTGTTCTCCGTTGCTCCATGCCTCGGCAGATGTGCGACCATGTTTAAACAAGCCCGGGAGTGGTGCGTGCGCGCGCAGTCTGCTCTTTTTGGAAGCACATACTCGTGCTTGTGGCGCGCCCCTGCTCGCTCCCGCAAGGTGGATGCCGCCACAAGCACGAGTATGTGCTTCCAAAAAGAGCAGAGCGACGGCTAAAGGTCCTCCTAAGCAGCGCATGCGCGCTGCGTAGGTGAGACCTAAAAATGTAGCACAATGGTGTATGTGGGCAAAAGTGAGGAAGTGCAGTAACCTAGCGCTGAGAAGGTGGGAAGAGTTGTCATGTCACAGGAGATTTTACTGTATGAGTGTTTGTGAAAGTTTAGTGCACTGGACCATGTGTCCACCATCAAAACAACAGGTGTAACTCATTTTTTACACCAATAACCAACCCAAAGCCAACACAACTTGAGTAAGTACATGTCCCATTATGATATGCATGGGTATAAGATTTCCAATAGCTCCACAATCGTTATGTTTCTTCCTAAGAGCTCACAGTATGAAGACTTGCCACTAGAGGTAATGCTAGATAGATGTTATGGTACCTCAAAAGTGTTTTTATTTTGTTACGTATTTTGTTTAAGTCCTTCAGAGCTATGCACATACCATAAAAATGCCTCTTAATCAATCAAACGCTTTGTCAACAATGAAGTAAATGGGTAGAATACCTGTTCTCGACCTGTGTGGTCCACAACACCATTGAATAGGCCCTGACTGTCATGAAGATCCATTAGAAGTCCTCTTCTCCTTGAGAGATTGTGTAATACACATACCCGAGGGTCTGGCAACAGGTTTAGAATTTTCGTGTAGTGTACGACTTCACCACTGGGGACATCTGAAACAGGATTTTAGTATTCCAAATGTATGTTAATTTTCTTGACATATTCTAATAAGTCATGTGTTGAACACAGCTGACCTTCTGGGGATTCCCGTATGGCGTGTTGATCCAGTATTATAGCGTACAGGAACTATCTCCCACAAAGGTACAAAACATTGGTTATTCATAGCATGTACTACATTTCACATGCGTCTCATAACATGTGTCCATGATGCATGCCATTATACTTACCCAGCAGCTTTCCATCGGCACTCGTTACTTGTACTAGCTGTGGGCAGCGGTTACCATTTCTAATGATCAGGTCCGGCTTTAGCTCAAGTCGCACCCAGTTGTGACAGTATCACTCACATTGCCCCCTCTCCACGAATTCCCTCACTACCACCATGCAGCGGTGCCGCTTATCTCTACATAGCCCCTCTCTGACATGCATTTCATTTTATTATATCACTACCCCAGTTTCTTTCACACTCAGTTCTGTGATCCGCGTGGTACACGTTCTTTGCAGCAGGCACATTAACCGTCTGCACTACTTTAGGATAGGTCAAAACTGCCACTGGACAAAACTCCAATCTCTCGATCCCCAGAGATATCTTGACATTTTTATTATTGCCTGAAAACTGCTAGATACACAAGGAACACTGCAGCACATGCTTTTAAACCCATAAGTTATTTTCAAACACAGTAGCCCCCTTCCCCAGGTCAGCGCCATGTGCTGCTACACTGGTGGCACTGCCCTAAAGCTGGCGCTGCTGATAATGAAGGATTAATGGGCATCCTGTTTACTTTAACACATTGTTTGCATTGATATTTCTTAATTCTCGCACCATTTTGATTTTTAGCGAAAGATGGTCAGTGTGAGAAGGTGGGATCCCTTGATTGTGGCTCTTATCCACCAAAGGAATAGGGAAATTAGAAAAACGGCACAAGTTCCGTTTTACTCCTAGCAATGGGTGGTGTGTGTGAGTGTGTGAGTATGTGAGTGTGTATGTGTGTGTGTGTGTGTGTGTGTGTGTTTAGGAGTGCAATATAGTTATTATTCTTGCTTAGTGTTTCATTTAGGATAATCTGCAAGCACCTAGCTGTAATGCTCCAGTTAATTCCACCAACTATGACAACAGTTAATTGGAAAGACCAGATTCCAAGAGGTCTAATCAGCAAAGGGCTATCAAATGTCTGGATGAATTGTTTTATATGCCCATGAAATTTGCAAATTTCGTATTGCAGAAAAATTGCAGGTGCGAACATTCACACACTGTGTGCACATAGCCTACTAGTTCATGCAGGAAAGACGTTGCGGGAGACTTTACTCCTTCAAATAGTCCCATGCTGGTATTTCACGTTATCTTTCAACTCTCATTACATTTTCATGTGAGACTCTGGCTAGTAAATTTCATAACATTTCATGTAATATTCACCAAAAAATCACGATTTTACACTGTCATAATGTGAGTCTGTAAGCATGCTATTAGCTCTACAATGAAGTCTAAGATGGCCCTACTGTTGTACTTATAAATGTGGTGCAGTGTTGTCATGATCCTGATGGACTGAGATTTAGCTAAACCATTTAAGTGTTTTATATGTGAATTACAGCTTCTCCTGCCTAATGAGGCGTTCTGAGACTGGAGAAACCCTCAGAGTATGCACTTCTTTCAGTGACAAGAGCATGATGGTTAATGCCATGTAATGCCTTTGTTAGGGCCAGATGTATCAAAGGGTTTTACCCATTCTGTGTCTAAAAAGGGAATACCTGTTTGTACATATGGCCCTAAGGTTTGTTTCGTATGAGGTTCGAATGAGCTTCCTTTGCACATCTGCACAGCCTCCTGAGACCCCCATACGCTTGTGAATTCTTGGTTCATTTTTGTGTCCAGGACTGAATCTAAAGATACAGTGTACACATTTCAAGATAAGTGCCTCAGCTCAATAAATGCCCAAGGAAGCAGACATGGTCAATGAATCAAGACGTTTCTTGTCTCTTCTACATGCCTCCCCACTCTTCTTCGTTAAAAGGACGCATTTAGTCCATCACTGTAATTAGATAAATCTAATATCCTGAAGTAAATGGACCATATTTTATCACGGTAAATAAAAAAAGCTTTGAAGAACACCTGGGACCTTAATGGCTCTCTGCAGACAGCAGTTTATCAGCAGTGTGTCCTATGCGGAGAACGCTCAACTAAACACATAGCAGCTGCCAAACTGAATATGTAGCAGCAGGGGTGTCTCTCTCAACTGGAAGGACATGGTTACAGTCATTTTGGGCTCAGAGCATTGAAAATTGCTTACTAGTTTGCTTTTGTATTCATTATACTATCTTTGTAGTTCCTAGTTCCCAGAATATTCTATGTTGTTTTGTTTCCTCATTTTTCAAATATATCACTCAGTAACATACTGACTATTATGTAGATATAATGAGTCTCTGTACTTTCGGTAGACAGTGTGGTAGATGTTTGATTTTCTGCAGATGAGCACATTTTGAACAAATACTACCGCTTACGTGGAAACGTTTTCTACTTTTAAGAAGAGTTACGAAAATACAATTGCCACAATAATCTATATGTTTGTGATCTTCATTATTTCAAACGTTGTTGAGATTTCTAGTTGAAAATAAACCAATGCAGCAGACAGAGAACACAAAAATGAACCACTTGCAGACTAGGTGGCAAGAAATAGGCATATGGTTTTGGTAAAAGCATCACAAGCATTGGTAAACTTTTTTTAAAACGGGGAAGATAGCTATGCAGGACAAATCTAGATAACAGTATAGGTTCATAAGTTCACACCAGTTTATGGGAGTGCCAGGTTCACGCAACAAGAAGCATATGGGCCCAATGGTGAACCAGTGATACAATGTCATTTTTCATGAGGGAGCACGCATCCTTCTGCTAGAATTGTTAAAGAAACAGCAACACTGCTGTAGGAAGTCTGTTTACTGAGAAAAACCCCAGTTTTTTTATTTCTTTTTTGGGCCTCTCTGGTGGCGTAGGAACCCTTAATGGAGTTCCACCCACAACAATGCTACAGGGAAAAAGATTTGAGTCTTAACCAGTAATGTCCATCTTTTAAAAGAAGATCAGCCACTGTAGTCAACTGGGATAAGGGATTGTGGGTAAATTCATTGTGAACAAGTATGCCCGCTGTGCACGGAAATGCAGGATGGGTTCGAAATACTCTTGTCTTGTACAGCCTGGTGTCTGCATACAGGTAGCACTACTTCAGATGAGGTCCAGAATTAATTATTACTATTTAAATGGAGACTAAAAGAAATTGCACCATTCCATTTTTGTGTAATGTAACACTGCGCCCTATATGTGAAAATTGTGTGCAAATTAATGGGCAAATTGACGAAAGTTTTTACATGTTTGGATTCCTTAACATAATTTATGATTTGGTATATTTCTCTGAGACGTAGATGACATTTGTGTTGGAAGCTGCCTTGTCTTTAGGACTTAATCACTCTACTGCACTAGCTGGCAAGTCTAAGACCCAAGGACAAAATAGACCAACTTCAAGAGGATTAAGGGGCCAAATGTAAGGATTGGCAAATGGCACGCTGCCCATCAGGGTTGTGGAGGAAATTGCACCCTCCCTACTGATGGACTGTCATCCTCCACAGTTTGCGATGACCACTGCCCCAGAGATGAAATCTATCCTTTCACATGAACCACCATCATAGTGGTTCCCTTTAAGGCACAGCAAGTTTGGTGCATGGCTGCTGCCTTTCAGATGGTTGTGCCCCAGATTTGTTTTTATTTATCCCTGAGTGTGGCAGTCATTTTCATTTTCTCTCTCCAAAAATGCCAGATATTTCTTTAATTTGGGCTTGTGGTCTGAAGTCTTTCTGCAAACAGGCCCTACTTTATTGGCCCATAAGAGTAAGCTTTCTGACAGCGGAGCCAGCAGAGGCAGCACCATGGGAAAGATGACAGTCCGTCAGACTGTAAGTAGAGTGGGCAGACTGGGGTTTGACAGACAAGGCCAAACTGCTAATTGGGCCCTCAGTCTTTACTGCTGGAAGAAGGGGGCATGGAGTCTCCATTGTTATTGTTATTGTTATTGTTATTTGATCTTATAAGGCGCACAGCTACCACAAAGGTTTCCCGGCGCCGCTTGACAGAAAGAGGAGAAAGCAAAAAAGTTGCAGGATCTAATTAAAAAGAATTACCCACAAATTATTGGTTAAACAATAGTCTCCATACCTGTGCGAGCTATAGGGACACAACAGGCTCCGAAGACACAGCAACCTACCTGCCTGTTGCTTCCTGCTTGTTGGAAAGTGGGTTATTGGTAAAATGCATCTACCACTGGCAATACGGCCATTAACACAGTCTAGAGCTCAAAATAGGTTTCAGAAGATTATCCCCATGCTCAACCCTTGGTAGCTTGGCTGCGAGCAGGCAGGCTTAACTTCAGAGACCGGTATGTAAAGCATTTAAAAACACCAATTCAGTAAATAATGAAGACACAACACATAATAAAAATCCAACACCAATTTATAAGAATAGGAAATATTTTTATATTTTAAATGACACCAAAATGAAAAAATCCAATGTAGGGAACCAGATATCTGAATTTTTGAAGATTAAACACTTTCTAGTGCTTAGAAACCAATAGAGCCACTTTTGGACATTTGGTCACCTCTGACTGGGACAAAGTAAAAGTTTGAGGCTGACCGCGATAGAGCACTGGTCGGAGACACTGAGCGGAAGGCCCCGGTCAAGATTTTACCTTCACACTTAGAAATGTTTCTGGAGAAATTCTCACCAGACGTCGTGCGGCCTCCTCTAGCAGGCTGGATTCAGTGAGGGTTCACTGAATTGCCTTTCTGTGAGAGTATGGTCACTCTCTTGAGCTTTTTCACAAAAGTTCACCAAACTTTCTCAAACTTCTGGAACTTTGTCCTGAAGTTCCTCATGAGGGTCCAAAGTGTCCAAAACACACTCCAATGGTCTGGAATCTCCAAGATGGTCCTTGAAAGGTTGGGACCACAATTCCCACAATTCACCAGGGCAACACCCTTAAAAGTACACTGGATACACTCCAGGCAGGGGACTTGGTGGTGTTGATGCAGGTGAGCTCTGTTGATGGTGCAAATCAAGTTTCCAGCTTGGCATCCAATCTTTATACCTCTTGAAGCAAGGTACATCCAAAAGGCTGTAGTTTCAGATAATGCAGCAGGCGCAGTCAGTCAGAATGCAGGGCCTGATGGTGCAAATCAAGTTTCCAGCTTGGCAATCCTTCTTCTTCTCTCAGTTTCAAGCAGCAGAGCTGAGAGGCACTGCCCCTCCCGGATACTTATTCACTGTTCTCTGTGGGTCACACAGGAGGGCACTCCTGTCCAATGAGGTGCAGGACAACACCCCAGAGCATGACCATTTCCTCCAAAGTGTGGCACAATGGTCCTCCAGAAAGCACTATTTCTCAAATTCAATATGGCTGAAATCCCCACAGAGAGGCAAGAGCTGGCTAAACCAACCTCCAGGATGGCTCATCTCCATTTTCTCCCTCCCCCTGCTATCTGCACATTCCTTCCTTAAGCCTGCCATCTGGCTGGGTTCAGAGAGTAGGGCTGTAAATGAAACTGGCGTCTCCTGCCTGTCTCCTCCTCCATTTGAAGATCAATGTTTACGACCCCTACCCCTTGCTCTGGCATTTATATGTAGCAGAACCCTCTCTTCCTAAATTTGCTCTTCCACCCCAGGGGCTTCTTATCAGCTCATCAAAGCAGCCTGGCTAATCCACCTAACTCTGACACATCAGGGCAGATCACTGGAAGGCTGAATTTTGGCTTACAGACAAAGTCTTATTACTTCTTGTCTGTACCTTTTAGGATAAATTCAGCAATAGCATATTGTTGGATTTATCAATACCATTCGAGCAAGTCCTTAAATTATATTTTTCGGGTTTTCCTGGTGTGAATTATTAGTTAATAACTTCTTACCATAATAACCTATGTGGCTGGGGATCTGCAATGGGGAAATTTAACTGGCAATTTCTCCAACACCAGGGATTATAGAACATCTTTTAAAAGGACACTGCCTATATCTACAGGACCCCACCCCCCACCCCCACCACTGGGACACCGAGGGGAGACCCTGGGGGTACTTAATATTCCAAAATATTGTAGTTTATTCATTTTTAAGTGCCTCAAACACCAAAGTCACACTTGGGCACAAAATCCATGTTAAAAGCAGTCCTGCAACACAGAACTGCTTTTAAACTGACCTCAGGCCTCAGCAGTGCACACACACAAGTGCAGAAAGGGCTGCTGGCCTCTAAAAAGATATGCCCTATTATATACTAGGGACTTGGGGGCAGTTTTGTTCCACCTGCCCTATTATGTATTAGGGACTTATAGGGGAGGTCATGCCAATCATAGGGGTGCCCTAACCCATAGTCTACCCTAGTGTATGTTGGTGTTTTCACTGTATTCTAAGTGTCTTTTCAGCATAGCACTGGTCCTGAGCCTGGTTAGGCAGAGCCCAGGGACAGTCAGAGTCAGTTACCACCAGTACCAGCCAGCAAAAAATGGGGATGACCCCCAGGTCTTGGACTCTTGGGACCTTATTACGAGTCTGGCGGTCCATGAACCACCAGACTTGTGGGGGCACGGCGGTGGTGCTTCAACCACTGCCACACCGACGGCCCAACTGCCATATTATAAGTTTGGCGGTCGGGCCACCATTTGACCACCGCAACCGACAGGGAACCATGTTCCCTGGTGGTAGCATGGTGGTCAGGGGCTCAGAATATGCTGGCGGTGCATATTTTGAGTTTCCCCACCACGAGCCTTACATGGCGGTCTGCACCACCATGTAAAAGCTGGCGGTGGGGATAAAAGTGGGCCCTGCAGGCCTCCCTTGCCACCAGCAGGTAGGTGAATGCAGGGGGGCACATATAGTGCCCCCTGTGTGCAACACCCCCCCCAGTTCCAGCACGCCATGGCCTTCCATGTTGTGCTGGAACATGCTGTGGCAGTCCCAAGGCGGGGCAGTATTCAAAGCCTTTTTACTGCACCGTCGCAGGAACGCCATGCTGCCCACCCACCAGACAACGATTTGTATCGTAATCTAGCAGGTGGGTAGCATTTGGGTTTGGTGGCACTGGAGTGGGACGTTGGTGAACCGCCCGCTCCCGCACTGCCAAACTCGTAATAAGGCCCTTGGTGTGGTGCTAAAGTGGCCTCCTCCTACAAAAACCCAGAACCTGGTACTTAAAAGGTTTTCAGAAAAAACTACTCTGCGATCCGCCAGGAAAAAGGAATCTACCTGCAAGCTGATCCAACAAAGGTGTTTTGCCAGTGGGATTGACCTCACCACAGCTCCCATTACGTTCTTATCCACTGCATCAAATCCTTTTCAGCGGGACCACTCAATGGTTGTATCAGCCTCGGGAAGCCCTTTTTTTCTTTCTTTTTTTAGTTTTATATAGCGCGAACTAGACACGAAGATATTAGGTATCAGAGCGCTTTACATGAGCACCAGTTTAGTTACAGATGGACACATTCATTTTTGCTAGGAACGGGGAGATTAAGTGATTTGCCCAGATTCACAGGATGTTGAGTGTCGATGCCGAGACTCGAACCCGGTTCCCCAGCTTCGTGGTCGCCTGCTCTAGCCCTAAGGCTACATCCTCTTCTCCCCCCTTTTAGGCTATGCCCTGCAGCCTGGTCCATCTGGAAGAAATCGAGCTCTAGAGAAACTTCTAAGTCTGAATGTAGAAATCCTCACCGTGATTGGTAGCAGCCTGGGCCCCATTGACAACTTACTGGGCCTGAAAATCCAGCTTTTCCCACCATTGTCGACAGCTTCACTCAGCTACATCCTGCTGACTGTCCCCAATACGGACTCTGCCATTTTCAGGGAATCAGCAAAATTTCCTCTAAGTCCGAAAGTAACTCTTGACCTGGGTGACCCCATTGTTCTTTTTTGGCAAAAAATGTTCACTAAAAACATACAAAATTCTTAACTCTGGTTCTACTGATTGGACCTAATTCATTTTGGTGTTAACTTAGTTATTAAAATGTACATAAAAGTGTGCCATTATTCTTGTGTTATCACTTTATTTCTGTTTGTGTGTTGCATAAATGCTTTGCACAATGCCTCTAAATTAAGCCTGACTGCTTGTTTGCCAAGCTAACAGAAGGTAAAGCACAGCATAATTTAGTGACTTTCTGTTGTTCACCCTGACAAGAATTGTGCTAAGCATCTGCGTAGGGCGTCCACCCCTCTCAACTAATGGGGCTCCCATCCCGCTCAGCTAATAACCCAATTTCATACATAGGCATCACCTGATTTTCCTCCTGCAGATTCTGTAATAATTACATTTTAGCTTCACACTAATACCTAGCTTGCATAACTGATAAACCAGATAATAATATTTACGTTTGTTACTTTGAAGTCTAATCCAAAATGAGAAATGTTAAAATCTACATTATAAAATCATAAACTTAAATTAAATTCCCAGGACTGAAAATGCGTAAAGAATTTTAAAACTGGTAGGGGTATATTCACAAGAACGTGTGATAACTACCGCAAGAGTAGTGTAACACAACTTCCAATAACGCAGCCTATCACGGGAAAATAACCCCGTCTCAACGTGGGATTCACAACAAGGTGGTAGCATGCGATAGTCACCAGATAACGCGTCAAATGCCAGCGTGTAAATCAACACCACGCCCAAAAAATGCAAAACGCGAACGCGAGAAATCATGCGATGAGGCCAATCGCGGTACAAAAAGCTGCGAAAAGCAGCCTCAGGTCTGCAACTCCCACGCGTCTGGCGGGCAATTGCACCATAAAAACCACAGGCACAACACACAAGAAACAAGCCAAAGCACGTAGCAACATCCATGCACCCTGACCAAGCGCAGAGGGCAACGCGAACCCCACAACCCCCACAGACCACCAGCAAGGAACAAGTGGGTCGGGGAAGGCCAAGGAGAAAATGGAGAGGAAGACGGGGTGCAGACCGCAGGAAAACAAGACCAAGGCCACGGAGGCGACAGAACACTACCAGAAAATGACACACAAGCAGACCGCCTGGAATGCACTCGCAGAGCCCAGGAGGCCAATTGAGGAGGCCAAGAGGCTCCGCCAGGACGTGACAACCTAAACCAGGCACAAACCTGCTGCCAACAGGAAGGCAGCAACGGCGACAGGAGGTGGCAGTCCAGCGACACAGGAGGAGCAGGAGGAAAGCCAGGCCACAGTCATCAGCATGGGGAGGGTGCAAGGAGTAGGGAGTACGGACACAGCTCGACAGGACCTGACACAACAACAACAGGGTGAGGATCCAACAGGGACTGGGGGGACAGGGGGTGTAGGGCACAATGCCACACATGCACAATGAGGTGTAGCACACTGCACATCCAAAATTACACAGGGACATGTCCCCCATCCCCGTAGCACACTGCAGCACACACACATAGCAATCACAGCACATACCATGACAATGTGGCACAAAGTGCAACACCCACACTGCAGAACAGGGGACACAACTGGGTCCACCCAGGCGCAGAAACAGAACAATCACATTGGACAGAGCAGGGAACTGTGAGATGCACATCTACCCCTACAACCCCACATCAGCCATGTAGGCCAAATGTACACTGCCCCAACTCAAATAGCCACCACCGCCCAAACAGTCACAATGTACATTGTCACACAGTCTGCATGTCAACAAGAACAAGGCGCCAACACAATGCCAACGTGCATCTCCACTTCACAATGCAGAGGGACAAACAACACCTCCAGCAGGTCTGAACAGACAACCCATCAGTGATGCCCGAGACGAACAGCACACCCACGACCCCGACGCCCTACAACAGCCCATGGACATCCCACACAACACACCACCAGGACCAGGGTAGACAAGCTACTCAGAGGAGAACCCAAACTCTGCAACAGACCACACAGCATGAAGCACCCGCAATCATGGCTGCCTCACAACACCTCACCCACCCACACATGGCACCCCAATGCCAAGTGGCCGAACGCCAAAAGGAGGTGGCCCAACAGGTGAGGGTGTTGCCTAACCCATGGAATGCGAAGTAGAACACATACGTGGGTGTCCAATACCCTTCAGGGACCACCTACACCACACAAAGGAGACCCACACCTCCACTGAGACACATGCACATATCATGTTGAACTGGCTACGGGCACGTGCGCCCGGCCCCTTTATTGGCAGGGCCACATGTACAGTGACGCCTGTGCTGGATGTGTGTGCGGTGAGTATAAGCCAGCCCGCACAGAGTGCTTGGTGCTGCCAACAACCTGAACAGTGGACACCAGTGTAATGGAAACAGAAAACACCAGCATAAGAGTCAATTGCAGAGCAACATGGAGGGATCCGGAGTAAGGACATAGGTCACCCAATATTCAGTCTGGACATTCCGTGAGTTGCAGTGCACTGAGGTAGGGGCACTAGAGAAGAGCGCGCTCATGTGAAGGAATTGCTAGAATTGTGTCCCTTCGGGTTAGTCCTGATGCAGATGCAGTGGGGTGTGGTACACCTGCATCAACTTCATCATCAACGTCCCAGGTCTCCCACACTGCTTGAGGTGACAGTTGCGTCCGCAGTCCACAGCGCAATACCCAGTATCAGAACCGGGTGTGTAGCTTGACTACCGCCACCAGTCTGCATTCTTGCCTTGGGGCTGTTGCCACCTGCCCTCCCATTGTCTGTGCCTTCTCCCATCCGCACACTTGACACATCCTCCTCCTCATGGTCACAGGTCTTCCCCACTGCATGAGGTGACATTGCTGCGCAACCTCACAACAGCACAAAACTCAATCAGTAACGGACAATGGCTTGCGGTGCACTGAGTCACTGGCACCTGGAGTGCTGAGCAGGGCAGCAGGCCGATGATGGCATCCACGACAGGTCTGGGCAACTCCGTAGGTCTGTCAGGACCACCCTTTCGACTCTGGCAGATGGCGGTTGGAGGTGGTCCTTGCCGTGGTGGCGTGTGCCTCCTGCGGTGATGCGACGTCCGGGCCGGTCAAGACTCGATGCCATGTGTGGGCCCTTGTGGCCCGCAGTTGGGGCCGGAGGAGGCGGACAGCGCAGGGCCACAGACATATGGCGTTGATGATCCCAAGACCATCGCTACAGAGGCCATTCAATGTCTCAGAAGAAGGGGTCCCAGGCCTGAGCAGCACAGAGTTAGTGGCCCCGGATGCACTGCGGCTGGCACAAGCAACCAGCCACGGGACGGTGACTTGCGGTGCAGTCAGATGGGCCATGCGACCTGAGCGGGTCCCCATAAATGTCCGAGGTGTATGTTGCAGAGTGTTGCGGGGGACAGTGGAAGGTGTCCTCCAGGGCATGATGCGGAAGGTCTGATGTTATCGGGAAGCAGCAAATTGAGGAGTGGAAAGCGCAACCCTCGTTGTCACCAACAATTCGGGATCAGCAACATGAGGATGAAAACTAGCCCCTATTCCATAGACTCAAACGCCCCCAATGTACGACCAGTGCGTGTCCATGAATGTCGGGGAACAAACTCAGTGGCACAGGTGGTGTGAGGGCATGCAGTCTGCGATGATGCCGGTACACAGTGTGAACTCCGACATTGCCAAATCAAGGCTCTGTGACTACTGGACCACAGTGTAGGCCGGAGGCAGCGGTCAGCATGGGCCCAGAGCCACCTGTCGTTGGCTCGCGAGGCGCAGAGTTAGTGACACAGTGGCAATTGTCGGTAGTGTTCACTCACCTCCGTGACGATGATCCTGTTCCCTCCGGCCTGCAACGTGTCATCCTCTTACGCCCCTCCGTGCGTGCGAAGACATGTATTCAGCCTTTTGAATTACCGATGTTCAGTTCCAATTCTGGGATCCCACTCGAGCACAGCGTAGGCCAAGGGCAGTGGTCCGCGTAGGCCCACAGACACGTGTGGTTGTGATGCCATGCACAGACTTGTTTCCACCACATCGAAGGGTGTATGGTGAATAGTTCTCTGCCTTAAATAATGTTCACTGCCATGGTGTAATGAAGACTCAGTTCCAAATGTGTGACCTACCTGACCGTGGTGTAGGCCTGAGGCAGCGGTCAGCACGGTTGTCGCTGAGTGTCGCCGGCATAGGTTGGATGGCCCCACCGGCCTGCGTAGTTCAGGTTCAGTGGCACCACGTGTAGCAGGCTGGCGTTGGACAGGGTTAGTGGCACCACGTGTCGCAAGATGCCCATATGGAACTATGCCTCACTGAACTGGGTGGGTCTGGAGCTGTGGCCGCTGGCCGGGATATGGGGTCACTGCCATTCATGACTCAAGACACAGTTCCACATGTGGGACCTACTGTTTCGAAGAGTAGACTCAGGGCGGCAGTGGAGTACGTCAACGATAAGGCATTGAAGCGGGCCAGTGTCGTGGCGGCCGTGATGGTCTGAGGTGGCTGCCAAGGTCTCGGGCCTCTGGCTTGTGGCTTGCGCCGGCACGTGGTGGGCCCGCCTTGACACACGCCGGTGTCGGAAGGTGATTAGTGTGGCCTGGCTGCGCAGGGGCTGGCCTGACTGGTTTGTGGACCAGCGTGCCGGGGTCAGGCAGGCGCACGGCATAGCAGGCAACTCCGCTCACGAGGATGGCGTCGGCCTCCTGGCGAGGTGGGAGGCGCCGCCCTGGCAGTGACGTGGGTCTTTCTGGAAGTGGACCACGCCCAGGCCTACATGGTTTTTATTCACACCCCTACGCTGGCGTGGCGTACGCCGGGCCATCCCACTCCGCTGACGCTTAGGGGGTGGCGTAACAGGCAACATTTCCGCGAGGACCCCCACTGGCTGTGGTGACATGGTGGCGTCCACTGTCCA
Organism: Calotriton arnoldi; assembly: GCA_963921515.1. NCBI lineage: Eukaryota > Metazoa > Chordata > Amphibia > Caudata > Salamandridae > Calotriton > Calotriton arnoldi. Next base: position 804,713 of record CAWUFW010003125.1, on the reverse strand, counting down.
CTACGCTCCATACGCAAGCGGTGTATGTCACCATGGATATGGGTGTGTTCTGCATACTGCGAGGTGTCCAGCACTGTTGGCATTGTGTACTTTCCCAATCATGGTTCGACTGCATCCTTCACACATGCCTGGTTGCCACCTCTCCCCACATTCGGCTAGTATGTGGCTGAGGTGCCATTCCGTTGCTGGCTCATTTTCAGGGCTTGCACATGTGGACATTGTAAGTTGTTCTGTCGTGTCTGGTGGGTGGGCATATTGTTGTGCCTGTTGTATGTGATTTTGTGACGTGTGCATTGCCAGAGTTGTGAGTTGCATGGTTGTGGTGTTGAGGTGTGTGGGATGTTCATTTGTATATTGCCAAGGGGCTGTACATTTCCCTTGTTGCCATCCTGGGAACGCTGGTTGATGATGGACAGTCGGAGGATGAAGGTATCATGCACACTGGCTGTGTATTTGAAGGCGACATTGTTGGGGGTTCCACGGTGTTCTGTTGTTACCTGCACATTGATGTGAGTCGTGTGCTTCCTGTTGCGGTGATTGTGTGCTGTGTCACCAGGGGGCACAGGTAGTGCATGTGTGCTGTGTATTGCCCCCAACACGTGCGTGCATCCTGCTATGGCGTATGGTCCTTGCTTGGTCTCCAGCGGATCCTGCGCCTTGTGTTGTACGTATGGGGACTGGGGTACGAGGGTGATGGTGATGTCCAGGACAGGTGTGGGGGACTTGTATGTGGCTGGCTGTGAGACTCCTCCGACTTTGGCGGGTGTTGGATGGGGGGTCCCAGGGGCCAACAGGTGCAGCCACGCCATCAGCTTTGTGTGGGGTGGGATGTTGGTTGTCCGCTGTGTTGTTACCGTAGGCCTGTTAGGCGATGATAGTCAGGATGTGTAGGTTGGTTGTCCCTTTCAACCTGTAGTGGACGGTGACATTGTCAGGTGTTGGGTCTGTGCAGATGGTACGTTTCCTGGGGTTCCGCTGTCTTTGTCTGCGCTGCGTCTGTGTTGGTCCGGGAAGGGGGAGGGGTGTTCCGGGTGTGGGTTGGAGTCCTGGGGGTGGTGGCCGTGGGTGTTGTGGCCCTCTTGGGTGTTGTGGCCGCATGATGGGTTGCTCCATGGCATCTGTTGCCCTTCGGATGTGGCCCTGGGCTGTGCTCCCTTTTGTGGTGCTGGCTGCTGTCCGACTTTACACCAGGTCAGAGCAGGTGTAGATTTCCTGGTGCTAACGCGCCTTATCGCCTGTTTTGTGTTTTTATCGCGGATGTGGCTGGTCGTTGTGAATGTTGAGGTGTGCTGTTGTCTCTGCTTTTGTTACGGGAACGCCTACTCTGCATCTCATTAGTGATATTTGCGCTGGTCCTCTGTGCCGATATTTTTTGCAGCTGCTATCGCGGGTAAACTGGTGCTGTGGGCTGTTAGCACCGGCTTGTGAATGGGGGGGTAAATTTATCACGACTTTGGCTGCGATAAAGTGCCGTTAATTCGGCGATGGCTCCTTGTGAATATGCCCCGTAGTCTTTATTTTGTTTCAAACTTACGTCCTGTTCTGAACATCCTGTGAGAGAATTAATTTGCTGTTGTTCTATTCTTTGTATTCACAGTATTATTTTGTGTTTCCAATGATAAAATAAAATGCAGGAACTAAACTAGACCAATATATATTGAACAGTAAATTTATATGGCAGAGAAGGTATTGTATATCTTGCATATTCTGAAGTCTGTCCATGCTTGTTGGCATCTTTCTTACTCTTTTAAATGTATCAGGCATATTACCAGTGCATTATGTGTACATAAAGTTAGATAACATAAATTAAATTTTTATCATTTAAATACCAAGGGTAACATCTCATCACAGATCAATTTAATGATTAATATACATTTGTTGATCCAAATTTGCACATTACTTTCCTGTACTTTACTATGAATAAGAGTTTGCCCTAGATGCCAGCTTCCAAATTGATAAGTTTACTATTTCTAAATTTATACTTGTTCCTAAACCACATTTGATTCGACCAACAAAATTGAAATAGTTTAAAGACTGTTTGACTACATTTTGTTGCTTGAATGAGTCCCCTGGGAATCTATTCAATGTAGAAATCTTTGAACTACAAACATCTTGTTTTATCTATTGACTGAAATGTGTGATAATTAATGTAAAATCAAATTTGATCTGGGACGAATGTAAGTGTTCTATCTAAATTATGATTTTATTATGTGTCCTACCATTACACGTGAACCCAGACATGAGTATGTCCAACTGAACACAAATGGACATATTCACAAACGTATTTTGGGCCATAAATACAATTTTATAGCTAAAATTCCTCATTTGCGTCTGCAGGAGTACACAAAGAGATTCTTGATGGGCCTGAATAAATGCATTTACTATTCCAAATGTTTCTGGCATCGGTGCAGACAAATCCGCAGTTATGAATCCCTGGAATTTTGGCAAAGACCCACAAACACGTACATTTGTGTGTATTCTCAACCTCCGATCCACACCCTTTCCGACATGGAAATGATCAAGTATTTACTTTAGACAAGAGCTGGTGTTACTCCCCTTTCAGGATGGGAAGGGAAATTAATAATTTCCAGATTTACTGGGGATGTAGGGGAATAGATTAGGTCCCAGCGTAATTTCAATTACGCCAGAGTAATCCGAGTAATTTCTGTAATTCTGCATTACTCTTTGACCCAGAATTACAGATAATTGTATGATTCCTTATTGCTGAAGTAATTATGAGTAATTTCTGGAGGAAACAATCCTACAGCAAGAGTACATTTAGCAAGCCTAAGCAGCCACTCATGCTTGCTATTCATGTTCCACTGCATTTAGCGCTATTTCTTAGTGCAAAATGCATCCTCGTGTCCATTTGGATGCAAAGGTGCATTTTACTCTGAACATATAGCTCTAAATGCTGAGAGTAAGTTGGGAGAAAATCCTACCCCAAGAGCACATTTGATGCTATTTCTTAGTACAAAATGCTGTCTCGTGTCCATTTTGGATGCAAGGGGGCATTTTGCGCTATAAAAATAGAGTTAAATGCCGAGAGTACATTGGGGGAATATCTTTCCCAAGAGCACATTTTACAAATGAAAGCGGGTGCTTGCACCTGCTATTCATGTTCTGTTGCATTTAATGCTTTTCCTTCGCGCAAAATGCATTCTTAAACCCATTTCGGATTGAGGAGGCATTTCTGCGCTAAGAAATAGTGCTAAACGCAGATTACTCTTTTCACATAATTAAGCGTAATCACTCAGAATTCTTGGGTAATTCTTCTTGATTACACTACATTGAATTACATGAGTTACGTCTACCCCTAGAAGAGATTACCACAGGAAAAAGAAAAATGCACAGGGAGCTCTATTCCCTTTATAAGGAATTGTGTACTATGTACAATTCCACATTGAGGGAATAGGGCCGAAGGAATTGTCACTTGAAATTCCCAATACCTATACTAACAAAGTGAATATTTTAATATGAGTACGCTTTGCTTAACCTGTCGAGCAAATGGTATAATATTTTTAGATTTAAACATATGTCTTTTAACATAGGCCTCCGACTAAGCGTGATGAAATCACATCTAAGCTACGAGTTTAAACCTCACTATATGTAATTTTATTTTGAACAATCTATTTTAAAGCATCCCAACAATTTTTTTTTAAACTTACAATTAAAACTCAGCTGTTTTATATTTCTCTACTGTATTGCTTTATTTAATCATTGCTGTATTGAAACGTGTATATGTGAACTCTCTGAGAAGTAGCAACATTTAAGGGAAACATTGCAATGATAATTTGAATAAAACTACTACTATAATAAATGATAAAAGGGAAGTGTCCATATATGTTGTGTTCTTTTACTTCATTCTGTTGTAGTTATTATTATTATTGTCGTTGTCATTATTATTATCATAATTAATAATAATATTATAATATAATAATTAGTTATTGCTTTTATAATGCTTCCTGGCGTTAAACAATAATAATTGTTGTTGTTATTATACCACTTCCTGATGTTAAATATTCTTTTATTACTATAATTATTATTATTGGTATTATTGTTATTATGTGTAGTAGTAGTCATAGTAGTAGTAGCAATATTATTATTGACATACAACGCCCCAGCTGTTAATTATTCTATTATTACTATAATTATCATTACTACTACTATAATTTCTTACCAATAGTAATGCTACTACAACTGACAATAACAATAGTAATAATTCTAATATTAGTCCTACTAATAATAACAACAGGAATAACAATTAATAATAATAATTTATATAATATCAATAAGCACATTCTTTTGGTGTTGGGGATTAGAATGCAGATAATATTTTTTGCTTGCCAGCGTTTGCCACACTTTATGTAGCAAATGATTTCTGAACTTTAAATGTCAATCGAGTACAACACGTGTGAGAATAGTCTCTTAGAAGGTCACATTCCTTTACCATATCATCATCGTTATCAGTCGCGGCTCCTGGAGGGAGTGCTGCGGGGAGGTGGGGCGGGGGAGGGGCAGGGTGGGGGTAGTAAACTCCGGCATACGGCCGAACGGAGTTAAGTACATAAATAAATAGATAAAACGAATTACATTGCGTGCGCCATTTGGCGTTGCAGCGCACGCAATGTAATTCGTTCTATTTATTTATTTATGTACTTAACTCCGTTCGGCCGTATGCCGGAGTTTACTACCCCCCACCCTGCCCCTCCCCCGCCCCACCGCCCCGCAGCACTCCCTCCAGGAGCCGCGACTGATCGTTATCATTCCAACATACTAAATTTCACGGCTCACAATACTGCACAGTATGTCAGCAGTGGTGTAAAGAGACTTGAGGGGACCTTCCCGCAAAATACATATGGGGGTCCCCCACGCTCCAGACCCAGTCAGGAGCGCTCATGCCTGGGGCCCGCCACAGGTGCACAGTGCAGGACAGGCCCCCTGGAGCTTGGGCCCCCCTGCACCGCAAGGGCTGCGGGGGGCTAATGTTACACCACTGTACGTCACAAGATTGATCTTGAAATTGATAGTCTTGATCAAGAGGAAGGTGCTGAGGCCCCATGTCCATCAGAGGGCGCTCTGCCTTAAGCTCTGTGAGGATTTTCCTTTCCTGCACAGGTTTGAATCAGTGAATGTTGGTGATGTTAATCATATTTCCACACTCCAGACACTCTCAATTGTCTTTCAGTAACACAATAATAATCCTCCCGTTTAATTTAATTTCAGTAACACAATAATAATCCTCCTGTTTAATTTAAATCAACACAAGACTAATCAACAGTGGTCATTCATCAGACAGCCCCTTGGATTCCTGTGGGTCTCTGAATAAAGCTGATAACGTTTTAGGGAAACATTAAACCTTCCCTAGGGCCTGAAGTGCTGCCAGAAGAATCATAACTTATTGATATGAAGATAAAACAATATTTGATTGATTTCTTGCCTGAGGAAGCCCTTTTTAATTAGTTTGCTTGTCCCTATTTACTTTTTAGCTTTAAAATAATTACAAGCCTTTACCCAGTTTTGTACCCTCCAGGTAACAGCTGAGGTGACCTCCTGATGGATGTGCATAGCATCAGCACGCTTGATTGCCTTAAAAGACGTTGTAAAATGTTTCACCAAGGAGCACTCACATGATAAAAGAAAATGTTTCAAGCTAAGCAAGTGAATGCAGCTAAAGAAGGTTGCCTAGAAACATGGCCCACTCTTTTACGGTCATGCTTCCATTCATCCGCCTCCTGCTTCTAGTGTAATTCCCATGGGCCACATCAAATAAAGTGAGCGCCGGAAGTGTTAAATTAAGACAGGTCTCTGCCACAGTTTTTGGGCTGACTGCTGTCTTAAATAATGGAAGAGACAGAGCAGCAGTATATTATCACCCTAGGCAACGGTAAACCGTTGTTTGTGACTGGAACTTTAAAGGAATGTGCTGCTTTTGGCTGGAAATGGTGTTGGCATCTGTAAAGTAAGCACAGAATGTAACCCAATAACATAAAACACATCAACAGAACAGTAGAACTAAAACAAAACAGGGCACAACACAACATAGTCATAACTCAGCAACCACGGTACAACACAACCAAAACAATGCAATAATGAAGCAAAAAACAACATTGCAAACAACAACTCAACACATCCCTACCACAACAAAATGCAGCACAACAAATGTACAACAATATTCTTGTCTGACATTACCATCTCCACGAATCCGCATAGAGGTAAAAGGTGTTTACCTCAAGCACAGCCTTACTACCTAGGACATGCGATAGTGCCAGTCACTTGTGCATTGTGATCCAGTGCTGTAAGTCAGCTGTGGAAAGAAACACAGAGATGGAGGTAATGTAGTGTATTCATTGTAGCAATTTTCCAATGCTAAACGAGGGCCTCAGACAGCATTATGTCTGCACTAAGGCGTAAGCCTTCATCTCATAAAGAGAACACTGGAAGCCAGCCACGGTCCGTGCAGGTAACAGCGGTGGAGCCGCGTTGGGGGGGATTTCGAGGGACGATGCCGAGGGAAAATTAATTATTTATTTAATTTTCCCTTGGCATCGTCCCTCGAAATCCCCCCCCAACGCAGCCCCACCGCTGTTACCTGCACGGCCCGCGGCTGCTGGAAGTGCTAATTTAACACAGGTTCTGCCACAACTGTGAGCTGACTCATGCCTTAAATAGTTGCTGGTTGTTGCAAAGTCATCCTGTGCCCTGGGCACCCCCCAACGTTTTGCTGACTGGTCCTGGTGGTAACCGACTCTGACTGACCCTGGGCTTTGCCTAACCAGGCCCAGGGCCAGTGCTATGCTGAAAACACTTAGAATACAGTGAAAACACCTACATACACTAGGGTACACTATGGGTTGGGGTACCCCTGTCATTGGCATGGCCTACCCTATAAGACCCTAGTACATAATAGGGCAGGGGGATTGAAACTACCTATCAGTCCCTAGTCTATAGTAGGGCATGGCAGTTTAGAGGCCAGCAGCCTTTTCTGCACTTGCATGTGTGCACTGCTCAAGCCTGAGGTCAGTTTAAAAGCAGCCCTAGGTTCCATGACTGCTTTTAAAAAGTAAATTGTGCCCAAACTCGACTTTGGTGTTTGGGGCACTTACAAATGGATAACCTACAATGTTTTGGCATATTAGGAACCCCCAGGGTCTCCCCTAGGTGTCCCAGGGGTGGGGGGTCAGGTATTTATAAGGTGGACCCTTATAAAATGAGTTTTATATGCCCTGGGTTAAGTGAAATTTCACATTTTACTCCCCACATTGTGATAAAGTGCTGCCCAAATTCGACTTTGATGCTAGGAGCACTGTGGAGGGAGGATGTGCAATATTTCTACAGATTCAGAACCCCTAAAATCTCCCCTAGGTGGTCCATGGGGCGGGGGTCCTGTAGATATAGGCGTAGTACTTATAAAATATGTTTTTGTAAGTCCTGGTGCTGGAAAAATGGCCCAAGTCATTTTTCCCATTGCAAATCCCATGCCACATAGGTTAACATGGCAAGAAGTTATTAACTAATAACTCCTGATAGGAAAATGGTAGAACTTCCATTCAAAGACTTCCTAGAATGGTAGTGATAAATCCAACAATATGATATTGTTGAATTTCTCCTAAAATGTACAGACAAGAAGTTATAAGACTTTCTTGTTTGCAGGTCCAGATTCAGCCTTCCAGTGGTCTGTCCTGATTGGTCAGAGTTAAGTGGATTAGCCAGGCTGCTTTAAAGAGGTGATAAAGAGCCCCTGGGGTTAATCAGCTCTGCTGGGAGGGCAGTGTGCTGTTCCACAGGAATGCCAGAGCAGGGGGAGGAGTCGTAAACCATGGTCTTCAAAGGAAAGGGGAAGGCCTCAGTGTCAGTTACCACTCCACTCTTTTTACCCCAAGCCAGAGCTAGGATTAAGGAAGGAATGAGCAGATGCAAGTGGGAGAGTCTAGGGAAATTAGCCATCCTAGTGGTGTGTTTAGACAGCTCTTAACTCCCTGCTGGAAAATCAGCCATTATGAATTTGGAAGATTTGATGCACTCTGGGACAAACTAATGCCACACTCTACAGGATGTGGTCATAACCTTGGGGAGTTACCCTGCCCCCATTGGTCAGGAGTGACCTCCTGCTTCACCCAGAGAACTTGGAATAAGTATCAGAGAGGGGCAGAGTCTCTCAGATCTGCTGCTTGTAACTTAAGAAAGCAAGACGTTGTGCCATGCTGAGAAGTTTGATGTGCAATTTCTATGGTCTGGCCTCTGAGGACTGCACCATCTGGAACTACAGCCCTGTGGACTACCTTGCTGTGAAAAAGAGTAAAGAGTGGACTCCCTGCAAGCTACAGGTTAACAGAGCTCATCTGGATCATCACCACCAAGAATCCTCAACCTGGAAATCTACCAGTGGATTTGTAAGGGTTTTGTCCAAGTGGATTGTGGGAACTGAAGTCCTTAACTTTCAAGGACCATCTTGGAGATTCCAGACCCTTGGAGTGAGTTTGAGACACTTTGGGACCCTTTGGGGAACTTCAGGAAGAAGTTCCAGGAGTTTGGAGAACTTCGGAGCAACTTTGGAAAAACAGCTCCATAAGGGAACCGACTCAACCTGGTCAGCCAAGCCGCCTGCCTTCAACCGCGAGTCGGCCAAGCCATCCAGGTTCGTCCCGCTGAAAGCTCCGTAGGTCCGACTTCCACAGTTTGACCGGGAGTAGAAGAAATCCGAGGCCGGCGAACCCTCACCGAATCCGGACTGGTGAAGAGCATCGAGGGACCCCACGAGAAAAAGCTCCAGAAAAGTTTCTAAGTCCGATGGTAAAAACTGTGACCGGGACATACCGCGAGGGGTAGCCACTCAGGGCTCCATCGCGGTCGTCCTGAAACTTTGACTTTGAGCCTGTCTATCGCAACCAGATATCCCAATATGGTGCTATAGGTTTCTAAGTGCTATATAATGCTAAATCTTTGAAAATTCATATCTCCGGTTCCCTACATTGGATTTTTGTCGTTTTGGTGTCATTTTAAAGATAAAAATATTTCCTATTTTTATAAATTGGTGTTGGATCTTTATTATGCATTGTGTCTTAATTATTTACTGAATTGGTGTTTTTAAATGCTTCACATACCTGGCTTTGAAGTTAAGCCTGCCTGCTCGCAGCCAAGCTACCAAGGGTTGAGCATGGGAATAATTTTCCAAGACCTATGCTGAGTCCTATTATGTGTTAGTGGCCTTATTACCAGTGGCAGATATACATTTGCCCCTACTAATAATCCACTTTCCAACACTGGTGTAAAGCTTTTTTAGGTCGAGCCTAGCGGCAGCGCACATGCACTGCTGGCTCTGTGAGACTGCTGTAGTAGAGTATGGGAGAGAAGCCGCGCCCACTCTCCACCCATATTTTTCATTGGCTTGTGTCTTTGTCTTTCGTAAATGCTGCCTTCAGATTCGTTAATAGGCTTGTTAGTCCCTCCTTAGTACGGCCTTGTCTTCATTTGTAACCTCCCATGGCTACTGGCCCCTTTACTTCGGTTGTTACACAGGACCTGTTATTTAGTCTGTAAGCACTATTTACTTTATTGAGTTTCTCTTACTGCAGGCCGGACATGCGCTGCTTCAGCTGAAACTGCTTGTGTTTTTTTAAGCAGCATGGCCAACCCCGTAACACGGGCGCTCACTTTCAATCACTTTAACCTGGCATTATCTTGTGTCTGTTTCAACCACCCAAGTAAAATTGATTTAGAAATTATTAGCGAATTAACTCATGTGAATTCCAGTTCGCACATAATTGTGTGCTAATGGGCTGAAGCTGACAACAGCACATCTGTGTTACATGTCATCTGCACTAAGCCACCTGACAGGTTGCTTTCAAAAGCCTGTTTTATTAACACCACCACCACAAATACCACCACCATCAATACCACCACCTCCACCAATGCCACCACCACCAATACCACCACCCCCACCAACACCACCAATACCACCACAAATACCACCACCAATTCCACCACCAATACCACCACTACCACCTCCAATACCACTACCATCAATACCACCACCACCAATACCACCACCACCACCACACCAATACCACCACCACCAATATCATCACCACCACCACCAATACTGCCACCACCAATACCACTACCACCAATACCACCACCTTTACCAATACCACCAATACCACCAGTACCAATACCACCACCAGTACCAATACCACCACCACCAATACCACTAATGCCACCACCACCACCAATACCACCAATACCAGCACCACCAATACCATCACCACCACCAATACCACCACCACCACCAATACCACCACCACCAATACCACCGCCAATACCAATACCAATACCACCACCACCAATACCAATACCACCACCTCGGCGCCTCTCGCTCACTAGTAATAGCAGGGGCACTGTATGAGGCCAGAGCTGCAGCCAAGACCATCCCTCCCTCCCTCCATGCCTGCCGTAAAGCACACCCCACCCTGCACCAAGAGGTGAAGCCAGGGCCCTACTACAGCTGGAGTGTTTTTTATTAGGCCAAAGATAGCAACGACATTACGCAGTGCCACACTGCACACTCAAATCACGGAGAGGGCAGGAAATACCCCCCTCCCGCTCATCCTCCTGAGCCGCGACAGTGTAATCACAGAGTGAAAGGTGTTGGTGTGCTTTGTTAGTGTTTATAGCTTTGATCATATGTAACTCTCACTTCACACTTTGTGCCTTTGGAATTTACAACACTTACACATCTTCACTGCACTATTTATCACTACTTTGAAGATGTCGCAGGCCGGTCTCTTCCTCTGATATTTACAATCTAACAAGCGGTCGAGAAGACCCTTTATTGCAATGCAATAGGTCTCGCATTTGCGAGAGTTTAAGCTATTAGTATTGTAAATGACAATGCCTTTTATTTATGTTTCAGAACCCAAAACATAAATAAAAGGCGTTGCCATTTACAATGCCAATAGCTCAAACTTGTGTGAATGCGAGACCTATTGCATTGCAAATGCTTGTTTATCACTGTAGACAGTAGTAAAGTGTTGCTTGTCACAGGACCTGTGACAGCTTGTGTAGTTGGCTGGGAATGTAGCAGTATTAGCAAAATATTTTGATGTACCTAAACTAAACACCAGAACATACTACAAAGCATCATATTAAAATTAAAGCATAATGGGGTACAACACACCAAAACAGTCAAAACACAACAGTCAAAACATGAACATAACCCAACTTCACATTACAATAATGCAGCACAAAACACAACAGTACACAAAAACAAACAGCACCAACACAAAATACCACATTTCAAATATGCACACACATTCTTGTTAATCATTACCACCTCTGGAAATCTGCCTTCATAATACTGCGGTAAAAGGTATTTGTATTAAGCAGTGCCTTAAATAACATCAAGTACATTATCTAGCACCAATCAAAAATGTTCCTAAACTTTATAGTGTAGCTGCAGAAACAGCACGTGGACTGTGCAGGGAAGTTGTTCTTTAAGGTTTTGATGATATCAGGCAATAAATAGTCGATCTGACTGGATCTGAAAGATACTGCAATGGAACCACACATGGTGGTGTGCAGAGCAAGTTAGCACTGACATGCTTATTGCTATGCTGTCCATTGAGTTACTCAATGCTAGGAAATCAATAAAAACGGATTTTTATGGGCAACCCTAAAAGTAAGATAGTAGATTTTCAAGTTTTGAAAAATGTGCTAGTTAACAGTTACATTCAAGGGTTAAATGTTCATGTGAGGGACTATATTTACCTAGGTGGTACCCCTGACTTTTAGGTCTGTCTTGACAGCCTTGCTATCTACGTACCTTATGAAATCAACAGAAAAAGAGCTTTCATTAGTACACCCCCCACATGCTGATGCCCTTGAGGACAGCATTTGATTGGGCAGGGTTTGTGTGGGTCCACTTAAAAATAAGTGCTGGTATTGCACTTTTTCCTTATCAAAAGCTTATGCTTAATATAGCAGGACTGTGTTATCTGTAGCAAGTCAGTGATCTGTTTATTATGAACAGCTATGTGAAAGGCATTAGGTCTGATGAATGTATTGAGAAAAGCTTATATTAAAGTCAGAATGCACTTAAGGGTGGATTGTTATTATTCTGCATCTAAGCCCGCAGAGTTGTATTTTTGTTATGTAATCTTGCAGATGTGCATAGTAGACAAGGGTTTTAGTGTTAGTTACCACGCTGATAAACCAGAGGATGGAAGATTTGCTCTGTAATAATCCTTTTGGGAGAGAATACTTTGTTTTCACTGCTGTGATTTTGTATAAATTTGTATTTATGATTGTAAGCCTGCTGGTTGCCTTTTAAGAAAGCTTATGCTTAGTACAGTCCGTTACGGTTACAAGGCAATAATTAAGTCCATGGACCTGATTGGCTCACAGAAAAAAAAAAATTTGAGCCCATACGTCTGATTTGTTCATTATGAAACGTTTTGCAAAAGGTAGTAAGCCTGGCTTATTTGTTCCTGAAAAACGTATGTTAAACCCATCGGCGTCCCCAAAGATTGAGTCGCTTGTGTGGAAATTCGATATATCCAATCCCAAGACTTCATTGATAGCAAAGTGAAACACGCACTCCAGGGAAATCGTTCCAATGAATTTTAATGTGTTCACCAGCACATTAAAATTATATATATATATATATTCACTGAAAAAACATAGGTTTCAGGCACGTTATAGTTAGAAATTAGCCTTTAAAAAACCTTACAAATTCACTGAAAAAACCATAGGTTTTAGGGACAGTTATAGTTAGTTGGACATTGCACTCGTACAAAACCCGTGAAATTCCCCCGTTATAGTTAGTTCAGCTAACTATAACTCGCGCCCCCGCAATGCAGTGCTGATGACGTCACATATTACATCACTCATGACATGGTCAGTGACATCACTGATGACATCTCAAATGACATCACTGATGACATCATCCAGTGACTGTGTGTTTCTGTAAAGTTTAAATATTTTTAATATATATAGGGAAAGGCGTATTGAAGAATGAGTGAGTGTATAAGTGTCTGTATGGATGATTTAGTATGTGCGTGACTAACTCTATAAGTGAGTGATTAAACATATCTTACTGAATGCATGGGTTAGTGACTAAACTGGGTGAATGTCTGTATCCGTCTGTCTGTTGCTGTGTAAGTGGTGCATGGGTTTGTGAATAGCTACATGAGTGTCTATATGAGATATTGAATGGTTGTCTGAGTATCTGTATGGGTGCCTGAGTGTTTGTGTGGGTGGGGTGTGTGCGACTCTGTGCATAGATGTGTGAGTGGGTGATTCACTGGGTGGATGGTTTCAAGAGTGCATCTGTGATAGACTGTATGGGTGGGTAAGTGTGTGTAAGAGTATGTTAGTGAGTGAATGTATGTCCCAGTGGTACATGTGTGAGTAACTACATATGTGAAAGGCAGTATATATGTGTGTTGTAATATATAAATGGCTATAAGCGAGAGTGTGTGATTGTGAGTGACTGTATTGATGAGTGTGTGCTTGTATCAGTGATTGTATAAGAGCGTAAGAATGTGCTAGTATTTGTATGAGTAAGTGAGCTGGTGTGTGTATAACTGTATAGGTGAGTAAATGGCAGTGTGTTTAATTATTTGCATGACTGACTAGGTGCGTGAGTACCTCTATGGATGAGTGGCGGTGTTTGAGTGTCTATATAGGAGTATGAGTGCATATGATAGTCCTGTACTGAGTGACCATAAGTATGAGTGACTGTACGGGTGAGTGAGTGGATGTGTGTGTGTAGACCTAAGAATCAGTGAGTGGGTATGTAGTTATTGGTGTTGGAGTGTCTATGGTTTTGCGAATGGCAGTCTGTAATTTAGAGTGGGTATATCAAAGGTTATATTAGGGTGTGAGGAGGTGCATCAGATTATCACGTGGATGATGTCATCAGTGATGTCATTTGAGATGTCATCAGTGATGTCATCAGTGATGTCACTGACCATGTCATGAGTGATGTAATATGTGACGTCATCAGCAGTGCATTGCGGGGGCGCGAGTTATAGTTAGCTGAACTAACGGGGGAATTTCACGGGTTTTGTACGAGGGCAATGTCCAACTAACTATAACTGTTCCTAAAACCTATGGTTTTTTCAGTGAATTTCAAAGGTTTTTTAAATGCTAATTCCTAACTATAACATGTCTGAAACCTATGGTTTTTTTCAGTGAATTTCAAAGGTTTTGTAAATGACAATTTTTAAATGTATTAATTGTTATATTTATTTTTTTGATACTGATTGACTACATTTGTTTAAACTATTTATTTTTAGATATTTTATTTTTTAAATTACATTGTAATTACATTATACATTACATTACAAAATATACTTTCTCAGAATGAATTACTTTAGTTTAAATACTTTGCAAATAGGAAATAGACTTTTAAGTACAGTAGTTACAGTTGTTGCAATGGGCAACACAATTTCAAACACAATGCAACATTGAGCTCAATGTGAATTTCTAGTTAAATGCAATTAGTTACTTTATGGATTACTTTTCTAACCACAGGACTGGATCCTAGATTCAGTCCTGGGACATCTGCTGTAAACAGTTGAGTAAAAGCGTTTTGGTTACAGTAGTGATTTTTAAGGAATATTATTGTATTTTAAAAGTTGACACTTGGAAACTTCTTCACATAGAATCACCAATGTTATCCTATGGGAGGAAATTGACTTAGCAGGTAAGTAGTGTTATCGTTACTTTTTCTTAGTCAGTGGTGGATCCTGGATCCAGCACTGGTGCATCTCCTGTAAACAGTTGAAAGAATGCGTTTAAGTCATACAGGCGATTTTTAAGGAATATTTGTAGTTTGTGAAAATCGACACAAACTTTTCTGCTGAAAACCAGACAATGGATTCCTATGGAAGGAAATACAAGTTACTGGTAAGTATGGTTAGAATTACTTTTCAGGGTCAGTGCTGGGCTAAAAGATGCAGCACTGAGGTCTCTCCTGATAACAGGTGAGTAAATTGGAATTCGTAGTTCAGCTGATTTTAGAGGAATATTATAAAGTTACAAAACTCCACACTTAGAAGAATTTCCAAGAGAAACCAGTCAATGTTAGCCTATGGAAGGAAATTCAAGTTACTGGTAAGTACGGTTAGAATTACTTTTCAGGATCATTACTGGGCTCAAAGATGCAGCACTGAGGTCTCTCCTGATAACAGGTGAGTAAATCGGAATTCGAAGTTCTGCTGATTTTAGAGGAATATTTGTATGTTTCAAAAATCGACACTTAGAAACTTTTTCAGCAAAAAGCAGGCAATGATACCCTATGGAAGGAAATTCAAGTTATTGGTAAGTACGGTTAAAAAAAAAATTCAGGATCAGTACTGGGCTCAAAGATGCAGCACTGAGGTCTCTCCTGATAACAGGTGACTAAATCGGAATTCGTAGTTCGGCTGATTTTAGAGGAATATTAAAAGTTCCAAAACTCCACACTTAGAAGAATTTCCAAGTGAAACCAGTCAATGTTAGCCTATGGAAGGAAATTCAAGTTACTGGTAAGTACCGTTAGAATTACTTTTCAGGATCAGTACTGGGCTCAAAGATGCAGCACTGAGATCTCTCCTGATAACCGGTGAGTAAATTGGAATTCGTAGCTCGGCTGATTTTAGAGGAATATTTGCACAATGGTGAAGGAAGGGGGTGGGGCCTGAGGTGACATGTCTGCAAACACGCCCTGTGGCGCGTTTTAAGTTGGATAATTAATTCCTCCTCAATCCCGAGGGTCCCTAGGGGCCAACTAGCCCACCAGATACCTCCAGTATGCGCCAGAGAGCTGCGTTGCAGAGAGGTGTTCAGAGGCTACGCCCTTTTTGCACCTCTCTGCAACGCAGCTCTGTGGCGCTTTCTGGACGTACCTGGTGGGCTAGTTGGCCCCCAGGGACCCTCAGGATTGAAGGGGATTTAATTCCCCATCTTAAAACGCGCCACAGGGCCTGTTTGCACACATGTCACCTTTAGCCCCGCCCCCTCTCTTCACCACTGTGCAAACGCGCCCCGTGGCGCGTTTTAAGTTGGGGGATTAAGTCCACTTGAATCCTGAGGGTCCCTGGGGTCCAACTATCCCACCAGGTACCTCCAGTAAGCGCCACAGAGCTGCGTTGCAGAGAGGTGTAAAAAGGGGCGTGGCCTTTGTACACCTCTCTGCAATGCAGCCCCCTGGCGCATACTGGAGGTTCCTGGTGGGCTAGTTGGCCCCAGGGACCCCCAGTATTCAAGGGGAATTCGTTCCCCTCTGCAAACGCGCCAGGGGCGTATGGGTGTATGAGTGGATAAGTCAGTGGCTGTCTTAGTGAGTGAGTGGGTGTATGAGTGGCTGTATGGATGAGTGAGTGGATTTGTGTGTAGATCTATGAATCATTGAGTGGGTGTGTAAGTACTGATATGGGTCTGTGAATGGTTGTGTGGGAGTGGGTGTATGAAAGGTTCTATGTGGGTGTGAGTAGGTGTGTTAGCAATGTTGTGGATGATGTAGTCAGTGATGTCATTTGAGATGTCATCAGTGATATCACTGACCATGTCATGAGTGATGTAATATGTGAGGTCATAAGCAGTGCATTGCAGGGGCACGAGTTATAGTTAGCTCAGCTAACTATAACTGCTGAATTTCACTAGTTTTGTACGAGTGAAATCTGACCCTAACTATAACGTCCCTAAAATCTTTGGTTTTGTATGTGAATTTCTAAGGTTTTTTAACTAGTCGTGTTTACAGAGTGGTGGAGAAAGGGGGGCTGGGCCTCCGACCAGCTCTCAGAAATCCCACTGTGTAGGACTTACAGGAGGTACCACGAGGGCTTCTTGGCCCCCAAGGTCCCTCAGCAGTAAAGTGGACGTCATCCCCAACCAGTAGTGCACCATGAGCCATATTTGCAGAGTGCTGGAGAAAGGGGGCCAAGGCCTCCGGAGATCTCTTAGCAATCCTGCTGTGTGCGACTTATTGGAGATAACAGGAGGGGTACTTGGCCCTCAAGGATGTCTTTGGGGCCAACTAGCCCTCCTGTTACCTACAGTAAGACCCACACAGCTGGATTGCTGGGAGGTGGTCAGAGGCCACACCCCCTTTCCCCACCACTCTGCAAACGCAACTGCTGGTGCACTGCTGCTTGGGGGAAGAAGTCCACTTTAGTCCTGAGGCCGTCAGGAGGCCAGTGGACCTCATCGCCCCACCAGCAGTGCACCTGGAGGCGTGTTTGCAGAAGTGGTGGGAAAAGGGGGCGTGGCCTCTGACCACTGTAATGGAAAGACGAGGTACTAGGTATGATGAGATTTTCTTTTACTTAAGGTTCTTTCAAGTAAAAACAGAGAGCGGCTCATCAGTGCGTCTATACACCCCAGCCAGCATCTCTTCATTGTCTACCCTCGAACCCCCACAGCTGGAATACAAGAATCACGCTAAGAACCTTCTAAAATTTTGACTGATTTTAGGGAACGGTCTATGCCTTTAGAAATATTTATGGTTTGTTCTAAAGTGAGGTTTGTGCAACACAATAAATGCTCCTGAACTTTTTTTATATAGCAATTCAGTACAATCTGGTCCCTAATGTATGGATCTATGGCACTCTCAAATTTGCATGTACTGGCTAGTATCCTTAGAGCTGCAATATATTGGTCAATAATCTCCACAGAGTTTGCAGGAGAAAAAAATAAAAACGTTGCAAGACAATACTGTGTTCCTCAGAAAATTGCTTCGAAAGTCTCTTTTCTGCCTCTACGAACACATTCCACGCACCAGAATCTCTAGCCTCTTCTCCTGGCGGTTGTATTGGTGGTAAATGGTCAAAAACTTTGTCCTTCATTACCGAGCAAATTAAACAACAAAGCAAATTTCCTTCCAGCTGAGTACTCGCAAGCATCTATTGCAGTAAGGTAATTTAAAAATGCTCGAAACCGCCTGTCTCATTCCATTGAGGGCTTACCAGGATGCATTAAAAATGAGGAGGCTTTATTGATCGTAAACTGTAATTGAAACCCTTCTGAAATCCCAAAATATAGTTAAAGTACGATTACCTGAAAATTATCCATGATGAAAGTCACTGAGTTAGCTCTCACGCCGGTCTATAGATCTTCCGGTATGATATCCAAGAATTTATTTTGCCGGTATGTATCAGGAGAGACATGCAATAGGTGTTTAGTATCCAATACCGATCTTATGAAGTATTTCAAGATGGCTGCCAAAACATAGTGACGACGGGCGCGTATGCGTGAACACGTCACACGCACATCACTGACCTCAAATGCCTGACTTGCAATGCCTGACTAGCGTGTAGTACTTCTCAGCGGTCTGACCTCATATGCCTGACTTGCGATGCCTGACTTGCGCTTCGTACCTCTCAACGGTCTCTCAGTCAGGTCGAGCAGGCCAGTCAGCGTTAGACCTCACAATACCCTCGAACCCCCACAGCTGGAATATAAAGAGTCGCACTAAGAACCCACGCGCTCCATATCCCATAAAGAAACATACATATAAGAATACAACAACTACCTCTCAGCAATCCCACTGTGTAAGGCTTAGTGGAGGTAATAGGAGGTCTTGATGGCCCCTGAGGACTGTCAGCAGCCGAGGGGACTCTCGGGAAATTGCTGGAGCTGGCCCTGTGGGGGTGGCAGTCCCTAGAGCCATTTAGGGCTCCTGGAGGAGGAGCCACGTGGCCCTCCTCCTTCCTTGAGTAGGAGCCTGCCCCAGGGAAGTGGCAGTCCCCGGGGCCAAGGTGGTGGTCCCCGGGGGGATCCCTGAGGCCCCCCCACATTAAATGTAAAAGCCCTGGGGAGGTGGTGGTCCCCTGGGCTGGGGGACTCTGTGAGCCCCCCACAATAAAGTGTTAAAGCCCCGGGGAGGTGGTGGCCCCTGGGGCAGGGGGAGTCCTTGAGGCCCCCCATTACATTACCCCTGTGGATGTGGCGGTCCCCGGGGCTGCGGTTGGCCATGCGGGCCCCGCACCTCTTTAATAATGTTTGCTCCAGGTAGGTGGCGGTACCCGGGGCGCGGGGTTGCCAGGTAGGCACCCCTGCATTAACTCATAAACTGCCATCAGGCCCTGGCACATTTGGGGGCCTTTATTTGATGAAGCACAGGAGACTGCGCTTCGTTTTTTTAAAAATACCTGTTTCGGCCCTGGAGGGTCTCTGTGGGACCCCCCAAGAGGCCTAGGAGGTCAGGGTGTTTCAACTCTGCCCCCTTAACTTTTTTGTGTTTTTTCTTGTGACAAGATGGCTGCCAACACTTTCTGGTTTGAAGTGTTGGCAGCCAATCAGATCTCAGGCACAAGATCCGGAGGGGTCGCGAATCCACCACGGCCTCAGTTGTATATCTGAGAAATCTTTAAATTTCTGAGCAACTACTGAACAGGTTTACACCATTTAATAAAAAAGAGTGCTTTCTGGACCAAGAGATACCTTTCTGCCACATTTGTTGTATTTCCATTCAGCAGTTTGGGCTGTAGCCATGTCTAAAGTTTCCTATGGAAATTAACATGGGGGAAAAAGCATTTTGGGACCCCCCTTTTTCTCGGCCCCCGCTTGACGGATCACCCCGCAATTTTCAAGACAGCAGCTAAAGTGGCTGCTCCGATAGTTTTGCAAATTTCATGACGATTCGTCAAAGTTATTGGCAAATCAAAAAACGCTCTTCCTATGGAAACTGCATCCTAACTAGAACTACCTACTGGCGACCGCCAGTAGGTAATATATATATAACTGGTGAATTTCTTTTTTTTTTAGTTTAAAACGTTAATGTTGACACTGACATATTCACCTAACTATAACGTTACTTTATCCTTTGAAGTAACGTTATAGTTAGGTGAATATGTCAGTGTCAACATTAACGTTTTAAACAAAAAAAAAAAAGAAATTCACCAGTTATAGTTAGCAGAGCTAACTATAACTTGCACCCCCACCATGCACTACTTATAACCGCACATATTACATTACTCGTGACATGGTCTATGACATCTTTTATGACATCACTGATTACATTTCAAATGACATCATTGATGACATCACTGGGCTGATTTTTCATTTTAAAGGGGCCCATCGTCCCCAAGCCTCATTAGGTCCTGGGGACTACAACCTCTGTTTCCCCCATTATTTAAATGTGTATGCCCCAGTGCCCACCCAGGGCACCCACCATCCACATGTTGGGGGCCCCAAGGGGAGTCCCAGGGTCCCTGCGGCCCCAGCCAGTGCCTGCATGCTGCAGGAGCAGACATTGTTCCCACCCAGAAGGAGAATCTATTTATGCTGCTACCTTTGGGTGGAAGCAATCTGTTGTTCTGTTTACCTGCCCGCAACAGTGCAGGCAGCAAAACAGAATACAAGTCTGCACCCTGCCGGCGGGAGCATTTTTATAGCTTCCCCCAGCTGACGCCAAACTAAACAAAAGACAATGGCAAATGCAGAAAAATACACAAATAAGGAAGACATCTTTATTTGGCAAATCAAAGAGGAAGGATATCCTGCATTTTGTTCCTGTCATTTGACGGGCCTATTTATGTATCCTTTTCCATCTGCCATTGTCTTTCGTTTACACTTTGAACTGTATTTGCAATTGTTTGTTTTGTGTATCTTTGTGAACACCAATTAAATATTGTATGTTGCATTTCTGTATTATAATATGTTTTTTGTGAACATTTTGCAATAACAAATGATTTTTCAAACAACTGTTGTGGGTACTGTATTATTATTATCTTTTCTGATTTAATTGTTTGTCTTATTTGTGTGTAGTGATCTTGTCAAAGTAGTATTATAGTTTTTTTGTTCTTTTGCACAAATTGATTCCCTGAACCATTGTAACTGTTATATCGTGTCTATAATAAGGCGTGGGTGCAGAGGCAAAGGGATTCCTTCATTTGCATTGGGCCAGGCCCCCATGTAAATGAGGGAACATTCTCTGGTGATAGCATTGGCGCAATCTGTGCACCAGCACTATCTGTACAGAAAGGGCCGCACAAGCGTCTGCAGCCCTTTCTGTAATACTAAAGTGCCCCAGGGGCATGCAGAGAGGATGCACATGCCCATTGGGCCCCAGGGCACTTTCCATAATACTTTCCATAATACAGCCCCTGATATACATATATTTTTGAACCTTCATTTCTCAAAAACGACTGAATAGATTTACACCAAATCACAAAAAGCACAATCTGTGGATCAAGATCTAGCTTCCTACCAAATGTGGTGTAATTCCGTTCAGCTGTTTATGCGGTAGCGCTTCTTTAAGAAGTCTATAAAAAATGCATGGGGATTTTGCGTTTTAGGACCCCTATTTTTTTCCAGGTCACCCACTTGATAGATCACCCCAAAACTTTCCATGCACAAGCTGGTCAAAAAGTAGCACCTTTTTAGAAAGTTTTATGGAGGCTCGTCAAATGGGACCACAGTTATTAACGATGCAAGAAATGCATTTCCTATGGCAACGCTGATATACAAGAAAAAGGGGGGACCCAAAACATAAAATCTCCATGCGTTACTCATAGACTTTTTTGAACAGCGCTACCCCAAAAACTACTGAACAGAATTACACCAAAATCATCAGGAAGCTTGATCTTGGCCAGAAAGAGTGCTTTTTGTGATTTGGTGTAAATCCGCTCCATAGGTTTTAAGAAATGAAGGATCCTTCGAGAGCGAACCTTCTGATTGGCTGCCAGCAACATGAGAATAAATGTTGCAGGCAGGCACTACAGGACTCAGGGACCTGATTTTAATCAATAAAAAAAATATGTTGTCCTTTTGGGGGACAAAAATGTAAAAAAAAATGTAAAAGCTGAGATCCCGCAGGATCATGGCATAAACAAATCCAAGTAAGCGCCATCCAGAGATCTTTATTTTATAACATTTGGGAGGGAGGGCAAAAGTGGGGCCGACCTCCCCAAGTCACTCCTAGCCTTGGGGACCCCAACCCTTCCCAGGGCCAAATTTACATTAGAGGGGCGGAGGGTATGTGATTCCCCCCTCCCTTTGCCACTATTGAGCCCTAAGGACACCATTGCCTGCCGCCAAAGTCTTTGAAAAAGGTGACAGGGCATCCGGTCCCCATCCACATGTCACTTATGGGCTCCAGGGATCCCATTCCCCAGGGCACTATTGCTTACCAAAGAGGAGGGGGCCGCACGCCCCCCTCCCCATGCTGGTATCTGCCCAGGGACCCCATCCCTCGGGCCATAATACTTTACATCGCCCCAGGGAGCCTGCCACATGGACACTGTGGTTCCCTGCCCAGGAGAGTGAGGGCATACCCTGCCGGCACTCTCCCTGGCAGGGTGCTCGACTTTGCTCTTGCCTGGCGGAAATAGTAATAAAATACTGCCCCTGCCCTGGCGGGAGCAAAGGAAAGGTGCTAGCTCCTTCCAGCAACCAGTGTGGTGCTGGCCGGGGAGCTGACTGTAGCAGCGGGGGCCTTGGAGCAAAAGATGCATTTGGAATAATCACCTTACTGAGCTACACATACATAGGCCTCTATACCTTAATTTCCTTGCAAGGAAAATGTAATCTCTGTGCTTCTACTGCTCATCCTGTTTCTATTCCTTTACCATGCAATGCTGTACTGCTCAGCTAGGGTCCAGTCTGTGTTCTCTAAGCCTTCAATAAATAAAAAAAAGAAACCAAAGTTGAATTTTGGAATTTGATTATTATTGATTTTGTGTTCCTGGGTATATGTAATAGAACAATCATAACTTTTTTTAAATTACTTAACGCAGTAGTTAGCTTTCCTGGGCTGGAGAGCATGATGATTCATACCCGTTAATGATTTAAGCCAAGTGTTTCAAAAAGGCTAATAGGCAGGTGCAAAGATCCTACATTTTGTCTTGTGCATTTTACAAAAAAGTACATGAAGGTTGATAAGTTCTAAGTAAGGTGGACTTTTGTGTAAAAATTTGGACTTTCACTAGGCTTAAAGGCACACGCTTCATTCGCGTTGAACCACTCACAAGGAAATACCACTCACGAGGAAATGCCACTCACGAGGAAAATACTAAGCAAGGTGCACACTCACATACAAAATGCTCACATATTAAATGCGAATTACCAGCAGGGCATTGTTTCGGAGTACTTGATCCAGCACGACTCTTTATCAGGGATCGATACTCATCAATATTTCATATAAATGGCCCATACACATTCACCCAACTCACAAATCCCTGTTGCGCTGGATGGTCAAGTTTGAATGTCGTGAAAAATTATTTCCTTCACAGATTCACGTTTACCATTTCTAAATACATAACTAGACATATATATCAACTCTCTTTCCTCTCGGTCGACGGACCAATTAGTTGAGTAGTTGATGGTAATAATAGAACTTAACTAACTATCTAACTAGCTAAATAATCACAGACTCTCGGTAAAATTAATAAAGTTTATCTCCGATAAATGTAATTGATGAATGCTCATCGCATACAGGTTGGAATGCAAACAATGAATCCCACAAAAGGAGAGAAAATCAATTAACAAATTGCAAACAGTGTCATACTCATCATCCATGTACGATATGCATATGAAGGAGTGGATAGATGAAGAGACATACGTTTCAGCAAAATAATGCGAAACAATATAATACTTATGACAGAGTGGATAGATGAAGGGACATAAGTTTCAGCAAAATAATGCGAAACAATATAATACTTATGACGGAGTGGATAGATGAAGAGACATACGTTTCAGCAGTGAGTAGCGCGTGCTGAGTTGCTTTAAAGCTGGCTCATTTTAGAAGTGATTTTTAAAGTTTTAAAGTGTAACTGCTTTTTGCACATTATTTACCTACCTGCCTGACTCGGTTTCGCTGCCCCTGGTCCGTCACGGCTTTCAGTGCCGATTGCACGGAGGGACGCGACTCCTCCCCAATCTTCCGATTTCCTGCCCCGGTGTATTTAAGGCGGATGGGGGCTCGGCCGCGCAGCAGTGAGTAGCGCGTGCTGAGTTGCTTTAAAGCTGGCTCATTTTAGAAGTGATTTTTAAAGTTTTAAAGTGTAACTGCTTTTTGCACATTATTTACCTACCTGCCTGACTTGGTTTCGCTGCCCCTGGTCCGTCACGGCTTTCAGTGCCGATTGCACGGAGGGACGCGACTCCTCCCCCAATCTTCCGATTTCCTGCCCCGGTGTATTTAAGGCGGATGGGGGCTCTGCCGCGCAGCAGTGAGTAGCGCGTGCTGAGTTGCTTTAAAGCTGGCTCATTTTAGAAGTGATTTTTAAAGTTTTAAAGTGTAACTGCTTTTTGCACATTATTTACCTACCTGCCTGACTTGGTTTCGCTGCCCCTGGTCCGTCACGGCTTTCAGTGCCGATTGCACGGAGGGACGCGACTCCTCCCCCAATCTTCCGATTTCCTGCCCCGGTGTATTTAAGGCGGATGGGGGCTCGGCCGCGCAGCAGTGAGTAGCGCGTGCTGAGTTGCTTTAAAGCTGGCTCATTTTAGAAGTGATTTTTAAAGTTTTAAAGTGTAACTGCTTTTTGCACATTATTTACCTACCTGCCTGACTTGGTTTCGCTGCCCCTGGTCCGTCACGGCTTTCAGTGCCGATTGCACGGAGGGACGCGACTCCTCCCCCAATCTTCCGATTTCCTGCCCCGGTGTATTTAAGGCGATTGGGGGCTCGGCCGCGCAGCGGACGTGCGCAGCGGGTGCGCCGCCGGCGCGCCAAAGGCGCGCCAAAGGCAAGCCCGTCTGCGCCCGTCCGCGAGCCGAACGCGACCAGCGCCAGCCATGCTGCCGGTTGGGAATGCCGGGAGAGGGTTGTACGGTGGTCTCGAGATGAGCTGCTGTCTCGTAAATGGGATGCTTGCCCCGAGCTACATAAGATTGATCTTGCTGTGACTAGTCTGCCAGACAGTTGTAATTCTTGTGGTCAGGTGCTGAATCTTGCGGGAGGGATGCAAAATAAGAGCAACTCTGGGATAATAACCCCTTTGGACACTGCAGCAAAGCATATGGATACAATTAGAGCGTGCCTAGTTAATTGTAGGTCCCTTGCTAAACATGCTGATGATATCTGGCTGGCCCTAGCCGATCTCTCATGGGATGCCATGTTTTTAACAGAAACCTGGCTTAATGCGGACACCGTGGCAGCAATTACTCTTGCCATCCCGCCAGGTTTCAAAATGTGTTATGCAAATAGAGAGGGCAACAAAAGAGGGGGTGGGGTGGCCATTATATTTAAAGACTTATGGGAGTTGGTTTCCTCTGCCCCTCTCAATATACAGGGAATTGAAGGCCTCAATTTTTGCCTCCAAATCAATCCCTCTTCATCCCTTTCAGGTATACTCATCTATAGACCACCTGACTGTGTAGCCAATATATGTCAGGATCTTTGCAACTATATTGCTCATAAATCGCTAGTTTATGCAAACTTTATGGCCCTTGGCGATTTTAATTTACACGTGAATGATCCTCACTGCTCACAGGCAGTTCAGTTGGTCTCCTCGCTGGCAGGCGCCAATCTATTGCAAATGGTAGCCGCTCCTACCCATAAAGCAGGTCATACCTTGGATCTAGTCTTCTCGAATATTTCTTCAATGGTTATGGAGTCTCCCTGCCCTCTGGTATGGTCGGATCATTATCTGATTCCTTTTTCGGTTAGGCTGATTAATACCGGCCAGGCCAGAGGCAAGCGTTTTGCCATAAAAAGAAACTGGAAAAATCTGACTGCGGCAGCACTAGGTCCCTACCCTTCAGAATAACCTTCCTCTTTTATCTTTAGACCCCAATGTAGATGCTCTTGCAATAAATCAATGGATCTCCACGGCTGTTGAGGCCGTTGCTCCGGCTAGAATGGTGAAGTCTTGTAGACTGTCTCCATCGGCGCCTTGGTTCTCTGATTTACTCAGAGAAGAAAAGAGGAGGTGCAAAAGACTTGAACGCTTGTGGAGAATAAACTATTGCGACTTAGCTAAAGCAATCTACAAAAAGGCTCTGAAAGATTTTCATAAGTCGCAAAAAATAGCCAGAAGAAATTTTATTGTCTCAAGTATCCATAAGGCAGATAATTCCAGCAAAGAGGTGTTTAAGGTAGTACAGACCTTCTTTAAGCCAAAAGCAATAGAGACTGAAGTGCAACCTTCCCTAGCCTTGTGTGAAGATATTTCTAGCTTTTTTGATAATAAAATTTTAAAGGTCTACGACTCCTTTTCAGCACCCATGGTAACTGAGAAACCGGACACACCTTTGGAAGCAGTGGAGGTTCCAATGTTTACAAATTTTCTACCCATTTCACATCAGGATGCACTGGCTGAAATCCAAAAATGTAGATCAGGTGCCCCAGATGATCCTTCCCTCCTAAACTTTGGAAAATGCTGTCTCCATCTCTCACTGGTGTGCTAGTTCATATCTGGAACGTATCTCTTGGAACTGGCATTTTTCCCGACAAGTGGAAACACGCTACCCTTCTCCCTTTGAGAAAGAAACCCAATGGTGACCCAGGAGATCTCAACAATCTTAGGCCAATCTCCTTACTGCCTGCTCCGGGTAAAATGCTAGAGAAGCTGGTTCAGCGGCAACTGACCAACTTTGTTGAGAACAATGCCGCCCTGCATGATACACAATCTGGTTTTCGGGCAGGCTATAGCACGGAGACTGCCCTCCTGGAGGTGGCCGAGTCGGTGAGATGGTCGTTAGATTCAGGGGCTTCAGTGGTACTGGTGCTCCTGGATCTGTCTGCAGCTTTCGACACCGTCGACCACACCATGTTGGTGCAGAGATTGCAAGACACAGGTTTTGGGGGAAGGTTTTGACCTGGCTGAAATCATACTTAAGCGGCCGTACCCAAAGAGTTGCTTTACAACCATTTGAATCAAAACCTAAAGCCCTATGGTGCGGCGTCCCTCAAGGCTCCGCGTTGAGTCCTTTACTTTTTAATTTGTACCTAGCCCCTCTTTTCTCTTTGATTGCCAACTGGGGTGTGAAGGCAATCTCCTACGCTGACGACACCCAGCTGGTTTTCCCTTTTCAGGAGCGAACGACAGAGGCTTTTATGAATTTTAAAGGTTGTTTGAGAGACATAGCCATATGGATGAATACAAACAAACTAAAACTCAATGCGGGAAAAACAGAGGTGCTGTTTTTCGGCAATGGCCCTGTGCCTGCTTCAGATCTGTGGTGGCCAGTAGAAATGGGCCCTCCGCCTTCTCCTAGCACGAGTATTAAAAATCTAGGGGTGAGATGGGAGGCGGATCTCTCTTCTCGGCCCAAATCCAACAGGTCACCGCTTCGTGTTTTAGTAAAATGAGAAATCTTCGTAAATTTCTTCATTTTATGCCAGAAGATTGCCGTAAAGCCGTAGTCCATGCCACAGTGACATCCAGGCTGGATTACGCAAACGGCCTATATCTTGGCCTGCCTAAATATTCGATTAGACGTCTGCAGATGGTGCAGAATGCGGCTGCGAGACTAATTAGACGCATTCCTTTTCGACATCATGTCTCTCCGCATTTACAGGAACTACACTGGCTCCCGGTAGCCAAAAGAATTGAATTTAAGGCCTTGACTTTGGCCTATCGGGCTCTTCAGGGAAGATGTCCTAGCTATCTTAAACAAAGACTTGGCCGGTATAAGCAAAATCGCTCTCTGCGGTCAAACTCTCAGAATTTGCTCCACGCTCCCCGCTTTGCGAAAGCCCGTCTGGGCGGTAGGGCGCTCACAGTAAGAACGGCTAAATTGTGGAATGCCCTACCTGGGTTTCTCCGCCAAGCTAACACTGAGACCAGTTTTAGAAAAGCGCTGAAGACATGGCTCTTTAGCAACGATTAGGCCTGACTTCAGTGCCTAAACTTATGTGCACGCACTGCTTGCTGCTAGAGCGCCGGGACACCTCTGTTTTTGAGGTAGCTGTTCGCGCTATATAAATTTCAGTATTATATAAATTTCAGTATTATTATTTCAGAGACAAAATTACATTTGCAAATTATGCAAATTACGAGTCAGAAGATAATACAAACCCAAAGATTAATGAAATACCACCCCCCTGGCCAAGGGAGTAGTGGGGGTCCCATGAAATAGAGTCAGGAAACAAAGATTTCAGGAACGGGACAGGACAAGGACAGGAATAGCTAGGCCTCTCTGCAAACCGACGGACAGCGACGCATCTCCCCTCTCAATCTCCTACCGCTGCAGCTCTAACCACACCCCCAAAGGCACCCCAGTTATACCCTAAAACCTACATGTCCTACCCACATTAATTGAAACATTACACAGAATTTGACCGCTCATTGGATGCTTGGGGAGGTGGTGTATCACACCACCGTGATTTCATTCAAAATTCTTCATACCCATTCTTCTACCCCCTTTCCCATTACATATTGGTTGACCAGTCTATACAATTTTGTTCCTGCTACATTTCATTAATTTCGCACAAATTTCTCAGCCACGTCTGCAGAAGAAGTCTTGAGTCCCACGTCAGTCTCATCTTTTGGCAGGCAAACAATGTTCTCTGAGCTGATCAGCCTTGCACTTTTATTCATCATCCGCAGCGCTCAGCACTTCTGTCTGTCTTGTCAGGTCATTTTTGCTCATTTTCCAGCCCCTCATCTATCCAGTCAATTTAAGAAAATACAGGCCCATTCGGCTCACTATGACGAAATAAACACATACATTCATTAATTACATGGAAATGCATCTTTCACTGTTTACCACCCACCTTTACACTATTTCCTATTAATATTTTCTTAGCATAAGCTTCATGCAAAGCGGCATTATTTATTGTCGTTTTTAAAGCAAGATGCAAGATGCGAAATGTGGCCTAAATGTGCATTAATTTAGTTTCTTTTGAAAAAAAAAATATATATTTTTTCCGTTTCTTTTGAAACGCAATGTAAAAAACGGCTTAGTTCTTTCATGCATTAGTTCACATTAGTGCACGCATGCGCAAAGCGGTTTCCCATGTAGCTCATGTGATTTGCGTGTTAGTTTTCACTGCACACTCTTAGTAAGTATTTAGGGGGAATTAATTCGAGCAGGTCTCTTTTTGCGAAACCCTTCTCCATCATACTCATAAGAAAAATCGAATTAAGGCAGCACAACACAGTTTAAAAGTACTCATGAGAAAAAGCTACAGATGTTATATATTAGCTTATATAACCATGCTAAAACATGTATGTACCTTGAGAACTATTACTGTACAGTGTATTAATAGAAACCAGCAATAAATGCATTTAAAAAAAAGAGTTATACATTTGCTTCAATAATGCTCACAAAAGAGTCTTCAGAAAATCCACTTCAAACTAATTTAGTGCATAGGAAAAGTGGGAATCATCAAAAACTGCAGGCAAACCAATGATGGGGAACTACGCAAGGCTGACCCTACTTACAAACAATAGAAATTGAGTGTGAGAAGCTGATCTAACCTGCTCCTTAAAGAACAACTTTGCTATTGGCATGCTGTTTTCAACTAGAGTTCCAATGCCGCATTTTAGGCTTTCCTGTTGTTTGGGACTTCCTGCTAGAGTGATTCCAAAAAGTACTCTAATACTTCAGAAGAAGACTGGTTATACTGGGTAGAGTTAGGGTGGAGGAAACAGTTCCTTCCCCATGAGAGTATTTAAGTATGTTTAATTTTGCCTGCATTGTTTATTTGTATTATTAGATTTTATCTTTTGCATTGTTTTTTGATTGGTTCTTTAAACACTGGACTCAATTCACAAAACATTTTCTTTGAGTATGTTTCCTACTCCTGTCTTGTGTGTAATTTACATCTGAATTCCCAGGTCTGATTCATGGAGCATATTCTGCAGCTAGTCGTTTCTTAGTCCAGGCATTGGTAGTACTTTGGTAGGACGTATTCATGTGAAAAATATGCTGACACATCACTAAAGGCTTTGTGAATCAAACTGTTTAGTTTCCGTGAGTGAGCATGCGGTAGTGCTGGAAATGTATGAATAAAACACATCTAAGCCCGAAGTACAAAGAGGTTTTAGCGTATGCATTTTGCAGAACGTATATGAAGGTTGCTAAGTTCTAAGTGAGTTGGGTTTTTGCATAAAAATTGAGACTTTCACAAGGTTTATATCCATAAGCATAATTTGTGTACAGGGTCAAAGGCATCACCAGATTATCCTAATCCACCTCCAAACCAATAATTTATGAGAAACAAAGAAACAGAGACATCTTGTGTTGGAAATGGCCCTTTTTTCCGGGTCACCCCAAAACTTTTTCCGTTCCTTCTCCACCTTTCTGACATCGTTTTTGCTGGTATTAGGACTCTGCACACTTTACCACTGCTATCCAGTGCTACTGTGATTGTGCTCTCTCCCCTAAACATGGTAATATTGGCTCATACCCAACTGGCAAGTTTAATTTACTTATAAGTCCCTAGTAAAATGCACTACCTGTGCCCCGGGCCTGTAAATTAAATGCTACTAAAGGCCCTGCTGCACTGATTGTGTTACCCACTTAAATAGCCCTGTAACCATGTCTCAGACCTGCCATTGCACAGCGTGTATGTGCAGTTTACACTGCTATTTTGACCTGGCCAAATAAACTATTTTCTAGGCCCAAACCTTCCTTTTTAATACATGGAAGTCACCCCCAGGTTAGGCCCTGGACAGCACAGAGGGCAGGGTGCAATGTTTTTAAAAAGCAGAAAGTGCACTTTTAAGTTTTGCATGTCCTAGTAGTGAAAAACTCTTAAATTCGTTTTTTACTACTGTGAGGCTTATATCTCCCATAGGATAACATTGGGATTACCTTACTACATTTTATAAGTGCAATTTCAATGATAAGATATAACTGACTCAAGTTTGGTGTCTCTGGAATCCTAATTTAAAACCCTAATTTATGGTGAAGTCAGATTTTAAGTTACAATTCTGAAAATGCCACTTTTAAAAGTTGGCATTTTCTTCCTTCAGCCATTTGGTGCATGTAGCCTGTCTCTGATCACATGATGGGGTGCAGTTGGCAGTTGGAATTTGTGTATTCTTCCTGGATAACCATACACAATGGAAGCTTAGGTGTGTCTCAATGGGCATTCTCCGGCAGGATGGGAGGGAGGATCTAGGCACAGCATCACTTTCACCTGAACAGGCTGTGTCCTGTCCACACACAGGGCAGGAAGGGAGGACGTCTGTGCACCTCAAAGGCATGTCTTTGAAGTCTCCCCCACTTCAAAGGCACCACTGGGTAGAAATACTGGACCTCAGACACCACCACTTCAGTACACATCTGGACCTGTGGATATTCTGCCAGGAAGAAGGACTGCTGTGCTGCTGAAGAACTGCCACTCTGATGGACTGTACCCTGTTGGACTCCTGCTTTGCTGTGCTGATCTGCTGCCTGCTGCCCTCCTCCCTGGGTGAGAAGGACTGGACCTGCATCACTTAACCGCAGAGCCCAGAGTGACTCCAAGGGCTAGCTGGGTGGCCTCCTGATCTGAAGCCTCAGGGACATAACAGGCTTTCAACCCCTGCACATGGACTCTGCCATCTGTGAGCCTTCCTTTTCAAGTGGTGCCACTCCAGTTCTGGACCCTTGGAAGTGGGCCTATGGTGCTTGCCAGCGGAACTGACGTATCTTCTCTGCTGAGCGACGTATCCCCGAGCAGAACTGGCACACCTCCTTGGCTGAGCGGCACATTCCTGAGCACAACCAATGCATCACCACCGCTGCATGGATTGGACCTGTCACAAAAGACTGGCATCGTCACCGCCTCCCGCATCTTTGGACTGATGCATCGCCTTCGGAACGGGCGCTATATTACGCCTGCTTTTCCTGGCGTAAGCTCTTCACATCTCTTGTCGACAGCAGACTCAACGATGATGCCAGAACTCTGCATTGCAGCTTCACCCCTCATCGGAGATGGCGCATCGCCTTGGCTGCTCCTCGTATTCTCGACACCGGACTTCTCATCACAAGTCCCATTGAGACGATCCTCAATGTCCACGCATCAGGACCTCATACTGCAGCCTCGCCACATCTCAGAACTGACGCATCACCTCTGCTGCGTGACTTATCACCTCTGCTGCAAGACACATCTTTGACTCGGATACACACCGCGCTCCGCAACCAGGATTTAAGGTACTTTCTTCAGCGGGCCTAACTGGGTCCCTGTAGCCGGCTCGCACTCCTTCGCAGTTGGCCTCAATTTGTGACTTTGTCCAGGTCCGACGCAACCAGATTTTTCCTATTGGTGTTTGTGCTTTTTGGGGCTATTTTTCACTATAAACTTTCAAAATCAATAACTCCGGTTCTACTAATTGGATTTTTGGTCTTGTTTTATTTGTTAAAATCAGAACTGTTTTTTGAACCTGGTGTGGAATCATTTTGTGGTGTGTTTTCACTGTCTTATTGTTTGTAGTGCTGCACAAATACTTTACACAAAGTCTCTAAGTTAAGCCTGACTGCTCTGTGCCAAGCTACCAGTAGGTGAGAACAGGATAATTTAGGGTTTGCCTGCCTCACACCCTGACAAGGATTGTTGTTGCTGCTAGACCATAGTTCATACTCCTGTCAACCAGTAACCCAGTTTCTAACATCTTGTCAGCCACTTTCATATATACAGAGTCCACCATCAGTAAATTAAAGTCCATCTGTACAGCCATACCATGTCATCAATATATTTTAACTCATACCCTGGAGACATCTCACGCACCAATCATTGATAAACCAATTAGTGCCTAATAACTGAATATGTTCCGGGACTGCCATGTTGGTAGGGAAGTGATGTTTGTAAGAACTTTAGAGAGATAGTACAGACTAGTGCTCCATATAGTTTTAAAGTTGTTACAGTGGTTTGTTAGCTTCCATCACTACCCAGAATCACTCATTCCAGTGGGTTTAGGGGGAGGATCCTTCTTCTTCCAGTGGTGGGCGTGCCTAGTTTTTGCTGCTCCCAATCAATTTCAAGTCAGTAGGTGCTCAGCTTTTTATTGGTGGCACTTCCTTTTTATAATAAATAAGGTGTAATGCAAAATACAATATCCAAAAACTGAAAACGGAAAAATCGATCTCTAAATTTACTTAACTGTGAAAACCCTACGGAGGTTTTCACAGCCCTGTTCATCAGTCCTGAGGCTGGGCTCATCTTTTTAAAAATTTCCTCACATATCATTTTCTCAAGTAATGAAATCCCTCCATTGCCATAGACTTAGTCCTTTTAATTTTTAGCATGCACTCTCAGCGTGAGGGCATATCCTTCGGTGTCCACGTTTGTGAAATGAGGGTTCTAACCATGGGTCAGTCAAAGTACAGCTAAAATACACCAGCATGTCCACACAAGGTTATAAGTGAGATCATTCATTGTGTGCAAAAATATTATCTTGTAAAAATATCATAGCTATAATATTAGATTCCATTACAATACCATATTTGGTACCTTTCATTACATTTTTGATACACCTTTGCTTAAATCCTTTACTGCACAGTCTGTGGAAGGTCATATCAAGTACTTCAGCATCCTTTCTTTTCTGAAGTGGGGAAAAAATATTCTTCAACTGAAAGCATTTATGAAAACTATCCAAAAACCAAATCGCCACTTTTCGCTGCACCTTTTAATGGCTGCATTACTCACAACCCCATATCTAGACCTAATTTAGGCACACCTTTTTGTTACACTTTGGGAATCTGGCTTGTCGTTTCTCCCAGCACAGCTGGGTGCTACCAGCATGGGAAGCAAACTTCTTTACTAACCAGTTTGCTCTTTCGAAACAACATTGCACACATCTACATAAATCACAAAGGGTGTGGAATTAGATTTTTTAAACTATTTTGGGCTATAAAATTTAGCCGTGAACCAGGGGGGGTTCATATTCTTTTGGCATTACCAGTAACTCAGCAGTACTATATTAATAACTCATTTTGGGAACTGCTATCCTCCACAGAATATTGTACACAGCTGCCAGATAATACAACTCCATATCTAAGCGAGACTGCCCCCCCTCCCGCCCCCTTCTAATGAAGCGCAGGATTTTTCCTCGACAACTTTGGTCTTTTAGCTCCCAAAATGAATTAAGTGATCATGATTTCAAATAATTTCTTACTATATTTTTAAGTTATTCAATGCTGTGAAACAAAGTAATACAATTTTTATAATATAAAACATAAAGTGATCATACCAATGCTTGTTTCAGGTAAAAGGGGAGAGTTTGGTTCAGGAAAAGGCGCTGTGGTAATATGACCATCTTGATGAGATTGACTCTGCCCACAACAGAGAGTGATGTATGCCCCCAAATCTCAAACTTCTCATAATTTCAAAAGTCAACTACAATTTGAATGATAAATATCCCCGGCGAAAGTAGAAACTGGGATTCCTAAGTAGCAGGTGATGGCTAACCATGCTCTGGAATGGAATTCTCAGATTTACGAGCTACGACTGGTTAGCAGGGCCTCTGTTTTTGTCTCATTAGTTTTATACCCAAAGATGCTGGAAGGTTTGCTAATTACTTTGTAAACTTGTTCAATGTGATCCTTCTGTGGAAGTAAATAGGGCCATGTAATCCTCAAATAGTGCATCCAGCACTGCTGGGGACACCCGCACTGAGACTTCCTGTCTGACGTATCAAAAAAAAAA
Organism: Calotriton arnoldi; assembly: GCA_963921515.1. NCBI lineage: Eukaryota > Metazoa > Chordata > Amphibia > Caudata > Salamandridae > Calotriton > Calotriton arnoldi. The sequence goes on along the minus strand of CAWUFW010003125.1, from coordinate 770,203 downwards.
AATCATGAATCTGGCAAATGATAAAGGGGGCAGAGGATACCATTGGCTGATGCCTCGCTCTATCAATATCACTTACCAGGTTCATGCTAATTATCAGTTCTGCCTCAACCCTGATACAATGAAAGGATCAGCCTGGTGAACTGGGAAGTTGAATTAATTTCTTCAAATATGATATGCAATTTGGTTACCTTCTCTGAACCTCAAAAATGCATACCACCAAGGGAAGCTAAAGAGTCTCCACCAAATCTTTCATTTCATATAGACAATGAAAGTTGGAGACAAGTAGACTACTTAGAATGAACCTGGTGTTATTGAATTCTATGAGCCCATAAATTATTCTTGCCTACCTTGGCTGTATGAACCCCATAGTTTAGGATTCTTGCCAAGTTTTGGAAACAAAATCAAGTCGCCTTGACGAAATAATAAAGGGGGATCACCACCATGCGTAATATAAATGTATTTTTTATGGAGACTACTACAGCACTAATGTGTTGCTTAGTAGCCACTTTAGGGCACTTAGGAAGAGAGAATGAAAAGGAGGAACAATAGGGTAAATGGTACTGAGAGCCAAAAGCCAAATGAATTACCAGAATGAGGGAAAATGAAAATTGGGGATCTGCCGATTTTGGTCCATACCTAGGTAGGACCAATGCAAGATGATGTGTGTCAAAAAGATCTCTTAAGAATATGGTTTGTCATACCTCTCCTACAGAGAAGATAGCTCCCTTGATCCTTTATTGATGGCTCTAGCTCATTCCAGAGGAAGAACCATGGGACATTTTGTTTCTCTAACTGTGACTTTCCTTTTTGGGCTTGTTTAGAACAAGAAAAGATGAGGTGGCATGGATTGGCCAGAATTTGGAAGCAAAGTGGGCCTTTAGCCATGGAGAGGAAGTCAGGGAGGTGCTTCAGGGTTGGTGAGAAGGGTTCGCACATGGTTGGGACATGTCCTCACTTCTTACTTTTGTATTCTTTGTAGATTTTGGATTTGACACTTTGGGGGAAATCTGGCATAGAGACTATTGCAGTCGTACATCCTAGAGAGGCTCAACACTCCTTTCAGTATAATGAAGTGAGGGGAGTGAAGAAGAGGTTGGATTTTCCTGAGCACGCACAGTTGGACATTTGAGATCTTTACCGATGCCTTTATTTTTAGTGCAGAAGGACATTTTTGTATCAAAGATTATTCCAAGGTTTTTGTTATGTTGATGGGGTGGAGGGCCTCCCCAAATTCATAGGCCAGGTAAGTGGTTGGGTTTGATTGGTTTTTTGACCCATGTTCAAACATGGGAACCTAAGTTTTGTCTCCCTTGAGACACTGAAAGCTTTCATTCATCCAGGAGATGATTTGATTCAAGTGATATTGCTAAGAGTAGTTGAGTATCGGTTCATTGCAGAAAGATCTGGGAACCATGCTTATTTGGAACTGGGGATAAAATATGTCAATGAGTTGGGTGAAGGGTGCATATAAACATCGATCTTGACATTGATATTAAATAATTGTGACAGCAATGAGCTTTGAGGAACAATATGCCAGACAAGTTTCAATATGAATTGTGACAAGCTGATCCTGATTTTTTGTCAATGAACTGATCTCAAGTCCTTCCGACCACTGTGGAAGATTTGCTGGTCTACTGTGTCATATGCAGCAGAAAGGTCAAGGAGGATCGATTTTGCCGATTGTTCCAAATCACAGAAGTCATCAAATATGTTTATGAAAACTTATTCTGTGCCTCTTCCTCATCTAAAACCATATTACTGGTGATGAAGGAAGTTACTGTTTTTCATTTCACATTTCACAGAATTCAAATTTATTCAAAAGAATCTTCTGACTTTTTCTCTGCAATTGACATTATACCTAGGTGCACACATATTTATAAATAGGCCCTCCAGCTAGTCTTCCTCATGGTGTTGCTATTCTCTAACCTGAACAAAATGTACACTGAGATGTGATCAGTTAAAACTGTGTGTTTGGGGGGTGGGCAGTAGCGACTCGTGGAGGGAGTGCCGCGGGTCGGTGGGGCGGGGCGGGGGAGGAGCAGGGTGGGGGGGTAGTAAACTACGGCATACGGCTGAACAGAGATAAGTAAATAAATAAATAAATAAAACTAATTTCGTTGCACGCGCTGCATCGCATTTGGCAATGCAACGCGCGCAATGAAATTTGTTTTATTTATTTATTTGTTTACTTACCTCTGTTCGGCCGTATGCCGTAGTTTACCCCCCACCCTGCTCCTCCCCTGCCCCGCCCCGCCCCACCGCCCCGCGGCACTCCCTCCACGAGCCGCTACTGGGGCTGGGGTATTTTTGCCTCCTCGAGTGCCAACACCTAAGACCATAGGATGTAATCTAATCACACTTGGCTCTGGTATTTCCTTGAGAAACCGGGTGATTTTATTCCAGTGTCTCTTAGATCTCAACTTTGCTGAGGCACCCAAATTGGTTCCCACATATGAGTCCGTCTGTAGTAGTGAGGCTGTCTGGTTTACGTTTCATACCTAATGCTTGCAAAGTTACCATATTGGCACAGCCTGCATGAAAAACTGCTTCTGGTGCTTCCACCTTCCCAGGCGCTGATAACCTTGGCATAAGACTTTAAAATGTCCACTCGTAACCAAAACTGTTACAGCCTGGTTCTCAAACTAATTGGAAATATGTAGCCACAGGTTTCTGACCTCAAATAGGTGAGGATTTCAGCCTTTATGGAATTAATGGAAGTTTTTAGGTGAGGCTTTGAGTCACACTCTTGCAAACATTTTGTTCATTCCAATTTAACATGCATAAACATACATATGTATATTCTGACACGAATATCATAATCTCCAGTGCAAACAAATTTGTTAACCTTTATTGTTTTTCTCCATTGAGGAACCACTTCCAATAGAACCCACAAATGTAATGGTGTATACCATTCCACTTTCCACCCTGAAAAGAAATGCACTCCTCTCCTTGTCTGGAATATATTCAGGACCTCTTCCAGGTTCTGAATGGTCTTAAGAAAAGTTTGTGCATACTCACAACATGTTAGTTTGAGGATGATCACAAAGCTACAAGCATCTTCACTCTGTAATCTTCACTCCTCACCTAGTACTCATCGCTGCTTGGAGATTTGCTTACACAAAATTTGGTATGAGTAAATCCTTTTTTCCAGGTGCAAAGCCAACTTTAATAATTCCAAATATTGTTTTGCATTTATTAAACAAAAAGGTATCTGCATGTTTAAGTCAAAATAACATGTGCAAATAATTTTGAGACTTAGACCCTTAGTGTGTGCAGTTTTTTCCAATACCATTGTGTTAAGAAAACAAATGCCAAGTCCGGTGAGTTTATATGAAGATTTATTGGTACAATAGATAACCACCAGTTGCTCCAGCCTTGACTATTAACGATCTGTGTAATCGCTACCGATCGTTCCAACCTTCTCAGAACCACACAACAAATTCCATCCCCTTAAGGATTCCATTGTTCAACATACCACATGGCTCGATAAACCATAATGTGGCAGCACGAGATGCCATAGCACATCTCCCCCCCTTACCGAGCAAGTAAAGTAAAAAAGAATAGGAAAATATTAACAATTTAAATGGAAAAGGAAAAAATACATAAAATGTTACAGTTGATTGAAATAGCAAAACAATCAAATTCTTGCAATTAAATGTAATAACACAAAGATATACATCAAAAAATGTATCTAGAAAAATCCTTCATATGGACTCACAATAGGAAATCACTGTGCCAGAATGACTTTCTTTTGAAATCTCTTAAAGGTCTTTCAGAGTTACAGCCACGATAACTTACAGAAGGTTTTGTCTCATCCAAGTTCAGCAGGATGCACTTCCCAATGCATCTCACCACCCTGGACATATTCCATACGTCACCAGAATCAAGAACAAGTAAATTTTTTCTTACTTCACTGATCAGGAAAGGACCCATGAATTTTGACCTCCCCTTTTTCACATAATTTGGCCTCACCATCACCGTATCTCCTTCTGACCACTTGATGTATTTCACTGCATTCTTGTTATCATACCTAGACTGATATTTCTGTTGATGCCATTTCCTTTGGACATTCTGCTCAACTGGAGGAAATGTAGTAGGACTTATCCAAAAACCATTTAAGTTCAACCACGCAGGACTGAGTTTCGAGGATGGTCTTATGCCGGTAAGCAAAAAGAAAGAAGATTCAACAGTGATACAATATGGAGAGTTACAGAGTGCCCACCATGTTTCACGTAAAACCTCTTTAAAAGGTAACTTCCTGTGTACTGCCCTTTGAACTCAACTCTTCACTAATCTGTTCATCCTCTCTGCTACACCATTAGCTTGTGGTGAATTCAGTGCCATTTTATAATGTTTCACCGACAAACCAGACAAAAATTCACTAATTTCCAGAGAAATTAACTGTACCCCATTGTCAGCTATCAAGCCCTCAGGAACACCTTTATACGACAACTCTAGGACTACACCTGAATCTATTCTGGGCACACATTTAGTTACCACCCACTTGGATATTTAGGTTACCAATAAAAGTACAAAACACTCACTGGGAGCCAATAATTCAAACAGTCCTGCAATAGCAATACCTAATTTCGTCCATGGCTGGGAGGGAACTTCCACTGGTGCCAGAGGTGCCTTGAGCATCAATTTGTTTTTGATATTCCGAGCGCACAAAACACATTCCTTAACTACCAATTCAACGCTGTGCTAGGTTGACTAGTTTTTTTACTCAAAGCCACTGGAGGAACCATTCTGTCTCCCCTGCAGACCTTTTTGTCCCGAATACAAAGTTCCTCCCTTCAATTCCTGAGAGACTTCCTTAAGATCAGGCCAGCCCTTCACTATATATTCCCTCAGCACATGTAACTCAGCATCCTTCTTTAGGGTATCTGTCAACTCCTCGTCATTAACCGCAATTTCACATATCCAACCCACCAGACATCCCTCATCCAACAAGTTCTCACTTCCAATGGGTAATCTGGACAAACAATCAGTGGCATAGTTTTTTGGCCCTGGAAAGTATTCCACTACAAAATTAAATTCCGACAGACCTTCCATCCATTTCCTCAAGCTTGGTGAAATAAGGTCAGCCAATCTGCAAGAGAAGATTTGTGTCAATGGACAATAAACAGATCTTACAGAGAAAGGTATCCCCCATGCATAACTCTTGAAATGCAATATGGCCCAATAAATTGCCAAAGCTTTACTTCAATTTCAGAGTTGCGCTCCTTCACACCTTTCAATGAATACGAAGCACATGCCACCACCTTCTCTTCACCATTCACATGTTCAGTCAAAACTGCACCCAACCCACATAAACTTGCATCCCTGTAAAGGACTGTCTTTTTACAGGGATCAAAGTGGCCCAAAGTTGACAAAGCCCTAATGCTGTTTTAATATACTTAAGAGCGGACTCGCACTGACTCGACCAGTCAACTTTCACATTTTTCTTCAGTAATAATCTCAAAGGCAACAACAAACTGACAATAATAGGAATTAATTTAGAACAAAATTCTGGCACCCCAAGGAAAGATTATAATTGGTTCTTGTTGACAGGTAGGTGCATGTGCCTGTACTATGCTTTTGGCTAGACCTAGTTTAGGGCTCACCCCTTCACTAGATATAGTGTGACCAAGATATGTTACTCTGAATTTGCACTTCTCCTTTTTGAGAGTGAGACCTGCATCATGTAACCTGCACAGAACAGACCTGAGGACTGCATCATGTTCTTTTTGATCTTTCCCTTGCACCAAAATATCATCCTGGAAGAACAACTCCACGGAAAGACCTACTAAGATCCACTTCATAACTCTCTGGAAGCTTGCCGCCGCTGATGCTAAGCCAAAGGGCATCCGTATGAACTTGTAAGCCCCTAGAGAAGTCACAAATGATGTGAGATGCCTTGACTCTGGGTGCAGTGGAATCTGGTGGTAGACTGAGGAGAGATCCATCAAACTGAAACGTTTTGCAACCTTGATTAAGGCCAATATTTCAGAGATGTTGGGTAGTACTTGCCGACCCACCTATATGTGTTTAATCAACCCTCTAAAATCCATGCACTACCTGGTCTTTTTACTCCATCCTTAGGTGCCAGAACTACAGGAGCAAGCCACTCCGAAAACATAATCTCTTTAATTACCCCACAATTCAGCAACGTTAGGTACACATGAAGTAGCACTTTGTTTCAGGATGATCTTGTGTACAAAATGTATGACCATTCCCAAATTTTCACCAAACCTGCTAAGGAACTCCTTTATGAGCTCACATGGTTGTTGTGGTGAGCCTCAGCAAGGCCTACCAGTGCTTAGGGTTCTCCCTTCTCTGCACAGAGTCCTCAGACACTTAGGAAGAAGTTGGCATAGAAACTGGAAATAGAAAAGACAGAGTTTATTCAACCTCATGAGGTGGAGCTACATTCACACACATCACCCTTCAGTAATGCATGAAGTAGCACACTGAATGGAAGGATCCTGGTCCTTTTATACCCACACAGGGGCTCAAATGAAGGCGGTACTAACACAAATGCTGGTTTTAGGCACATATAAGGTCATACAGAGAATGCACAGTCGACAAGTGGGTGGAGCTAACAGTTTCTACTTTTAGTAGACACATCCTGACATTTATAAACTCGGAACAGCTGCAAGCTCAACTGAGCATGTGCAAAGCAAGAGGAACTAAATATAACTTGTCTCTAGGCAGATTTCAAGAGTAGTTAACAGGAAGGTAGGACAGAGCACATGGCGAGCACATGGTAGCACATGGCAGCCAAAATGGCTGCCAGAAATACAAAATGGATTCCACAAAGCGGACAATTTAGCCTCTAAATACAGGCTGTCTTCAGCTAATGCTTATCTTTAATGCTGCCAAATTACAACAGACGACCCTTTCAGCATTGGCTGAAGACATTCGTTTATCTGGGGTAATCTAGATATTCATCCCGTACATCTATTAACATTATTTCGGCCACCTCTTTATTCAACATTTGTTGGGCCTTTGTTTCAGCAATGTTCCCTCTGGCAGGTATACAAGCAGAGATGCAAATGGAGCAAAGCATTGGACCACATTGGATACATACGCAGCATGTAAAAAATATTGTAATTATTACACACAGGATAGTCAGTAGCTTCCAGCCCCAAGCAGAAACAAGAGTCCATAACCATCCAGCAAAAGTCCAAGTTCCAGTCTCTGGATGAATTTCTGCAGCAATCTTATGCAATTTTGATATTGCGTCATATACTGAAGGTGAGTGATCTGGTATGAATACACAACAGCTGCTACCGATGATGCGACATGCACCACCTCGATCAGCCAAAATTACGTCTAGCACCATCCTATTCTGGAGTGCTACAATCCTTGCAATCTGTAGTTCCTCTGTAATGTTCCCAAGTGCCATAGCTGTCTGATTGGTAACAGCTTCCACAACACGAGTTAGTCGTCGGATTTTCCTGCTGTTTAATGCAGCACCCACAAAGAAAAATAAGCCCAAGTTGAAATCAACATATTGTTGTAGGGTAGTGTCGGTTTGGTCAACTTCATCCATACTTATTGTCCTCTTATTTCTGTTTTTGGAAATGTCATTGTACAGTTTAAAATCACGGTGATACAATGCAGGTGCCAGAAACACAGGGGGCAACAGAAAAGATACATAACAGATTCCTGACCACCCAACAGGTAATTGATAATATCCGTTATTTCCACACACAAAATACGTGTTATGCGAGGCTGTGAAAGTGCTCTTATTGGCACCTTCAATGGTCAGGATTACAGTACACTCTCTCCTCCCCACTGGAATTCTTCCAACACTACAAATACACAAATCTGCTTTAGCTTTTGTCACAGAAATCACAAAAGGTCCAATGTTCTTTATTATTTTCACATTTGTGAAAACATATGGTGTTGAAATATTGTCCGGTTGATACTCTTCCCATTCCCATTTAGTCCCTTTGGCTTGTGGATAACCTTCTTTATTTTGATAACATACTTTATTAAGTTGAAAAATAATCCCACCTACTGAAGGCTTTCCATATGCAAACAAGAGCGCATACCAAGCTTGACAAGAACCATTGTGAGAAAATGGAAGAGGAATAAAAGGTGTTCCTCCTTTCTTTTGATGTGCAGGTATCATCCCACACACCCAACAGTTGGTAGTATTTGTAGCATTGTGAGTATGGTGCAACATCTGGATAAAAGTATTGTTTAGATAAGATTGTCGATGCTTTTGCTCATGGTAAGGAAGAGTAAAGTAGTGGTGTTCCACGGGTACTGGTGTAGTGGCAACAAAAAGCTGTCGAACAGGAGCCACCTTCTCGATGTACCATGTAATTGCTGCCATAGCCACCATAGCAACAACAAACCCTACAGCACAAATGACTCTTTTGTTAGTCATTTTAGCAGCAGTAATGATTGATTTTTCTGAAAACTTGTTGAAAACCGTCGTTGGAGCTCTTCTCCCTGGGCAGCCGCTGATTTCTTCACCATGGGCCAAAGCGGGTGTCACTACACTAATACAGGGCTGATCCCCCTCCCCTTGCCACAATGGCTCTCCGTTTCACTAACCCAGGGCGGTAGCTCAACCAGTCTTTTTCAAAACTGCAGATTCTTTCCTCGGTCTTAATTGATATCTGGATACTCCAGTGATCGTGTGGTCCGGGAAGACTTCCGCAGATTCGTCAGGCGAGATAGCTTGGCCTTTCTCCGTCTCCAGAATCTCTCGATGGTCGGTCAACACAGCAGGTTCCACCAAGGCAGGCGACACACGTTTGCAGTGTGTGCTGTGGATCCAATTCTTTCTGTTTGTCACTCGAACTGCTGTCCTTGTCGCAAGGAGCACCTGCTCTGGTCCTCGCCACCTTGGCTCCAAGCTGTTCGATCTGTCGAAGACCTTGACCATTACATGGTCACCAGGACGGAGTTCGTGGGCCTCACCTGTAGATCTGTCAGGAAGAGCTTCTCGAACCTGTTGATGAATAGAAATCAAACTGTCAGTTAACTGTGCCAAATAATCATTCATCAGAACACAAGGAACATCATGTATGGGGCGTGGCTTAGGAATTCCCCAAATGTTCATCGGTCTCCCAAACACCACCTCATAGGGGGTAAGACCTGATCGTGAATGTGGCACTGATCTTATGGATAGTAATGCCAAAGGTAGTGCATCTGGCCACTTTAGGGACGTGGAAGCCAGTATTTTCGCCAACTTTGATTTTAAAGTAGCGTTATACCTTTCCACCAATCCTGCTGATTGCAGGTGGAAAACTGTATGGAATTTCTGTTTGATCCCTAATCCTTTCAGGACATGCTCAACAACTTGCCCAATAAAATGAGGTCCATTGTCACTCCACAAAAGTTTGCAAACACCGTATCTAGGGAAAAACTCCTTTAGAAGCACCTTTGCTGTGGTGAGAGCAGTATTATCCTTCGTAGGGTATACCTCTATCCATTTGCTGAAGGCACATACCACCACTAGGACATATTTCAGATTATTGCAGCGTTCGAGTTGGATGTAATCCATCTGCAAAACTTCAAAAGGTGCGGTTGGTGTAGCAAACCCTCCTGTAGGAGTTCGTGTCCCTTTTCCAGGATTATACTGCCAACAGATCAAACAGGACTGTACTACCCTTTTGGCTGTGCTAGCAATTTCAGGATGCTCCCAAACTTGTGTAAGCAATTTAGTTATTGCTAGAGCTCCAACATGTGCCAGCCCATGTCCCATTTGAACCATAGGTTGTAAATAGGCCGCAGGCATTTTCCACTTATTCATTTCTTTGTTACGCCAACAACCCTCATCATCTAATATTCCTTCTTTAGACCATTGCTCAAGCTCTTCCACAGAAGCAGATCTCTGTATATCCAATACTTCCTCTCTAGCATCATGCCAACGCTCAGCTTGTGATTTCACTACGTACATGGGTGTAGTGCTTCGCTGCATCGCAGTCTCACGGGCTACGCGGTCTGCAAAGGCATTGCCTTGTCCTATTTTGTCAGTCACTTTCTTGTGTGCGCTACACTTCATAATAGCAACTCTCTTTGGGTATGTAAGTGCAGTCAAGAGATTATGCACTAACTCTCCGTGCATTATCTGCATCCCATGGGATGTAAGAAAGCCTCTTTCCTTCCAGAGTAGGCCAAAATCATGAACCACTCCAAAAGCATAGCGGCTATCCGTGTAAATGTTCACACACAAGTCAGTGCTAAGCTCACACGCTCGTGTCAAAGCTATTAGTTCAGCTGCTTGAGCTGACTTCTGAGGTATGCGAGCTGTTTCCACTACTGTCTCAAGCGTGGTAATTGCATAAGCAGCTGAAGTCGTGCCATCTGGTAACTTCAAACAGGACCCATCAACCCACAGTTCCCCATCTACATCTGGAAGGGGCGTATCTTGCAAATCGATGCGACCCTTTGTCTGTTCCTCAGTAACGAATATACAATCGTGAGGCTCCTTTGACTGAGACTGAGTCGCAGGATATGGCAACAAAGTGGCGGGGTTCAGTGTCGCACATCTCTTCAAGGTAATATGAGGTGCTAGCAGTGTCAATTCGTATCCTGTCAAACGAGCACTAGTTAAGTGCTGAGTCTTAGTCTGATTCAAAAGGGCATCTACTGCATGGGGTACTAGCACCAACAGTTTGTGTGACAAAATTATCCCTTCACTCTGACGTATGGACACAGCCGTCGCTGCAACTGAACGGAAGCACCCAGGTAATGCACGAGCAACAGGGTCAAGAACTGCAGAAAGGTATGCGCAAGGACGCTGTTTGTCCCCGTGTGTCTGTACTAAAACTGACAATGCACATCCTTCTTTCTCATGTACATAGAGTGTAAAAGCCTTCGTGTAATCTGGTGTGCCTAACACTGGTGCAGAGCAAAGAGCTTGTCTCAACTGACAAAAAGCATTTTGACATTCATCTGTCCATGGAAGGGGGATCGGAGTGTTTTTAGTCAAAAGTGCTAGCAAGGGTTTAACAATGTGTGAAAAACCCAATATCCATTGCCTGCAAAACGAAGTCAGACCAATGAATGCACGGACATCTTTCTGCGTGGAAGGTACTGGGGTGTCTAAAATTGCTTGAATGCGATCTGGTGTCAGTGCACGGCCCTCCTTAGACAGAAGGTGTCCTAAATAGGTCACCTTCGGTCTACAATATTGCAATTTCTTTCGTGATACTTTATGGTGGTGTGTAGCAAGAAAAGAAAGCAAAGACAAAGTGCATTTCTCACACTGCTCAGGTGTATCAGCTGCCAACAAGATGTCATCGACATATTGTATGAGAGCCACTCCTTTAGACAAGGTAAAGGAATCAAGCTGTCTCTTCAATGCTTGACTGTAAATACTAGGACTCTCAGTATAGCCTTGAGGAACTCTACAAAATCTGTATGATCTATTATTCAAAGTGAAACCGAACAAATATCGGCTATCAGGATGAATAGGAATCGAGAAGAAAGCGTTCTTCAGATCAATTACAGAAAATGTAGTTGCTGTTGGAGGGACCAAGGTAAGCAATGTCGTTATGTCAGATACTACAGGGTACTGTGGTACTACAATCTTGTTGACTTCTCTCAAATCGATGATAAATCTATAGATCCTAGTGTCAGTATCTTTTTTCAAAATGGGAAGAATCGGACTATTGCAGACATTGTAAGGAACTTCTTCCACAACCCCCACCTTAATTAAATCATGTACAATACGTGTGAGTGCTTCTTCTCCTTCTCGAGAAATTTTATACTGAGGCAGTCTTGGCAATAAAGCGCCCTCCTTGACACTAATATGTACTGGTGGAATAACCATTTGCCCTACATCAGTGTCCGAAGTAGCCCACAAAGTACTAGGGAGTGAGGCTAGTGCAATGTCCTCTTTAACAATACAAGATCTCTCAATCATAGGGTAGTTGTCATTCAAAATAACCCGTACTCCTTCCGGAGAACACCGTATCGTAGCCCTAAAATATTTAAGCATATCAAGACCCACAATATTGTCTGGTGTGTTTGGAGAAAGCAAAACGGACATGGAGCAGTAAACTTATCAATATCAAATGCAAGTGGTTGTGACAATGGGCTAAGGGAAGGTGTTCCATCGAAACCTATCGATGTAATGGTTAAGCCAGACAGTGGAGCCCTTGGAACCAATTGTTTAGACAAGGCGCTACGAGTAGCTCCTGTATCAACCAGAAACTGATCAGTAGAACCCAAAACATGTGCTGTAACATAGGGACCCCTCTGATCTACTGGAACTTCAACTGATTCCTTACCCCATCCTAGGCAATCCTATGCATAAGCAGAATCTTGAAAATCAGAGGGCACATAGTCAGACATTTGATATTGGTTCCTTCTATCAAAAGTGTTAAACCCATTCTGCCCACGTGTATTAGCATCAAACCGAGCAAGATCATTCGCGCTTCCTCTAGGCCCTTGATATCCTGAACGATTTCTCATTTGTCCCCGACCACGTAGATTCTGCTGAGCACGCAGCACTGGACAATCAGAAAGCCAATGTCCAAATTTTTGCAGTACGCACACTGATCAACAGACAAATTCGAACGGGCAGAGGAAGGAAAGGACGAACCATAAGATCCACGTCCACCTCTATCATTATCTCTAGAAGGCGGACCATAAGCTTGAGCCAACATAACCTTTGTTTTCAATTCTTTAGACTTTTTGTCCTCATTACCTTTGGCTTCTAATTCTTGCCGCTCATAATACTGGGCCATAGTTAAAAGAGAAACCGGAGAAGATGTAGTCCATGAACTCTCACTGGCCTTTAAGCGACTAGCTATTCCTGGCAAAAGGTTTGCGACATATTTATCGACAAACAGATGCCTACCCATGTCATCTGTCAATGACTGGCCGCTAAAATCGTGAAATGCTTCTTCAAAGCGTGTGAAGAAGTCAGAAACTGATTCATCTACCTTTTGCTTGCAAGACGCTAGCACTGTCCAATCTATCTTTTTAGGGGGAATGATCGTCTTTAACTTAACTAATATAGCTGCCGGAAGATTTAAAATTAACTGACACGGTTTCTGTGCAGGTTCTCTATCTTCATCTAACCGCTCTAAATCTTTCCACAATGCTCCAAATGTCGCATTATCATCTATCTTGCGCACAGTTCTCCACATATCAGGTGGTAATATTAATCCAAAAAACAAATCAATATCCGACAAAGTCATAGTACAAGAGCTGATTGCACCCTCAACTTCCTCATAAAAGGCTGCTGGATTCTTTCGCGGGTCAGGCAATGCATTTTTAAGGGCCATAACATCTGCTCTATTCCAAGGAGTGTAAACCCAATTATAAATAAAGTACCCTTTCGCATTAAGAGAAGTCTTATCATCCTCTGTACCCGTTCCTTTAGGAGGAACATATAAAGGCGCGGCTTCCCGCATGGGTTTCACATGAATTACAACATTCTTATCTGTTTCAGGATTAGGAGTTCGTGCCATGCTGATCTGAGATGCTAGTGCAGCTGTTTCTGCTGCTTTTTTCTCCTCTCGCAAACGGGCTGCTTCAACACGCAGTTTAACCAAGCGTCTGATCGTGTCAGCCACCTGGGAGAAGACAAAAAGACCGTCACGTAATTGTTTACAATCAGTTGCTACATCATCGGGCTCCATTTCTACTGAATACTTCCTAAATTGTTCAATAACCTCTGCAGCAAATGTATCGGTAAAATATATTTGCTCCCTTTCCTGCCATCCTTTTATACTATCTAAAAGTTCAGAGGCAGTGGTAGTACTACTGAACGGCTTTACGCGCAGTAGATCTAATGTCAGATGCACGCTCAGCAGATAGCATGGAGCGAGTTTCTCGAGCTTTGTCCTGGTCTGAAAAAGAGTCCTCATCTGACTCATGAGGAGCGGAAGAAAAAATATACGGAGGTGGAGAACGATCTAATAAAAAGAAATCATCTTGTGGTTTATTAAGGATAGGATAAAGGGGCTGCCTAACAGCGTATTGGCCAGTTACCTGTAAATGGCGTTCCCTATCTTCCTTCTCTTTAATTTCTTTCATCTCCTTGTTTTTTAACTCTAATGCTTTCGCATAAATGGTCTTTCGCTGTTCTTTGTCAATCAAGGCTTGCTCACGCTTCATTCGCTCACGCACTTCTTTCTCCCACATTCGCACACAATCAAACATATCTTGCCTAGTCTTTCGTTTAAACATACATTGTTCCACATACTGAATTTTTCGCAAATCAAATGACCCATACATAGGCCAACGCAACTCAGGATCTTTACTAGTATATTTGTTCCATAACGTGCAGTACATTATAGAAGAAATACCATACTTAATATACATATCCCTATTAGGCGTCCCCTCCGGGAGGCTGGTTGTGCTTCGTCAAGTCTCAAATTGGTACCACTACAAAAGCAACACATCCTACGAAGTGTGCTGAAAACAGGCATGCCAAAAAATAGTGCAAAATATGCAGTATTATAATCAAAGTAGCGCTTAAGGTACTCTTCGTACGTTGCGCTGTTCAAACAATTTTAAATAGAGAAAATTCTCCTCATTACCTGCCTATATGTATTGCAATACATATATAATTACAAAACAGATTCCAAAATTGGCCAATCATACAAACAAAGCCACAGTAAGTGTTACTAAAACTACCTTACCAATCAAAGGCATCAAACCAACAGCAAGTGCCGCAAAACGGCTCTTACCAATCAAATGGTGTCCAGGTTCCAACTGCCAAGTTCTCAAATCGACCAAATGGTCACTGCACGGCGAATCAACAGAAGAGATCTCAGTCAAGGACCGGCGCCGCCGGGATGGTCAGATCAGAAAGAAAGGAAAAACGCCGTGGGTGCCAAGACTCAGGTCTCCTCAGGCAGCGATCGCGTCCAAAAGCGAGATTCCAATCCTTCGTCGCGACCAGTCCTTCGGGCATCCGAGTCGCTGATGAGTCCCACGTTGGAAGCGCCAATTTGTTGTGGTGAGCCTCAGCAAGGCCTACCAGTGCTTAGGGGTTCTCCCTTCTCTGCACAGAGTCCTCAGACACTTAGGAAGAAGTTGGCACAGAAACTGGAAATAGAAAAGACAGAGTTTATTAAACCTCATGAGGTGGAGCTACATTCACACACATCACCCTTCAGTAATGCATGAATTAGCACACTGAATGGAAGGATCCTGGTCCTTTTATACCCACACAGGGGCTCAAATGAAGGCGGTACTAACACAAATGCTGGTTTTAGGCACATATAAGGTCATACAGAGAATGCACAGTCGACAAGTGGGTGGAGCTAACAGTTTCTACTTTTAGTAGACACATCCTGACATTTATAAACTCGGAACAGCTGCAAGCTCAACTGAGCATGTGCAAAGCAAGAGGAACTAAATATAACTTGTCTCTAGGCAGATTTCAAGAGTAGTTAACAGGAAGGTTGGACAGAGCACATGGCGAGCACATGGTAGCACATGGCAGCCAAAATGGCTGCCAGAAATACAAAATGGATTCCACAAAGCGGACAATTTAGCCTCTAAATACAGGCTGTCTTCAGCTAATGCTTAACTTAAATGCTGCCAAATTACAACATGGTGTCTCACCACTTGACAAAAGCTTTACACAGTGCGGTGAGCTGGGATTCACTATTATACCCATATCACCCTGATGTCTCCATCCAAGCAAATTGTCTTTGCACGTTGCTTCTTACGCCTTCCCCACTGTCTCTCTGTCTTCACACCGAATCTTCATCAGCAAAAAAAGCAATGACATCAATATTGACACACCCATAACCCACTGGGTTTAATATCCGGAGGACACAACTCTATGACTTCATCTCAAATATGCTGTCCCAACTCATTGAGTGCCTAATCTTAAGGAAATCTTGAATTCCCCTCCCTGATCACATCAGCGGAAACCCAACGCGCATTGTTCGCAGGTGCTGATTAGGCGTCAATTCTGTAGCATACGTGATTTTGGGAACTCCATTCGGGCTTGCTTTTCTGTCATTTTTCTTTGCTTTTACTGAACTTGGTGAGCATGGAAATGCAGCACGAGAAAGAAGGGGAGGCTGAGAGTGTTTTCTCGAAATGTCCCCATAAAGGAGTCGGAAGTGGATCCAATAAATCACAGCTGAGCAACATATATAGGACCAGATTTCTTAAATTGTCACTCAATGCAAGACCACTTGCTCCACTGCGCTGCATGACAAGGAGAGAGCAGGAATGCTCCATATCTACTAAGATATCGCGCAATCCTGTTTTCTACCTGCGTTAGCTCACTGAGTGCTGCCTAGAACCAATGCAGGCACCCCTGCACCATGGTGGCACCTTCCTGCGCAAAAATAATTCAAAGGGGCATTTCCTTTTTCTGCGTGTACTGCTGAACTTCAGCACATGTAGAAAGAGGAAATAATGAGGAGAAATAATGATTTCTCCTCGTTATGCCTCTCAACATAGGCATAACGAGGAGAAATATCATGAAATTGTGTCAAAATGGTATGCCTTGCCAACAAGGCATACCATTTTGATGCAATCCCATGTTTACTAACCTTTCTAAATCTGGGATTGCGTCAAAATCCATGGGTGGATGCAATGGAACGCCCACGCACCACCCATGGAACACCTTCACAACGCAGAGTAATGCAGGGCAGCGAGTTGCTCTGCCTTACTCTGGATTTACCAAGCAACACATGCATCGCTCAGAATGGCTGGTTTAAATTCCTGTGGATGCATACATACTAGCATTAGCAAGTTCAAAAATGAAATCTTTGTAAGTGATGACCTACTTGAACATTTTGTGATCTGACAGATAATGAAATAATGTGCAAAGCTATGCACACAGCAGCATATACTGTTGTCTTTAGAGAGACAGTTGACAATTAAGAAAGACACCCCGAGAGATGCGTCCTTTAGCAATTTTATTTAGATACCTCCATTATGATTATTGTATCTGTTTTTTAGAGTCGAGCATCAACCACAGCACAGTTGATGTAAAACTCTGTTCTTTGACCACTGTAGATCTAATTAATACATTGCAGTTGTTATACTGGACCATATTTATACAATTTTTTTACCCTTCTCCACTACTGCATATGTGGGAAACACATATTATGCATATATACATAAGCGGAGTAGTAGACTAAATGTGTGTATGTACCATATACACTTAAGTGCACAACTGTATTTTTATGCAAAAGGGCAGAGGTATGACAACTCCTAGCTCTACTCTAATCTCCTCCCCTTTAGTAGTAGACATTACCCATTTTCTGCCACCCCCCTCTGTCCCTCCTACATTTTCTACTAAAACATATACTTATGTGTGTGGAGTCTCCGCAGTTGCGGTAGATAACTCAGCAGATAAAAAGGCAAGAGAGGCAGAGGCGGAATCTCCCAAGTACATTTGTGAAACGTATTTTGCTACATTTGTAGTACTATTGTAGCTCTGCTCTTCATGCTGCCTGTTTGAAAAGACCATCAAGATGTGGACTGCGATAGTCATTGGTACTTACGGATCAGAAACAGTAGACACAGGAGCATGCTGAATCCCTGAATCCTTCTTTGCTTCTGAGCAGCAACACTTGTATTGCAGAGGACAATCAGGTATAGACCTAAAAACCAAGATTTTGTAGTTATGCTC
The DNA here is from genome assembly GCA_963921515.1 of Calotriton arnoldi. Taxonomy (NCBI): domain Eukaryota; kingdom Metazoa; phylum Chordata; class Amphibia; order Caudata; family Salamandridae; genus Calotriton; species Calotriton arnoldi. Next base: position 752,631 of record CAWUFW010003125.1, on the reverse strand, counting down.
CTCTTTAATTTGAGACTTGCTGTGCTTTTGTAAACTGTCAAACTGTAGTGAAGTACAATTCTTGAAGCCCTTGGCAACGGCTGCGGAGGAACACGTTCTAGTTAAGAAAGAGTGCCCGCAAAGGCATTCCACGCCGAGAGAAGTGCAGCTGCTGGCGCACACCCTGGGACTCTGGTCCGCGCTTTGCATACTTCATGACATACCAGTTTACTTCGGGTCACTGTTTTTGAAGATTAGCAAATGTCACTTTAGACTTGGAAATGTGGCAACATTAGTAGTTAGTTTGTGGGGTGCGTGAAGTCAGAAAAAAACAGAAAAATCTATTTTAGGATTTGATACTTGACCTCCAATCACAAAGAAATCTGTATTCGTCGCTCAATGTTGATATTGTAATCCTATACCCAAAATGTGGAATTACTCTTGGAAAGTCGAGGCAGCGATGTCATTGCCTCACTGAGGCCCATACTTAATAAAGGACTGAGCTGCTCTCGTGCAACACGTCTGTGCAAACTGCAATGCTTATCACCTTTCATGCACAAAAACTTTTTTGTGTCAAAAAGTGAACCTCGCGCAATGCTAAAATGGCTTAGCACCAACATTCCTTTAATTTATGCCAAAGAGGTGTGAATGGAACTGAATAACACCTCAGACAAGCCTCCTCTGCACAAAGCACACAACTTGCACGTCTGCCTCCTGTGTGGTGGTCTTCACCTATGAATTTGTACTGAAGGTTGTACCACTAGTACAAATCCTGCGGTAGACAGTGCTGGTGACCACTGCACCATGGTGCAAGGTTAAGAATTGTGATGGGCCCTGTGTTACGGGCATATTGGGGTCGTGTCACAGTGGGTGCAGAATAAAGGGACACACACACTGGTAGATACGTTACGTGCTAAAAGACCTTGTGCGGTCTTTGCCCCTTTATCATATAGCCCCTGGCCACGCCTGGCCAGAGGATGTACAAGGTGCAGTTTCCGGGTCAGATCAGCACTGCAGGGAGGTGCTAAGATCATTGCATCCCTCCCCAACTTGGCATCAACCTTTGTTCATCCATCTGGGAAGCTTCCAAAGTCGAGGCTTATCTGGAACCATGGGGTTGTGCACTGTTCTTCCTTGATGATCGGTGCTGGTGCTTCCTGGAGGCTTGTGAGCTGGTATAATGATGGGCACTGCCTCACAAAATCGTCCGCAGGACCTCCAGGCCTGGGAACCAGACTTCCTCCCTCATCCGAGGCCTCATCCGAACAGTCCCTTGGTGGCCTCCATGGTCTAGAGTTTTCACTCGGATTTGGAGACTGTCGGGGTTACAATGCCTGCTCCCCGTAATATTAGGCCTTCCGCTGTGGCGCTCAACTCATCGCGCACTCTCTATATCTTCCTGAGGCGGTCTTTATCCGGGCCATGCCAGTTGTTGGCATCTCGTAGAAAGTTTTGCCACAAGCCTTGTTGAAGAGCGTCTATGACCTTCATCATGACCAAGTCAGTTTTGGTTGCTTCGCTGATTTCCCAGATGTTGAGCGCTTAGGGGCACGCTCCGTGGGTCACCATGCTCACACATTCCTCCGTGGTGTCTGGTTTGTCATTGCTGTCATCTACCGGGAATGGTGGGTAATGGGAGAGAAAATCTTCCTGGTTCTTGAATCCTTGCCAGTAGACTACCTCCATCTGGTAATGCTGCAGCTGGATGGGCCAACGTTCAATCAGTGGTGGAGGGTATGGTGCTGTGCCACAGAATAAGGGGTCGAGCAGTTGGTGGTCGGTAACCCCGCAGAACAACCGTCCGCTGAGATAGAGGTGGAAGTGACTGCACTCCCACTTGATGGCCAGTGCTTCTCTTTCTATCTGGGAATATCGAGCTTCTGTTGGTGTGAGGGCTTTGCTGGGGAACATGACTGGCACCCACTTGCCCGGTTCCACTTCTTGGGTGAGCACAGGTCCCAGGCCTACGGGGCTGGCGGCAACCAACGGTTCAGCGTGCCTCTTGGAGTCGAAGTAGGCCATTGATGTCTTATTGAGTAGAGCCTCCTTGATGTTCTGGAAATCCTCTTCTTCGCTGCGGGCCCACTTCCAGGGAGCGTCCATCTTGGCAAGTGATCATAGAGGCTCGGCCACGGTCGCCAGGTTTGGAATGAACCGGCCACAGTATGTGGCCATTCCCAGGAAGCTGCGCACTTCCGACACTGTGGTTGGTTCCGGTGCTTGCTTGATGGCAATGGATTTGCAAGGGTCTATCTGAACTCATTCTTGGTTGAATACGTAGCTTAAAAACTCGATTGAGTTCTGGAAGAAAGAGCGCTTGTCTTTATGGAGGGTGACTCCATGACCAGATAGCTGTTTCAAGGCCGATCGGAGGTGCCGGTGATTCTCTTCAGCGGTCGTTGAGTGGATCAAGGTATTGTTACTTATGTTCATCACAGCATGTAAGCCGGACAGGGTTTCCCGGATTGCATCTTGGAAGACCTTCGCCACTGAGGAGATTCCAATGTTAAACCGCGTGTACCGGCATAGCCCTAGGTTCATCAAGAATGTAGTTATATAGTGGCTCTCCTCCGCCAGCATCAGTTGGTGGTACCCGGCGTTGAGGTTCAACTTAGAGAACCACCTTGAACCAATAGGGTGTACGATGATGTCATCCATCATTGGCGCTATGTGCCTTTCGCGTTTGATGGCTTGATTGGGTAGGCGGATATCTATACATAGTCGTATCTTGCCTGTTTGCTTTGGCTTTTCGGCAATCACCATAGGGGACCCCCCACGGCGTCGGACTCGAGACCTTCTCGATCACTACTTGTTTTTCGAGTTCTTGCTCTACCAGTGGTCTCAGGTGGAACAATATGGGCGGGTGCCAGAGGGGCTACCGCCTGGATGGACTTGTCGATGTTTATTTTGATGGGAGGCGCTTTAAGGCACCCGAGTCCTGTGAAGAGATCTGGGAACTGGCTTAGGATCTCCTCTGTCTGGAAGGACTTCACGGTGTGTGCGAAAAGTACTAGACCCAGGTCCTCTGTGGTGTGGCTTCCAACAAGGGTGTCTGCTTCCTTGTTGATGACATGGAAAGTGGTTGTGATCTCCTGGCCCTCTGCTTTTATGTGGACGGTCATCTGTCCTTTCAAGGGTAACTTTGTCTGGCTTTCATATGTAAAAACTTGGTGTTAGTCGGAGACAGAGGTGGTCATGGTTGGAGGCGTCGGTACTACTGGATCCCCATTACGTTTACATAAGCCCCAGGGTCGATAAGGACCTCAATGCTGGATCTTGCGATCTCAACTATGCATGTAATGTTGCGGTCGCCTATTTCGTTTGAGGTCATTTGTGAATGAGATTAGGAATACTTCCTCTTCGTCATCTGGGGATGAGTCTTCTATTCGGTGTCGGTTGTTCCCCCTACCTCGTGCGCGAACTGCATCAGCGCATTCTTTCTTCACATGTGGGTTCCTTTCTGGATGCTGTGTAATGGCTAAGTCCATTTCCATGGCCCTGGCAATAGATAGGTTGTGGGACCGAGCCAGGAAGAGAATATCATTCAGGGTGATATTGGGCTGCTGTAGGATGAGGCCCCTTAGTGTTTTGTTTCTGCAGTCTTGCATAATTTGCCGCCTCACTTCTTTTGATTGATCGTCCGCTGTGCATGTACTGGCCAGTCTGCAGGCGCGCGTGAAATGTGTCCATGGACTCCCCCTCGTGTTGGCGGGATTGGTGGAGCTTGATGCATTGTAGTCCTAGTTAAGTTGTGAGTCAGAATGCACATTGAGTGCTCTAACTGCTTCGTGATTAGTCGGTTGCCACACCCGGGTTGGGCAGATGCACAAAGAGTTTGTAGATTTCGTCCACCACGTAGTGGAGCAGGAGGGACCTCTTGATAGTGCTGTCGGTCTCGCGAGTCACGACGCAATAGTTGTCTAGTCATCAGATCCAGGTCTGACAGCAAGGTGAGGCGGTGGCAGGGTCTGCGAGCTCCCTAAAGGGAGGCAGCGCACTAACTCGCATGTGTTGAGGTGTAGCTTGGGCGGGAGGTGGGCCTTGTAGTGCGCTGCGTTGACGGCATCATTGGCCATGGCTGTGGAGCCCTGTGAGCTTAGGTGAGACGTGAGCAGGTGAGAAAACCCAAGGGTGAATGACACAGCTCACTAGGGTCATGAGTTCAATGGTGCAGCAGGTGCAGTGTCACCGGGGCCCAAAGCTCTAAGAACCCCTCTAAACACCAAATATTGCAATATTTTACTACTAAACAGGCAGTCACAAGTGCAGTTACCTTATAGGCAACAGGGTCATGATTTGAATGATGCAGCAAGTGCAGTGGCACTGGGGCCAAAACTTGTCATAACACCTCCAAAGACCAAATATTGCTATATTTTACTACTAAAACAGGCAGTCACAAATGCAGTTATCTTGCAGGCACTAGGGGCATGATTTGAATGGTGCAGTAAGTTCAGTGGCACCAGGCCCAAAAGTTGTCAGAACTCCACTAAACATATAAAATTGCTATTACATTGATTACTTCTATTATTTTCCGCTTTCATTTTTCAAAGTTTTACACTACACCACTAGTAACAGCACAATATATTGCCTTTCTGTACATAGACAAGGCATAACACTTTAACAGACTTTCTGTAACATATATTGCACAACTACTCAGAAAGCTACAACTTACAAGAAAAAACAGCTTATTATTAATCACATAGTCCAAACCTAATGCATTTACTAATGCTTGTTTCTAATTTTTGTTAATAGACCTTTAGAACAGTCATGATTTCTAGCAGAGGACCGGGCAGTATAGCTGACCACCAGAAGTCTTTTATAGTCCAAAAATATACAATTTTGCCATCGTTAGCAACTTTTTCGTGGGTGTCAGACAAATGTCTTTAGCTCCTAAATGTACTTTTTCATAACCCACTTCAATTAACAGCAATAACTTCAAGTAAGCTGCACTAATTACATCACTTGCTTGAAAAGCTGATAAATGAACATTACTGACAGCTGTTAATAGACCTCTTGAGCAATTAGAGGTATTGGAATGAAAATAAGAGGTGCCACTCGAGAATAAGATGTGGTACCAGCTGTACATGACTGAAGTACTTACATCTTTTAGCAGTGTAATTGAGGGGATTTAACATTGAGGAAAGTAACATTGAACCATGCTGGTACTGTAATTAGCTAAAGAAAGCCTCGGATTTGCAGGCTGTGTTTGGCGCTATCGAGCTACCCATTGCGTTTAACAAACCTACCCCTTAAGCATGACATTTTCCCACTGCACCCCTCTTGATTGTTTGATAATAAACGAAATGTTCACATAACAATTATACTATTGCCAAGAAAAGCAGTTTTTGGGGAGAAAATAACTTTTTCTTGACTGTTGGAAGTCATCATAGATCTTATTAGTATCCAACAGCAATTAGTGCTACTTTCGGTTGAAAGAGAAATAGGAAGAAACTCTTGGCAAGATAATCGGGGATTGCCTTCACTGTTTCTTTTATCCTCTCAGTTGCTCTGGAGGCAATTGTTCTTCTCACAGCGGCGATCTCTTTGTATAATGCTGTTAGAGCCTTCTTACACATCTGGAAGCACTCGCTCAGCATGTTTTCAAGTCAGCTGTGAAGTGGCGCGGGAATCCTCCAGCTCTCTGATGTTATTTAACATCTATGTGCATCCTGTGGTCCAAGCCGTCAGATCCTTTGACTGTCCTGCTATGCTATCCTTTGACTGTCCTGCTATGCTATCCTTTGGCTGTCCTTCTATGCTATCCTTTGGCTGTACTTCTATGCTATCCTCTGGCTCTACTTCTATGCTATCCTTTGGTGGTCCTGCTATGCTATCTTTTGGTTGTACTTCTATGCTATCCTTTGGCGGTCCTGCTATGCTATCTTTTGGCTGTCCTGCTATGCTACCCTTTGGCTGCCCTGCTATGCTATCCTTTGGCGGTCCTGCTATGCTATCTTTTAGCTGTCCTGCTATGCTACCCTTTGGCTGTCCTGCTATGCTATCCTTTGGCGGTCCTGCTATGCTATCCTATGGCTGTCCTGCTATGCTATCCTTTGGCGGTCCTGCCATGCTATCCTATGGCTGTCCTGCTATGCTATCCTTTGGCGGTCCTGCCATGCTATTCTATGGCTGTCCTGCTATGCTATCCTTTGGCGGTCCTGATGCTATCCTTTGGCGGTCCTGCTATGCTATCCTTTGGCTGTCCTGCTATGCTACCCTTCGGCTGTCCTGCTATGCTATCCTTTGGCGGTCCTGCTATGCTATCCTTAGACTGTCCTGCTATGCTGTCCTGCTATGCTACCCTTCAGCTGTCCTGCTATGCTATCCTTTGGTGGTCCTGTTATGCTATCCTTTGACTGTCCTGCTATGCTATCCTTTGGCTGTCCTTCTATGCTATCCTTTGGCTGTACTTCTATGCTATCCTTTGGCTGTACTTCTATGCTATCCTTTGGCGGTCCTGCTATGCTATCTTTTGGCTGTACTTCTATGCTATCCTTTGGCGGTCCTGCTATGCTATCTTTTGGCTGTCCTGCTATGCTACCCTTTGGCTGCCCTGCTATGCTATCCTTTGGCAGTCCTGCTATGCCATCTTTTGGCTGTCCTGCTATGCTATCCTTTGGCGGTCCTGCTATGCTATCCTATGGCTGTTCTGCTCTGCTATCCTTTGGCGGTCCTGCTATGCTATCCTATGGCTGTCCTGCTATTCTATCCTTTGGCGGTCCTGCTATGCTATCCTATGGCTGTCCTGCTATGCTATCCTTTGGCGGTCCTGCCATGCTATTCTATGGCTGTCCTGCTATGCTATCCTTTGGCGGTCCTGATGCTATCCTTTGGCGGTCCTGCTATGCTATCCTTTGGCGGTCCTGCTATGCTATCCTTAGACTGTCCTGCTATGGTGTCCTATGGCTGTCCTGCTATGCTATCCTTTGACAGTCCTGCTATGCTATCCTTTGACTGTCCTGCTATGCTATCCTTTGACTGTCCTGCTATGCTATCCTTTGGCGGTCCTGCTATGCTATCCTTTGGCGGTCCTGCTATGCTATCCTATGGCTGTCCTGCTATTCTATCCTTTGGCGGTCCTGCCATGCTATCCTTCGGCTGTCCTGCTATGCTATCCTTCGGCTGTCCTGCTATGCTATCCTTTGGCGGTCCTGCTATGCTATCCTTTGACTGTCCTGCTATGCTATCCTATGGCTGTCCTGCTATGCTATCCTTTGGCGGTCCTGCTATGCTATCCTTTGACTGTCCTGCTATGCTATCCGTTGGCGGTCCTGCTATGCTATCCTTTGGCGGTCCTGCTATGCTAACCTTTGGCTGTCCTGCTGTGCTGTCCTTTGGCTGTCCTGCTATGCTATCCTTTGGCGGTCCTGCTATGCTATCCTATGGCTGTCCTTCTATGCTATCCTTTGGCGGTCCTGCTATGCTATCCTTTGGCTGTCCTGCTGTGCTGTCCCTTGGCTGTCCTGCTATGCTATCCTTTGGCAGTCCTGCTATGCTATCCTTTGGCGGTCCTGCTATGCTCTATGCTTATGGCACACAGCTGATTGTGTGCCTTGACCACTCAGTTTCCCACTCAGCTGCTAAATTTACCACCTGCCTTTCATAAAATCTGAATTTGAAAACACTCAATTTTCTCAAACTAACCAACGAATCTGAAGTTCTGTTATTTAGTAATACCAACATCGAGAGATGAAGTCAAAATCTCTAGACGTCTTGTTTAATTCACGGTTACCCTCGCAAGCTCAAATTAACACAGTGTCATCTAAATGCTTTTGTTTATCTGAGAATCTTAAGAACATTGTTCCCATTTGTATATAATCCTCTCCATGCTCAAGTGGTCTCAGTCTGCGTCCTCTGTAGGATTGATTATTGTCATCACAGAGCAGTTGTTTGGGGTGAGAAGTTAGGCAGTTTGATATCAGTAGGGCTTTGAAGTCTTAGGGACTGCTGCTATATTTGAATTTCTGCATACTATGAGCCATGTTGTATGTATAGATGCCTATAGTGAATTTGCCTGGTGGTGAAATTCGATTTTTTTAATGAACTGTGCTGAACTTGGTTTTTAATTCAAAGTCACTGTAATTTGCATGCCTTTGCATGCCTAAATGTCTGGGTAAAATTTTTAAAGAACACACAAAAGAGAAAAATATCTTTAGGTGCTTCTTATTTGGTCATCAGGCAAGAGGATGCAATTTTTATCTTTTCCGAAATCCCAATTATGGACGCCATTTTCTAAAAGTAAAAACAAGACAGCTGCGCAAACATCCAGCAGATGCGCGCAGTGGGTGTGCTTCTGGTGTACCAAAGCTGCCTGTGCCTGTCCATGCTCAGCATCTGCCATGCTGCCTGGTGGATAGTTCCCACCTCTCAAAATATGAGGAAGCGCATGCTGGGGAGGTACACAGGATGATAGTGGTGGAGGGTGTGGATATTATTTGTAAACTGGAGAATAAAAAGCATACTGTAAAACCTATTGAAAGTGGCATGTTAAATGCCAGGTTGGCAGTTGAACATGCCTAGGAGATCCAATTTATATGGCAAAGTTACTGGGATTCATTTCCCTTAATGGTAGCCATGTTCATTGCAGATTGGTGTATCTATTCTGAAACAAATCATCGATATCTCTTATAGCTCTATACCTAAGAAGAAAGGCCACTTACTCTCAATAAATTCACATGAGGTTTTATAGTCATAATCATGTTGTATCATCTATGAAGAATGTATATGTCCTTTATTGTAGGTGTCTACTTAATTGTCCTGATGAAGCCTCCATTCCAAATTATTGGGGTTGAAACGTTGACATGCTTTCTGCTGACTTTATTGAGAAATTGCCATAGATGGAACCCTGAATACAGAGCTTCAGACACCTCGAATTTGTGCATTTTTAAGTTAACTTTTGTATGTTTCACTGTGCACTTTTTGTTTGCCAAGTATGTCACTATCCACCCACACTGCACCGCCCACAAACAACACCTACTATTTGTCATTTGTTATTGCTGTGGATATCTGTATCATATATGTATACCCTACATCTGCACAGGATTGTGCAGGGGGAGAGTGTGTAGGGATCCATTAAACAGTTGGTCACTATACAACACCTTTGTGACCATGCACATTCTTTTAGCCTAGGAAGCTAAGGCGTAAGCTTCCCCTGAGGGAACCCACTTATTTGTTTATCTCTCCTTGTGGAGAGCAGCCACAGATATCCTTGTAATAACTCACTTAAGAGTGGCATTGTTACTGTGGAGTGGAAAAAGCTACAACAGACTCTGATGTACTGACAATCTACCGGCCTATTTCCTTCCTGCCTTATGCTGGAAAACTTGTGGAAAAACATATCTGACTAGTTACTTAAAAAATACCTACTTATGACTGGGTTTCGCCCTTTTCACAGCATAGAAATGGCTCTTGTAACAGTGGTAGACTACCTACGAATGCTGGTGGACCAAGGGTAGTGCGCGGCCTTAGCGCTATTAGATTTGCCTGCAACATTTGACATCTTACTCTTGGCATAACTGGAAAGGCACTTGAATGGTGTAGGTCTTATCTACAGGGGAGATCACAAGCAATCTTCCTACCACCCTATACGTCTGAGTTTAAATATTTGATTCAAGGAGTGCCACAGGGATAAGCTTTGAGTCTGACATTTTTAAATGTATACATATGCCCACTGGTGAAGCTAATAAAAATCTTTTGGTATCAGTGTGATGAATTATACAGATGACACCTAGCTGATCATCACATTAGATCAAGCAGCTGAAAATCCACTTGAACCATTTCACCAGTGTATGGCTGTGGCATCAGAGTGATTCACACTCACTCAAATTCAGCTGAGTCAAAACTGAAGTGCTGTGGGTGAGACATCCCTATTTCCTCAATCATATGCTACCAGAATTTTGGCCTTACTCCTGAACCTTATCGCCATCACCTGCAAAAATGGTAAAATAAACTAGGGAAGGATTTGGACCCAGACCTCTCTTTAGAGGGTCAGTTTAATCACCTTCCATCCACGTGCTTCTTCCTTTCAAAACAGCTGAGGAAGAACCGGACTCTCCAGCCCCCTGCAGTTCACCAGGTGGTGATCCAGGTGACTGTCTTGAGCTGCTTGGACTATTGTAACTCCCTCTTCTAAGGCCTTGATGCGGGGCCTTTGAAGAAACTGCAAAGAATACAGAATGGGTCTGCCAAGTTTGCACTTGGTTGGCCATGTTCTTCTTCGACCGACGCACTCAAAGCTTTTCATTGGCTGCCAGTAGGCTAGGGTGATGTTTAAGTCACTCTGTCTGGTCTATATGGCTATGGACCTTAGTGACCCTGATTATTTGAAGAAGTTCTAGCAATACATTCCCTGTCGCAATTTAAGATAAAATGAAGTTAATTTGCTAGTGTTCCTCTCTACAAACAAGTTCACACAGGGGGCAATTCCTTCGCAGTAACTGTATCAAAGTTTTGGAATAAGCTCCCAGTGGGTTTACGGCTCGCACCAACCCTTCTCAAATTCAGAAAGATCTTAAAAATCTGGCTTATCGAAAAATAGTTGGCTCTATAATATTACTCAGGACTTCCTACTATTACTCCACTGTAGTCTAGATCTTCCAGTCTTCTTCCTCTTTGTTACTCTTTCTGCTCTGCTAGTGTGCGCAGCACCAGGACATCCCGTGGAGTAGCAGTTGTGCTCTATAAAATTGTTATGACATAATATGGGAGGCTGGCTCAGTATTTGATGTACACTTGAGTAAGTGGACACCTTGCACTGATCCAGACAACCCTTATGGTGATTGTAGTGGTCTTAGACAACCTTAGAAAGCTCTATAAGTGGTAGCTGTGGAGAGCAGCCTTCAGGCTTAGTCCAGAAAGAGTGTAAAGCAGCTTGTTTTACCGGAACATAATCTTATAGGTATAGATTGAGTGAAAAAGAACCACACAGTGTATTTATAAAAATATGTATTTATTATATGACACTCACTAACACATACACATTTCTCCTAGCCGGTGATATACACAATAGACAGAATACTTTGCAATAGAAACAGGTAAATAGCACAGAATACGCAGTGGTCACCAGGGGAGACCAAACCATATACTAAAATAGTGGTATGCGAACCACAACTTGAGTCAAGACAATAGTCAGGGGACGTAGAAGTGCCCGGGACCCAAAGAACCACCCAAGGTGAGTATCTAGGAGCCCCACGGAGGTCATGTGCAGTGTGCTCTTCACCAACGCCCTGGCTGCACCACGACACGCACCCTTGCGCGTCCGAGTCTCGCCTCCTCTCCCGGTGCACACGATGTCCAGGCGCTCTTCCCTAACGCCCTGGCTGCACCACGACATGCACTCTTGCACGTCGGAGAGTCACTTCTTCTTTTGGTGCCTATGACGCCCAGGCGCTCTTCACCAACACCCGGGCTACACCACGACATGCACCCTTGCGCATCCGAGACTCACTTCTTCCGTTGGTGCACACGATGTCCAGGCGCTCCTCACCAACGCCCTGGCTGCACCACGACACGCACACCACGCGTCTGAGTCTCGCTTCTTCCTTTGGTGTACACGAGGCCCAGGCACTCTTCACCAACACTCGGGCTGCACCACGACATGCACCCTTGCACGTCCGAGCTTCGCCTCGTCTCCCCATGCACACCACGACCAGCCGCTCCTCACCAACGCCTTGGCCTGCACCACGACACGCACTCTGCGCATCTGAGACTTAGCTTACTCCTGCGTGCCCACGATCACAAGGCACAACTTCTGAGGGTCTCAAGTGACCAAAAAGCACGCGCACACCGCGTTGCTTGGGACTTCTCCGGAAACTTTTATGATCCTGTATTTCCAAACAGGGAGCCAGCTCACCTCGGGCCCTTGGGGTTACAAGACACAGCACAAAGCACAGTCTTCTTCAAGCAGGGGGACCCAGCGCCTCCAAGCACAGTCCCAACAGCCTCTTCCTTAGTTAGAACAGCACACTTCAGACCAGCCCCAGATCACGAAGCAAGGATTGGTCTATCCACCACAGTCTCTTCAGTTGTTCCTTCTTTAGCAGAGGTTCCTCTTGACCACAGAATGGGTCCAAGCCTTTTCAGTCTCAATCCATATCTGTTTCATTCCCACGTTCAGGGGTTTCAGCTCTCATAGTTATACCCCTTACTGTCTTTGAAGTTTGTATGTGCTCAGGGGTCCCTGACCCCTCCCTAAATCAGTTCTGGGTGTCTCCCTCCCAGTGTCACCTCTCTCCCTTTGATACTGGGGGTCTGGATCCTTAATCACTCAGCAGGAGATGGGTCAATTGGTTTATAGCACCAGCCCAGGCCTTTTCACCTCCCGGGCTTCTCCTCCCCCTACTCTCCAGATGCAGGGCAGCCTGGTGCCATCTCAACCCCTCCCTGGGTCAAGACCTCTCCCAGCTCCTCTCACCTTTCAGTTCCAGACAGACAATACACATTTCAGAGACACACACAAATGCTCAGAGCACAAAACTCAGCCACTTTCTAAAAGAGTGGCTTATAAACACACAGTGACAAAACCACCTTCACAGAAAGATGCATTATGACACTGTGAGTTCATACGTACCAAACTTCACCTCTCCATTATAAACTGCCAGGAAACTAGGCTAACAAACCCAACACCCAGCCTCCCCCATTCTGTCCTATGGGCAGAAAGGCCTTTCAGCAGTGAAAAACGAAATGGAGAGTTTTTCACTGTCAGAACATAACGCACACCTCAGTTTATGTTCTGCCTTTTACCTACACTGCACCCTGCCCAGGGGTTACCTGGAACCTACCACAGGGGTGCCCATGTGTATGTAAAAGGGAAGGTCAGGCCTTACAAGTGGTTGCACTTGTCCGGACAACATGCTAACTTAGCATTCTGCGCGCAGGCCCTACACTGAAGGCCTGAGTTCCCTTCTCTGCACGCCCTTGCATTACTAGCCCCTGCACACACAGTGCACATCACTAGGGACTTTTACTAGTAAGGCAAACATACCAATCATGGCCAACCAATCACCATTACATTTTACATAGGGAACTCCTGTACTTTGACACTGATCAGCAGTGGCAAAGTACCCAAAGCATCTAAATTGGCATCTTTAGGTCAGGAAAACGGTCTAGGGGGAAAGCAAAACGTTTAGGGAACTTTAACCAAAAAGGCCAAGTCCTACACAACCCCCTCCCAGCCAAAAGCCAGGGGAGACCAATCATTACTTTAATGGACTTCCCGGCTTCGAGCGATAGAGCCAGGACGCAGGCCCTCTACCACAGGGACACCCTCCTGATCCTCGCCTTCCTACCCCCAGGGGGACTTCTTGATCACCACCCCCTGAGCCAACAATGCTGTTCCATGGATCCCTCCCTGATAGGGGGACCCCTCCAGGGGTGCTGGACCCATGCCAAACCCTCCCTGGACTGGTACCCTGGGGAGACCCATCGGTCAGGATACTACCTCCAATTATCCTGTCCTCTAGATTAAGAGTGGGTCTACCTTGGTCACTCCTAGGGGACCCAGCCCTGCTGGCTGGACCATATTCCCTTGGTGTCCCCACCGGATAACACAACCCTTTCTTAATCTTCCATTTAGTTTTCTGGGCCTGCCACTTAGGAATGGCACCCACAAACTTCAGAACGGCAGGAGCCCTGGCTACAGACTCCCCACGCCCTCCTGACGCTAGGTGTTCTTCCCCACACTGCTGGCAACCAGGAATGAGGCCTCCACCCGGGGGCTCTCCTGCGGCCCCCCCCAGTTTCCTGGGTGGTGCTGCTGATCCCTGGGGGTGCTGTTCACTCTGCCTCCCCTTCTTTGGAGACAAGGGGCCAGCCAGCAACCCCTCCTCCCTACTCTGGGATCTCCTCGTGCCACCTGGCCCTTCTTCCCTCTCTGGTGCCCCTTCAGGCCCCTGGACCCATGACCAGGGGTTCGGTTCTCGTGCAGGCTCTCGGGAATCAAGGAGCCCACACCCTAACCCGGAGTGGCGCAATCCTGGAAAATAATTTCTGAGCCTAGGCTCCCCTGGGGCCAAATCTGATAACCCCTCCAAATCATTTACCATGCTGACCACTACCCAATCTTCCAGTGCACTCTTGTACTCATCCACACTTGGCACTGGCTGTGCGCTGTCACCAATCACACTGGACTCTGCTTGTCTACCCTTAATGTCCAGTTCCCTCATGCTTAACTCATGAGCGAAGAGAAGCTGTTTCTCTTCCAACACGAGTGCGTTCCGGCTCTCCTCTGCTTGAGTTTTAAGTTTTAACACCTCCAACTCATGCAGCCTGACCCTTTGGTTTTCCTCCAACTCCTCTGGTGAAAAACTCCTCCGTGAATGGCTACTACCAGCCCCTCCAGCTGGTCCCTCCACTGGCAAATCCTGTGGACCAAATCCATTCCCTGGGTCATCCTCATCCACCTCACCTGTCTCCTTAGCCTCTTTGGCTTCCCACCAGGCCCTCAAGGCCACCTGCAGCTCCTCCTTCTTGGCGCTAGTCTTCATGGGACATTCCAAAGCCCTGCAGAATTTCTTCAACTGATCAACCTTGTAGGTAAACAGTGCCTCAATGTCAAACTCCAATTCTGCAATCTCAGCCTCACCAGCTATCTGGCTCTCCCCCTGAGACATGATGTGTGGATTGAAGGTTACTCAACACTAGAACCACCAAATCAAAAACAATATGTTGTTGTGTCGCGGTCTACAATCAATTTATGATGAACACCAATTACTGTGAGTGATTTTGCACATACGCGTTTACTTTCTATTAGGATCGAATCCCACCGCTCTGCCACCAAATGTTGGAAGTGGAGGTCCTTATCGCTTACCGCCGCCACAAAATGCTGGAGGCGTGCGTCCCCGACCCCTCGCTTCAACGTTAGGCTAAGTAAGGACACCGTCTGAGATAGCCCTGCTCACCCCCTTAGTAGCTTGGCACGAGCAGCCAGGCTTATCTCCAAGGCACGAGTGTTCAGTATGTGCAACCACGCTCACAGTAACCCCATGATGTCATCACAAATAGACTCCACACGAGTATTGATAAAATGAGTATAATCTTTATATAAGAAATTATACGATACGACCACATGATACAAAATCAACATATATAAGAATGGGTAGTATTCTTTCCGGTGGGTTGGTAGGTTCTAATCCCAACCACTGCTTCTAACCAACAGTTAAGCTCTTTTCTAACCGTTTCCCAAAAGGTTAGGCAAGTCGTATTGCTCGAATAACACACGTTGCAAAAGGAAACAATACTGCAATGCGTAACGATATTCTCTTATACTGTGCAACAGAGAAACAATGCCATACGTAGCGCCACAATAATGTACTTTGCAATTGAAGGAATAATGCAATGCATATCACTACCAGCATGCCCTGTACCAGGAAGAAACAAAGCAATGCGTCACGCTACAATCCTGTGCAGTGCAATGAAGAAATAATACACTGTGCCACGTTATACTCAGATACTGTGCACTGAAGAAATCATGCAATGCGCCACGTTACAATCAGGTAATATGCAAGGGAGAAATAACGCAGTGCGTAGTGCACCAAGCATAAATTTCGTCAGGCACAAATGAGGTCAGGCTCATACGACAGTTCGATAGTTCGTTAGCAGCAATAATGCAGTGTAATACGACAGTTTTACGTGCTCCGTTAACAGTGCCCCCGTTATGGATCAAATGATGACACAAAAAGTACTGCTTCCCACTCCGGCCCCAGTACTGCCCCGTCTTGGGTCAGCACGGGCCGGGATCCGAGCCGAAGCAACGGCTCGCGCAGCTGACGGAAGCGGGAGGCCGAGAGAGTGTCCCTTTGGGCCCGCACCCCACCCCACCCCAGGTGTTGATCTACGTTACCTGGGGGACGCGATCCCACTCTCCTCCCCGACGTCAGCAACTTGGGCCTTGATCCAGAACTCCCTCACAGGTTGCGGCGGACTCGGGCCGGCGGCTCAGCTCTTCTGTGGCTGCCGGTCCGGGCCGCTGCTGATTGACTCCGAGGGCCCCAATGACTTGGCCCTCACTCCGGCGGTCTCAGTCCACACCGAGACCCGCCCTCAGCATTGTGGAGACTTCACTTCAATTCGGTGCACACCCTCACCAGGCCCTCCTCACCAGCACCTCAGGTTGCACTTCGACACGCACACCGTGCATCTGAGACTCGCCTCTTCTCCGATGCTCACGACGATCCGGCGCTCTTCACCAACGCTCCGCTTGCACCTCAACACGCACCCTGCGCGTTCGAGCCTCGCCTCTTCTCCCGGTGCACACGATGTCCAGGCGCTCTTCACCAATGCCCTGGCTGTACCACGACACGCACCCTTGCGCGTCCGGGTCTCACCTCTTCTCCCGGTGCACACGATGTCCAGGCGCTCTTCCCTAACGCCCTGGCTGCACCACGACACGCACTCTTGCACGTCGGAGACTCACTTCTTCTATTGGTGCCTACGAGGCCCAGGCACTCTTCACCAACACCCGGGCTACACCACGACACGCACCCTTGCGCGTCCGAGACTCACTTCTTCCGTTGGTGCACACGATGTCCAGGCGCTCCTCACCAATGCCCTGGCTGCACCACGACACGCACACTGCACGTCTGAGTCTCGGTTCTTCCTTTGGTGCACACGAGGCCCAGGCGCTCTTCACCAACACCGGGGCTGCACCACGACACGCACCCTTGCACGTCCGAGCTTCGCCTCGTCTCCCCATGCACACCACGACCAGACGCTCCTCACCAACACCTTGGCCTGCGCCACAACACGCACTCTGTGCGTCTGAGACTTAGCTTACTCCTGCGTGCCCACGATCACAAGGCACAACTTCTGAGGGTCTCAAGCGGTCAAAAAGCACGCGCACACCGCGTTGCTTGGGACTTCTCCGGAAACTTTTATGATCCTGTATTTCCAAACAGGGAGCCAGCTCACCTCGGGCCCTTGGGATTACAAGACACAGCACAAAGCACAGTCTTCTTCAAGCAGGGGGACCCAGCGCCTCCAAGCACAGTCCCAACAGCCTCTTCCTTGGTTAGAACAGCAAACTGCAGACCAGCCCCAGATCACGAAGCAAGGATTGATCTATCCACAGCAGTCTCTTCAGTTGTTCCTTCTTTAGCAGAGGTTCCTCTTGACCACAGAATGGGTCCAAGCCTTTTCAGTCTCAATCTATATCTGTTTCATTCCAACGTTCAGGGGCTTCAGCTCTCATAGTTATACCCTTTAATGTCTTTGAAGTTTGTATGTGCTCAGGGGTCCCTGACCCCTCCCTAAATCAACTCTGGGTGTCTCCCTCCCATTGTCACCCCTCTCCCTTTGATACTGGGGGTCTGGAACCCTAATCACTCAGCAGGAGATGGGTCAATTGGTTTATAGCACCAGCCCAGGCCTTTTCACCTCCCGGGCTTCTCCTCCCCCTACTCTCCAGATGCAGGGCAGCCTGGTGCCATCTCAATCCCTCCCTGGGTAGGGGTGTCCTGCTCATGCAGGGGCACCCTCACACTTAGAACCAAGCACCCTGCCTTCAGGATTCGAAAGGCCTGCTGTGGGGGTGACTTATAGGTTTTAAGTGCAGTGACCATAGATATAGGGAAACCTATATCTTTAGTAACTGGTGCTAGCACCAGCTTACACAGGCTGCAATGGCAGGCCTGTAGTGAGAGTCTGAATGGTCTCCCATAGGTGGCATAATACATGCCTCAGCCTATGGGGGACCCCTGGGGTATCTATGCCCTGGGCACCTCAGTACCATATACTAGGGACTGATAAGGGTACCCCAGTATCCAATCTGGGATGTACCTAAGTACTCTCCATAACATTTTAGGGGAGAAAGCAGAGAGACTGGCGTCCTGATTAGCAGGATCCCATTCAGACTAGTCAGAAACAGTATTACATCAAGCAGAAAAGTGGGGGTAACCATAGAAGCAGATCCTACTTTCCTACACAATCCCCCCAAACGTAAGGAGATGAGACTAACCTTGCCCCGTTCAGTCTTCATTTTCTAAGTGGAAATATATGGAGAGTCCATCTGCATTGGTATGGTTACTCCCAGGTCTATGTTCCACTGTATAGTCTATCTCCTGTAGGGAAATGGACCACCTCAAAAGTTTGGGATTTTCACCCTTCATCTGTTTAAGCCATAAGAGGGGCTTGTGATCTGTCTGAACAATGAAGTGAGTGTCAAACAGGTATGGCTTCAGCTTCTTCAGGGCCCAAACCACAGCAAAGGCTTCCCGCTCAATGGCTGACCAACGTTTCTCCCTGGTGGACAACATTCTGCTGATAAAAGCTACTGGTTGATCCTGGCCCTCTGCAGTAAGTTGTGATAACACAGCCCCTACCCCTATCTCAGATGCATCTGTCGGTACAATTAAAGTTTTGGAGTAGTCAGGACTTTGCAGGATGGGACCAGATCACATGGCCTGCATTAGGTCATCAAATGCCTTTTGACATTTTACTGTCTACTCAACTTACTTGGACATTCTTTTTGATGTCAGATCAATCAGGGGAGTCACAATGGGCCCATATCCCTTCACAAATCTTCTGTAGTACCCGGTCAGGCTTAAGAAAGCTCTGACTTGAGTCTGGGTAGTGGGAGCAACCCAGTCCACAATGGTCTGGATTTTGCTCTCCAATGGTTGAACCTGGCCTCCACCTACCAGGTGACCCAAGTACACAACCTTGATCTGCCCTGTCTGGCACTTAGTGACCTTGATAGGGAGGCCTGCCTTTTTCAGGGCCTCAAGAACATTTCTGAGGTGGACCAGGTGAATTTCCCAGGTGGAGCTAAAGACAGCTATATCATCTAGATATGCTGCACTATAGGCTTTCAGACCTGTTAAGACTTTATTCACCAGCCTCTGGAATGTGGCAGGTGCATTCTTCAGACCAAAGGGCATCACAATAAATTGATAATGCCCACTAGGGGTTAAGAATTCTGTTTCTGCCTTGTCATCCTCAGCTTGTCTGATTTGCCAATAGCCAGCTGTCAGGTAAAATATGCTCAGAAACTTGGCTGAGGCCATGGTATATATGAGTTCATCTGCCCTGGGAATTGGATGAGCATCAGTCCTAGTGACTGCATTGAAGCCTCTGTAGTCTACACAAAACCTCATGTCCCTTTTTCCACCCTTGGTGTGAGGTTTTGGCACAAGGACTACTGGACTAGCCCAGGGGCTATCAGAAGGCTCAATGACCCCCAATTCTAGCATCTTTTGGGCCTCTGTCCTGATTCAGTCACTGACATGGTCAGGCTGTCTGTAGATTTTATTCTTGACAGGCAGACTGTCACCTGTGTACACCATGGGTACACCAGGTGGTTTGACTGAGTGTCAGGGAGAACATATGTCTGTACTGATTGAGGACTTGCCTGCAATCAGTCTGCTGTTATCAGTGAGGCTACCTGCGAAGGCTATGGGGACTTCTTGGAGTACCAAGGTCCACCAAGTAGGTGACCTC
This sequence comes from Calotriton arnoldi, assembly GCA_963921515.1. Taxonomy (NCBI): domain Eukaryota; kingdom Metazoa; phylum Chordata; class Amphibia; order Caudata; family Salamandridae; genus Calotriton; species Calotriton arnoldi. The sequence goes on along the minus strand of CAWUFW010003125.1, from coordinate 733,221 downwards.
ACCCTTTTGTCAAATATGGTGTGGGGTACACTCCACTTAACTTGGAGAGCTGCTGGGGCCACAGGCTACAACACACACACTTTCTGACCTGGCTGGTAAACAGTCAAGACATCCTTTTGGTCATGCCAAGCTTTTTGAAGTTCTTGGCTGGCCTCGAGGTTTTTGCTGGCCTTCTTCATGTACTCAGCCATGCGAGAATGCAGGCCAAGGACATAGTCCACAATGTCCTGCTCCCAACCTTCTTTCACTAGACACAAGGGACCCCTAACCTGATGTCCAAACAGAAGCTCAAGTGGGCTGTAGCCAGCCCCCTTCTGAGGAACCTCTCTGTATGCAAAGAGAAGGCAGGGTAATAAGACATCCCATTTTCGCCTAAGCTTTTCTGGGAGTCCCATGATCATACCCTTGAGGGTCTTGTTGAACCTTCCAACAAGCCCATTGCACTGTGGATGGTACGGTGTGGTAAACTTGTAGTTTACTCCACACTCTTTCCACATGGCAGTGATGTAACTAGACATGAAGTTTGTACCTCTGATCTCCTTAGGGAAGCCCACTCTGGAAAAGATTCCCAGGAGGGCCCTGGCCACTACAGAAGCTGTAGTGGTTCTAAGGGGAATGACCTCTGGATATCTAGTGGCATGGTCCACCACCACCAGTATTAACTGTGCCCAGATGCAGTTGGAGAGTTCAAGGGACTATCATTGTCAATCCCTACCCTGTCAAAGGGGACCTCAACCACTGGAAGTGGAATTAAGGGGGCCTTTGTGGTGCCACCTGACTTACCACTGGCTTGGCAAGTGACAAAGGAGTGACAAAACTCCTTTGTGCCCTCAGACATATGGGGCCAGTGAAAGTGAGGGACAAGCCTGTTCCAAGTCTTGCTTTGCCCTAAGTTTCCTGCAAGAGGAATATCATGTTCTAGGGAGAGTAGGAAACGTCTGAACTTCTGGGGTATTACCAACCTCCTGGTGGCACCAGCCTTGGGGTCTCTACCCTCAGAGTATAGAAGTCCATCTTCCTAATAGATCCTATGGGACCCACTGATATTCCCTGCTCCCTCAGCAGCAGCCTGCTATCTGAGGGGTTCAGGAGAGGGGCAGGACTGCTGCTCCAAACTCAAATCTGCCCTAGAAGGCCCCCCTGCCCCCAAGAACTCTGCCTGATCAGGCCCAAGCTCCTCTGGAACAGTTCCTTCACAGGGGCTAAGATCATCTCCCTCCCTCAGGAGACTGATCTTCACAGAGTTTGTGAGGAGGACAATTCCTTACCCTTCCTGCTCCTTCTCGTGGGAAGCACCTGGTCCATTTTTTCAGGATCCAGTGCTTTTTCAGTGGTGAGCTGTTTGGCCTGAACCCTGGTGACAGTAAATGCACTGGCAGAGATGCCCATCATCTCTGCATAAGTCCTGAACTCCACTTTAGACCAGGCGGAAGTTTCTAGATCATTGCCCAACAAACAATCTACAGGTAGGTCTGGAGATACCACAACCCTCTTAGGTCCAGTTACCCCTCCCCAGCTGAGGTTCACAACTGCCAAGGATTGGTCAGTCCTGACATTGCTAGCATTGGTTACTTGGTACACTTGTCCAAGTATGATCTGCTCAGGGGATACAAGTTTCTCTGTCACCATATTGACACTGGCCCCTGTATCGCTGTAAGCCATTGCTTCTTGTCCATTGATTAAAGGCTGTTATCTGTACTTGCCCAAGTTAGTGGAACTGACTAGTAAGGTGTCAAGATCCATGCCACCATCACAGACTAACACAGCCTGAGCTGGAGTTCTCATATCAGTCACCAAGGTTAACCCCACTATTGGCTTGTTTACTGTACTACCACTTGTACCTGTGCTAGGGGGAGCAGGTGCCTTAGGGACAGTGGTAGTAGGAGTAGTTTCCTTGGCCTTTAGACAATCAGCATCTTTTTTGCAATGGGTCTTCACTTTACAGAAGTAACTCCAAGGTTTATTTTTGCCTTTCTTGGAATTTTAGGGTTCACCCCCAGATGCAGGTCGTTGGGGCACTTGAGAAGACTCTTTCTTATCTTTAGCCTTGTCCTCAGATTTAGAAGAATCTTGCTTCTTCTGGTCACCTCCATTACCATGGTTTTTCTGCTTAACCCTGGTGCTAACCCATTTTTCTGCCTTTTTTTCCCAATTCTTAGGGAGAGGTCAGATCAGAGTCCTCCAGGTACTGGTGCAAAAGCTGGTTCTGACAATTATTAAGGATCTGCTCCCTCATAATCAAATTGTGCAATCCTTGGTAGTCCTGTACCTTGCTTCCATGAAGCCAGCCTTCCAGAGGCATAATATCACTGTCTACACAATCTACTCAGTCCTGGGTGTGTGCCTTCTGGGTGTCTCGGAACTTAATCCTATACTGTTCAGTGGTTAAGCCAAACTCATCTATGAGAGCACTCTTAAGAACTGAGTAATTGTCAGCATACTCTGCTCTAACAGTGAGGAACTTATCACTTCCTTTGTTAGCAAAGGAGAGCCACAAGATAGCTGCCCACTGCTCTTGAGGGACCCTCTGAACTTTACAGGCCCTCTCCAAAGCAGTGGTCCATTTATGGATGTCATCCCCTTCCAGGTAAGGAGGGACTCTCTTGCTCAGGGTCCTTTGGTCAAAAGAGGATTCTCTAACCCTAGGGATACTGCTGCTGCCACCATGGGACTCTAGTCCCAGTTTATTCCTAGTTCTCTGGACTTCTAGGGACTCTTTGTCAAGGGCCAACTGATCTTGACTGAGCCTAAGTCTTGCTTTCTCAAGTTCAAGCAGTTGGTACTCCCTGTCAAAAGAGTTGTCCCTCCTACTAGATATGGAGGTCCCTATAGAATGCCCTGAAGCATTGGGTTCTCTAGAGGAGGATCTAGACCTCCTTGGTCTACTCTGGACCCTCCCAGGAGGAACAAAGGGAGACCCATTTCTGGGGGCACCCTCTGTGCCCTCTGCACTATCCTCTGGGGGATCGGAGTTCTCCAGTTTGGAGTCATGAGACTCTTCCTGGTCAGGGTTAGAATTAAGGTCAACGAGGGGTTCCCCTCCTGACCCATCTTCTGCCCCCTGCCCATCCACTCTGTACTGTTTATCTGAACCACTAGCTTTCTGTAGGTCATCCAACAGTAGCACCTCTAAGAGCCGTTGAGTATTAGGGCCTTTCCCTCTCTTAAGCTTCCTAGAGGAACACAGGACCCTCAGTTCCTGGAACGTGAGGTCACTGTATCTACAATGCAGAGAGCCTCTGGCATCTCCTTTAGAAGACATACTAAGTGTAGTGAGGTGTTGCACCTACCTAATGTAGTGGGAACTAAACTCTCTGAAGTTAGAGAAAGGGTTGTGCTAGACTCTTAACTACCCAACCCTAAGTTCAGTATCACTTACTTATTCTAAGCTTGTATTATATGTGCCTAATATTAGTGATGGTTTTCCAATTAATTCACACCAAGATTAACTAGGTAAAACAATGGAGGCTTGAATAGCAACCGCTGCACACCAATGTGAGAGGCTGGCTCAGTATATGATGTACACTTATGTAACTGATCCAGACAACCTTGCACTGATCCAGACAACCCTTATGGTGATTTTAGTGGTCTTAGACAACCTTAGAAAGCTCTCTAAGTGGTAGCTGTGGAGAGCAGCCTTCAGGCTTAGTCCAGAAGGAGTGTAAAGCAACTTGTTTTACCAGAACATAATCTTATAGGTATATATTGAGTGAAAAAGAACCACACAGTGTATTTATAAAAATATATATTTATTATAAGACACTCACTAACACATACAGATATCTCCTAGCCAGAGGTATACACAATAGACACAATACTTTGTAATAGAAACAGGTAAATAGCACAGAATGCACAGTGGTCCCCAGGGGGAGACCAAACAATATACTAAAATAGTGGTATGCGAACAACGACTCGAGTCAAGACAATCAGGGGACGTAGAAGTGCCGGGGACCAAAGGAACCACCCAAGGTGAGTACCTAGGAGCCCCACCGAGGTCGAGGGCAGTGTAGGAACGCGACCGCGTTCTCCGTACAAATCAACGTGTAAGTCACGGTTGCAATTTTAAAGAAAGAGGCACCTTCCCAGTGGACCTTGAAGAAACCCCGTGGGAGACAAGAGGTTGGAGAGCCACCCCACCCGTGGATACCCTTGGAACCAGATTACCTGCACCAGGGAAGCATAAGTGGTCACACCTCCCTGTGACAGGATACCTATTGTTCTGCCTTCCCCTGCTTGAGCTTGGCTCAGCAGCAGGAGGGAAAAATCATGTCTCTGGTCGGCAGCAGCCATGTTGTGCTGTCCGGGTATAGAAGACTGGCACAGGGAGCACTGAGGGCCTAACAGAGGGCCTTTATAGTGCTTGGAATCATACCTCAACCACCGTTTACAGTGTGCGGGTATGATTCCAACATGATTGATACCAAACACGACAGGGTTCATTACAGCCAGTTTTGAGATGGTCATCGCGTAATAATGCGGTGGCTCTCTATATGTGATATGGCTGCCTCACTAACAACCCGGGAGAATGGACTACGAAGGCTGTAGGGGTGTCCTGATCATCCAGGGGCACCCTGACACTTAGAACCAAGCACCCTGCCTTCAGGATTGAAAAGGCCTGCTGTAGTGGTGACTTATAGCTTTTAAGTGCAGTGACCCTAGATATAGGGAAAACTATATCTTTCGTAAGTGGTGCTAGCACTAGCTTACACAGGCTGCAATGGCAGGCCTGTAGTGAGAGCTTGAATGGTCTCCCATAGGTGGCATAATACATGCTTCAGCCTATGGGGAACCCCTTTGGTACCTATGCCCTGGGTACCTTAGTACCATATACTAGGGACTGATAGGGGTACCCCAGTATCCAATCTGGGATGTACCTAAGTACTTACCATAACAATTCAGGGGAGAAAGCAGAGAGACTGGTGTCCTGATTATCAGGATCCCAGTCAGACTAGTCAGAAACAACATTACATCAAGCAGAAAAGTGGGGGTAACCATAGAAGCAGATCCTACTTTCCTACACATAACATAACATACCAAACCATAACATAACATATTTTTCACCTAGGTCTTCCCGACCTATCTCTGAACCAGCTCCAGTGAATATAAAATTACACGGTTCAGCTAGTTTGTAATCTAAGTAAATTTGATGCGTATTAAAAACATGTCGTCTTGCTTTGCTTGCAGAGGGACCATAAAACCCCACCTGTTCTGTTGAATCCATGTTTTCTTTTCAGTTTTCACCCATGGTTCTGTTTCTAATGCCAATATGCTTATGTTACTAAAGTAGTGCTTAATAGGTAATAATAATAATAATCATATAATCCTAATAATAATAATATATCCAAAGCCAACTTCAATCTCTATTTTGGCCCTCATTAGAATTTGGCTGGAGTGATATAACCAGAGAGCTACCACTCTGATCAAACTACGAATTGTCTGCTGTTTTCAGACCCCAAATTATCAAGTCTGGAAACACTAGACCTAGTTTTACAAAATGCGGACAGACAGCACCCAGTAAAACTATAAGTCCAGAGGATGGAGGGCCCTGGAGCAACTCCGGTGACGCGAGCACCCATGATCACCATGGGGGAGCAGACAGTGATCACCCTAGAGACTCCTAAAACCACCTACACTGTGAAGGTCCTTTCCACCCCTGACCAAATCCTCCAGACCCACACCGCTCTGTCCTACAGATATTTACCACCAAAAAATAGCACATAGCAAATATCTCCACTAAGGTCCCAGAATCGGGGAAAGCCTGCTGTATACAACCTGGTAAATCCAGGTTATTCCCCATTTTTGTGGAATGTAACTTGCAATTACGATCTTGAATCATATGTTTAAGCCCACTGGGTTAACGGGGAACTTTAAATGCAGTCCTAGTGAGTTGAAAGAAATTGCATCAGTCCTAACCTGAAGAAATTTCTATGATGTAATTCACTGGCACCACTGTACCAGAAGCGGTATTTATAGATTAGCAAATTAATGCAGAGGGTGAATATGCATGCTGATACGGCTCCTGGTCAGCTATCCCAGAGAAAGAGAAATAACCAATTATACGGGAAATATTTCCCCATTCTAAAATTCCAACCCTTAAATGTGGCATAGGATGCTTTCCCTTGACAGAAAGAGACTGCAGAAATTATATTTTGTGACGAGAAGGTGACCAGAGTAGGCCCTGGGCACTGCCCAAAGTACTGACCCAGGAGAGTTGTATATTTCTTAATTCCATGAATGTTCAGGATAATTGAAGCAGAGGTATGATCACTTGGTTGGCCCCTGGGGCACTAAAGAATGGTAGTGTGGTACAGCAAATGGGTATATTTGAGCACTAAAGCTGAACTTATGAGTGCAACTACCGTTTGAAACAACTATTATTATTTAAGTTATTGTTATTTAGGGTTGCATAAATTGATGGAGAGGGTCCACAAGACACTTGATACTTTTATAAATTAGAATGGAGGTGAATAGAGCTGGAAGACGACATGTGTTGCTGTGTGGCATAGGGATCCAACTGATCACAAAGACTTAATGGATGACAACCTGTATAGTTTCCTAATAAGATTGTATTGTAGCCTCTGCAAAAAAAAAAAAATCTGCAATTCCCATCTTAATAACTGTGATGTCACTGACAATATAATTATTTCTACCAGCGGGCTCCAAGCACAGGATGTAGTAGTTACCCTACATTGAATCAAGTACCCTCTCCTTAGTGACCACTGGACACAGGCCAAGGATGTTGCCTTTGCCCATTGGGCTTGGACTGACGACCAATTCATTTGCCTTAACACCCTTTATTTGCTGAACTCGTTTTTGTTGACATTAGGACTCTTTACCCCTGCTAACCAGTGCTAGAGTGTTGTACTCTATCCTTAAACTCATGGTAAAATTGGACTACACCTAATTGATGCATTTAATTTACTTGTAAGTCCCTAGTAAATGGTACTACAGGTGGCCAGGGCATGGAAATAAAATGCTACTTGTGGCTGCAGCACTAATTGTGCCACCCACTAAAGTAGCTTGTAAAACATGCTTCTGGCCTGCCACTACAGACTGTAGTGCAGTTTAAAACTACCACTTGGACCTGGCAAAATAAACCTTTTGCCAGGACTGAACCTTCCATTACAATACTTATAAGGCACCCCTAAGGTAGCCCTTAAAGGCTTATATGGAAGGGTGTATGGTATTTAAAAAGTAAGACGTGTGTAAAAGTTTTACATATCCAGGCAGTGAAAAACTCTTAAAGTCGTTTTTCACTGTTGTAAGGCTATATCTCTCATAGACTAACACTGGGTTGCCTTATCACACTTAACAAGTGCTAACTTTAGATTCCGAGCAGATACAGGTATGCTGTTTACACTCAAATCAATTGCAATTCAAAATCTGTTCTAATGCAATTCCCATCTTAACAACTGTGATGTCACTGACAATATAATTATTTCCACCAGCGGGCTCCAAGCACAGGATGCAGTATTTACCCTACATTGAACCAAGTACCCTCTTCTTAGTGACCACTGGACACAGGCAAAGGATGTTGCCTTTGCCCATTGGGCTTGGACTGACGACCAAGGGATTAAGCCAAAGCCTGTGTGTTAGACCTCACATCCTTGGTATGGTATTCCTCCATTTCATTTGCCTTAACCCCCTTTATTTGCTGAACTCGTTTTTGTTGACATTAGGACTCTTTACCCCTGCTAACCAGTGCTAGAGTGTTGTACTCTATCCTTAAACTCATGGTAAAATTGGACTACACCTAATTGACGCATTTAATTTACTTGTAAGTCCCTAGTAAATGGTACTACAGGTGGCCAGGGCATGGAAATGAAATGCTAGTTGTGGCTGCAGCACTAATTGTGTCATCCACTAAAGTAGCTTGTAAAACATGCTACTGGCCTGCCACTACAGACTGTAGTGCAGTTTAAAACTACCATTTGGACCTGGCAAAATAAACCTTTTGCCAGGACTGAACCTTCCTTTACAATACTTATAAGGCACCCCTAAGGTAGCCCTTAAAGGCTTATAGGGAAGGGTGTATGGTATTTAAAAAGTAAGACATGTGTAAAAATTTTACATATCCAGGCAGTGAAAAACTCTTAAAGTCGTTTTTCACTGTTGTAAGGCTACATCTCTCATAGACTAACACTGGGTTGCATTATCACACTTAACAAGTGCTAACTTCAGATTGCGAGCAGATACAGGTATGCTGTTTACACTCAAATCAATTGCAATTCAAAATCTGTTCTAATGGTGAAGTGGGATTTTCAGTTACAATTTTGAAAGTGCAACTTTTGGAAAGTCAGCATTTTCTTGCTCAAACCAAATGTGGCTTTCTGCCAGTGTCCTGGGTCACATGACTGAATGGCTCTGATGTTGTGGATTGTGTATTGCCTCCAGGCAGTGAGATAAAGAAAGCCTTGATCTGAGGGTAGAGGTTCTTTCTGATAGAATGGCTGGAGAGGTACGGTTCTGAATACATTTCAAAGAGCCCTACATGCAGCACACACAAGGTAACCATCTGACACAAGGAAGGCCCTTACCTTTGCCACCCTAGACAGTTTGGAGCCAGGAATAGGGGAATAACTGACTGGAACCAGTTTTGGGAGTGGGTCAGGGAATTCCCCCACACAAAGGTATAAAAATAGAACATTCAGCACCACTCAGAACACTGCTGGACCGGTGGAAAATTCAGAAGATGGCCTACCATGCTGCCAGAAGGGCTGCCCCACTGCTTGAAGGACTACCTTGCTGTCCGAAGAAGGAAGATTGGGCCTGCTTGCCTTGACCCCAGGCTACCTAGAGTGACTCCAAGGGTCAGTTGGCTGACCCCCTGTTTGAGCTACAAAGACACAGAAAGCTTCCAGAGGCCTGCCCTGCACCTTCCCAGCTAACCAGCACCAACTGGACATGCCTAAGCTCTGTTGTTGGCCTCTGCTTGAGTGAGTTCTGATCCCAAAGAGGTGCCTCCCATGTCTTGGACCCTTAGCTGAAGTCAAAGTGTACTCCTCCCAATGCACCTGAAAGTTTCACTGAACCCACGCAGCCCAACTCTGGACCTCACTTCACAGCAATTCACAGCTCCTAATTGGTGGCTTCACCGCAATCGACAAAGTGTGAAGCTGCTCCTCGCAGCTCCTGATTGGCAGCTTCACCGGAACCCGGGCAGCCTGACGCAGTACCTCTCACCACAGCACCTCCCTGCTCCTGATTGGCAGGTTCACCAGAACCAACACAGCGAGGGCAGCTCAACACAGGACCTCAAATCTCAGCTCCTGAATGAAGCAGACTGTTAGACCTGACAGCCTTAGTGTGGTCTTCCACAACTTTTTGCCTGCCTCCCTCCATTTTTCTGTACTCGTTTTGCTGGCTCTAGGACTCCTTGCACTTTACCACAACTGATCAGTGATAAATTGCTTGTGCTCTCTCCCCTAAAACCAGGTAACATTGGCTCATACCCATATGGCATATTTAATGGATTTATAAGTCCCTAGTAATGTGCACTGGATGTGCCCGGGGTCTGTAAATGAAATGCTATTAGTGGGCCTGCAGCACTGATTGTGCCACCCACATAAGTAGCCCCTTAACCATGTCTCAGGCCTGCCATTTCAGGGCCTGTGTGTGCAGTTTACTGCCACTTCAACTTGGCATTTAAAACTACCTGCCAAGCCGTAAACTCCCCTTTTATCACATACACGTCACCCTTAAGGAAGGCCCTTGGTAACCCAAAGGGCAGGGTGCTATGCAAATAAAAGGTAGGACATGTACTTTTATGCTTTACATGTCCTGGTAGTGACAAACATCTAAATTCGTTTTTCACTGCTGTGAGGCCTACTTATCTCATAGGCTAGCATTAGGAATTCCTTAAAATACCTTCGAGCGGTAATTTCTGATTGGAAAAGAGTAGCTTTTTCATGTTTCATCTCTTTGGAATGGTAATGATAAATTCTCTTTACTGGTGAACTTGGATTACTATTTTTAAAATGCCACTTTTAGAAATTGTGTGTCTTTTGCTTCCTCGCCCTAAGTGCGCCGGGTATGCCCAGACGGGGGTCCCGTGCTCACTGTGCCACTGGAATCAAGCTATCCTGGCTGATGAGGGGTGAAACCCCAAAACCGGTCCTAGGATGCTTGTTTCCCGTCCAGGGAGGACCTGGCTTGGCAGTTCGGGCTGGACTGTTCACATGAGGCACAGGGTCAAGCCTGATTTGCATATGGCCAGGTCTAAACTGGGGTGTCATGGTGAGCAAAAGAATGGTGGATTTAACCCAGATCTCTTGACTGGGGGTGAATGTTTTGATTTGTTCTGCATTACGTCCATAAATTGAGGGTCTTTTGCTTCCTCGCCCTAAGTGCGCTGGGTATGCCCAGACGTGGGTCCCGGGTTCACTGTGCCACTGGAATCAAGCTATCCTGGCTGATGAGGGGTGAAACCCTGAAACCGGTCCTAGGATGCTTGTTTCCGGTCCAGGGAGGACCTGGCTTGGCAGTTCTGGCTGGACTCTTCCCATGAGGCACAGGGTCAAGACTGATTTGCATATGGCCAGGTCTAAACTGGGGTGCCATGGTGAGCAAAAGAATGATGGATTTAACCCAGATCTCTTGACTGGGGGTGAATGTTTTGATTTGTTCTGTATTCCGTCCATCAATTGTGTGTCTTTTACTTTTAGAAAGTAGACATTTCTCTGCTCTTACTGCTCTGTGTTGCCTACAGCCTGACTCCAATACACGTCTGGTCTGGGTGACAGCTCCCCCTTTGTACATTCCCCCCAGACAGCCACAAACACAGGAAGGCTAGGTGTGGCTGAGCACCCACCTATATACAGCTGCATTCTGATGGCCCTTCCTGGGCTCACACTTACACTTCAAAGGGTAGTGGCCTGACCCCACACAAAGGACTGATTACCCCCCAACAGATAGACTGGCAGACAAAACTGGGTTGAAAGGGATACTTCTATACTTCAAAAACACTCTTTGAAGTTTTCCCCACTGCAAAGGCATATTTGGGTGTATGTACTGGGTCTCTGACCCCTCAAATCAACCACTTCTGGATCTTGAACTGAGCCTCTTGCAGAAGAATTGCTTTTCTGCTGGTTGCCCGGCAGCTGCTGCTCTCTGACTCTGCTGAAGGAGAACTGGACTCTGCCTTATCTCCAAGTGATCTCCAAGGGCTTGTTGGCTTGCTTCCTGTCTTCTGAAGTCTCAGGGACACAAAAGACGTCCTGCAACTCATCTGGTGGTGCTGGACTCTGCCAACTATGAGTCCTACCCTTGCCTGAGACACCCCCTCCAGTTCAGGGCCTCAGAAGTGGGTTCTTCAGCTGTTTTGCTACAAAATCGATGCATAGTCCTCACTGCACCAATTGGAACCGATGCAGTGCTCTTCAACGCTGACGCAGCACCTATCCGAGGTCTTGACCACAAGGCTGGACTTCGACGTATCGATACCGTGAATCGGAACAGATGCATTGTCCTCACTACATCGAGAAGATCAACACATCTCATTGCTTGTGACCAGGAAAGGTACTTTGCTGGAAGCCTGCATGGGTCCTGTAGCTGACAGGAGCTCCATCGTGGTCGGCCCGAACTTTGACTATGCCCTGGTCCCAATCGAAAGTACTCTTTTTAGTGCTACCTGCTTCTTAGCGGTTTACTACATTTATTTCTTTAAAATTCAATGTCAAGACCTCTACTCGATGGATCTTGCTCGTTTTGGTCTTGTTTTGTTCAGAATATAATAATCTAAACTAGAAATGTATATGGAGCTCACAAATCTTGCCCAGGGCTACAAAAGGGAGCTCCTAATCAGATTAGGGCATATGGTATACAGTCTTCCAGATAGATGCAAGTCACAATTCAAGCTGCCACTAGCACCAAGACTCATTGAAAACCAATAAAGAACTAACTGAGTGTGTACCAAATGATTATCTAAGGACCCTACATGCTGCTGTGGTCTTCTCAGTGCCCTGCTTTACCCGGGTAAACATGTTCAGTCGATGCTGTGAAGACTTCATTGGTCTCTTATTTTGATTCACTTACACTTAAAAGCTTTTGTGAAAATTACCACCAAGTGAGAGATAGTTGCTTTTCTCCGTTAAACCTTTCAGTAAAAAGGACCACTTTTTACGGGAACCAGCCACCAGCCTGGGTACTTCTGAAGTTCCTGTTTATAGGACAGTCATTGGTTTGCCTATGTGTATGAACCATGTAAATCAGAGTATCTCCAGCATCCCTGCACATGTTCTCAAAAATTAATATGTATCAGGCTGATGTACCACTAGAAGGAATGGGGGGATGTAGATTACTCAGATGTTACCCTATGTTTCATGAAACTATATTTGGTTATGAGTGACCATTTTGCCATTTTAGGATTTTCAAAGACAGCATATTTCATTAAGTGTTTGCTTCCAAAGTCTGGTCACATGCTTCCTGGTGCCAGTGACGTTCTACCCCCAACCAATCGAAAGTATCCAGAATTACCATTAAGCAGGAAGGTGGCTCTAACCTCTTACCAACCCTCAAGCACCACAACATGTTGTAGGTGGCTCTTGCCCACACTGACAAAGTCATGAGTGACAGAACTACTCTGCAAGGATCTGCAAGGGGTGGAATGGTGGGGCCAAGTTGATCGACGCACTCCAGATTGTTTGCAGCTTGTTCACTTCACTGCAGAGTGATGGGTGCAGTAGATTCTTCCTACGCCTGCCACTGTCCACGGCAGGGTAGTTTTAATTATCTGGCCCTAGGTGTTTCTCCATCCTTTAACTACTTTGATTTGTTCTTTTCTTTCTCCAAACCAAGAAGCAGCTCTTACAGAACTAGGCTTAACTAGTCACCAAAGGGAAAGTTAAGGCTAACATAAGTTGTACCTACATTAATAGGATAAACAGTACACACTGTTGCTCCTTGAGACATCCGACGAGCAGTGCTATGAAATGATATCTAACACTTCACGGTTCATAATACAGGCAGGGCCCCGAGACATTTAAAACTGCCCCCCCTGGACTCCCGCAGAATCCACTGAGCACCTTAGCAACTCCCTGTCTCTGAAGAGCTCTGCTTGAGTGTTTTACCAGGTCGACTGTCACACATAAAAGCCTTATCACCCTTCTACACTTGTTTTCCGATTTGAAATATCCTCACAGTTATAAATTCTGTAACCGTGGTGCCAACCACAATTAAATTGAATGAATTTTTCCTTTGTAACGGGTAGAACATTCATGAAAAGTGCAATGCCTGCATTAAAATGTAAGTGCATACGTAACATAAGAGGGATCACTGTTAAGGCAGCATAATATGAACAAACAAATGGCCCAGAAAATGTATATGAAAAGGTTATTAGAAATCTTCATACATTTCTGAATTGTTTTTTACATGTCGTGTAAAAGTACTGCGTTGTGAATCATGCAAGGCCAAATTGCATAGCCGGGCTTTAAAGACCCTCATTTAGCGAGGGCGCTGGAAAATGTGAAGATTTCACCTGAGACCTTCATTACATGTTTGCTGAGGGAAGCTGTCTGGCGGCAAAAATAAAGAGAAATCATCTCGTTAACAAGAGTAACCCATTAGTTAATATTTGCATGATCACACATGCTGTTAAGTACCTCGATTTAGGCAGAAAGGATGTTTTATAAAACATGATATTGCCACTTTTGGAAACTGGAATTATAAATATTTAGTCCTTAATCGCTTTTTAGAGGTTTTAAAATCGAATATGCTTCTGCATTCTGATCACCATTGACAACTGACTTCAATTATATTACAACATACTTTCCTTACCATGAAGAATTGCAAACTCACTTTTTATGCCTGGTCTGATGGCTCAGAGGACTAATGCATACACTCCAGGGCTTTGTGTTTGACCTCTTGGTCACAGGGTCAAACACTGGTGGGTGAAATTAGACTTTCATCCTTTTAAGATTGATGAAATGAGTACCATTGAGTCAGGCAATAATAAACATCTGTTATCTGTCAAGAGTGCAAGAGACTCCAAGTAGGCCAATGGCCACCTTTCACTCCCTTCTGTCTCTACCAGCATCCACATGACCTCTGACTCCGCCTCTCCCCCTTCCCTACTACATAGCGCAATCCTGACAACTGCCGGTTAAGGCTTCTCTACCTCTTTCAACTCTCACCCCTCCTTGCGTTCCCAGCACTGCTTACTTACCGCCCCCCCCCTGTGTATTCTCTGACTATTCCTGCTTGCACTGTATCCCCGCCCTCTGTATAGGCCTCAGTAGCTTTGTAGTTAAATTCACTATTAGGCCTGAGTGGTGAACTCCCCTCCGTTCACGGATTTTGCAGAGTTTTCTGCATTCCGCGCTTCGCGGAGCTCGCAGAGCGCAGAAAACTCCACTCCACGAGGTGCAGTGGAGTTTTTTCCCTGCTCACGCTCACCAACGGTAAGTTGGCGAGCACGAGCTCCCGCTCGGGTAGAATTTCTACTCGAGCGGCAGGAAGAGCAGCGCAAACGGCAGTTCGCACTGCACTCCATCACTTCCAGAACTCACCTGAGTTTTTTTGTCACTTCGCGGAGTTCCACATACCACGAACTACGCCAAGGCCTGTTCACTATTTACGGGGCCGCATACGTATAAATATACACAGCTACGAGTCACGTACAGAACTGTATAAAGAGGAGCCACCACGCATGTGCAGATCCGCAGGCAGCGCCAGTGAAGGCTGCATAAACTAAGCAGCAAATTTAGTTCAGAATGAAGGTTGACAAGCCTGCAAAGTGTGTTAGAAATTCAGAATACAATGGATGGTCTTTTGTGAAGGAGACTGAAGTGTAAACAGCTGGCATTGGATAACATTGACGTAAACATGAGCTCATCAGTTGATACTATACTTTCCCTAGAGAGTAAAACAAGTGTGATTCAGGAAATAGTATCCTTAAAGACCAAAACCAGCATGATAAAAAATATTTAGGTGTTACTTTCAGATATTCTTATTGATATGGATATCAATTTAAATACTATTTTATAATTATTGGAATTACATGTGATTGAAATGTATGTTTTAACATTGATTTGTTTCTGTTAGTGTTGAGAAATAATTCGAGGAGTTTTAAGGGAATCCTCGGTGTTCGAAAGTCTCTGTTTTGGTTTGTATAAAAGACATTTATTTTTCATTTTTTTTAAAAAAGGGCAGTGTCAACTGCACAGAAAACTGCCTCAGTTGTCAAGCAATTCAAAACTGCAGAAGAGCAATCATTGCATTTTTATGTGTTGCTGGTTTGCAAGGTCATTCGAATGTGAAAGTTAAGTTTTTGATTCCTGTTCCGAGGTTAAGTAGGAAATGTGGCATATGGCAAAGTTAAATGCCTCAGGTTTGCATTAGAGAGATGTCTGTTTCAGGACGTGTATGTTCTAGTATTGGGTATAGTCAGAAAGGCGTCTGAGAGTCCTGCAGCCCAGGCATTGATGCTTGGGAATTAAATCGCAAGAGTTTATTATAATGTAATAGACAAAAAGATGGTTATCCACCTGAGATTTTAATTACTTCGCAGCCCATTTATTAATTCGAGACACGTTGTCCTAAAATAATTAATACATATATATTCTGCACGACGCTCTCATCTGTATTTTACCATAGAATTTCCAAATATAGGGCCATATCTACGGGCAAGTCACGCAGTGCAGCAAGTCACCTTGATGCGCTGCACTGCGTGACGGGAAAGAGAAGGAATGCGCCATATTTAAGTAAATACAGTACATTACTGCCTTTTCCTCTGTGCTGGTGCCAATTTTGCTGCCTAGCACCAGTGCAGGCATCCTTGCACCATGGTGCAAGGATGCCTGCCTTGTAAGATGGATTGTTTTTGTGCAGGCAGGGGCACCTTCCTGCACAAAAACAATTCCCTGAGGCTTTTTCCTCTTTCTATTTGTGCTCCAGAATGCAGCACACTTAGAAAGAGGCAAAAGCGGGGAGAAATAAAGATAGTTTTCCTCGTTACGACTCCCCCGGGGAGGGGTACGTTTTTGGTGCATTCACAGATCTATAACTTCTGGTAAATCTGGCAATGCGTCAAAATCCATGGATGGTGTCGTTGGAACACCCACTGAAACGCCTCCCTGGCACAGAATAATGCAATGCAGCGATTTGCGCTGCATTGCATTACTCAAGATTTATGAAGCCCCTCAGGGCCATGCAAGGTGACCTTGCATGGCTTCATAAATCTCATTTTTAAGTTGCGTCACGTCTACACCACGGTGCGTGGTGCAAGTGCAACACAAAGGGGTTCATAAATATGCCCCATAGTTTCTAAAAGTTTGGAACACATTAGCGCTCTTATGCTGGCAGCAGACTATAATAGCAATAATAGCTAAGGTGTCCACATTCTTTTGTGTCCACCATTCAGGGAAACGTCTAGAAGAACATCTGATATCATATGTAGAATCTGCAATTCCTATCTAGTCCAATGAATACATTAATATTAGTTGAACAGGTTCCTGGAATGTTGACAATGGTTGTATTCAAGTAGATTACTGTAGATTGTAAAAGCTTACCTTCCACAGATGGCGAATGTACTGCTTAGTAGTTGACACACAGTGCTGGTAGCGACGGGTGAAGGCTCCAGCCTGCAGAGAAATTCTCTCATTGCCGGTTGACAAGAGAAGCATTATTTGCATGGAAGCATCCAAATGCAAAAATGGATTATTCACTTGCAATGATCAGGCCAAATACCAGTTTCATGTTATAATGCATATTTTATGAAGGCAGACATCAAATACATTTAAAATAACATTTTACTGATCTAAATGTGGCTGGTGTTTGTAGGGTCCACCTCTGTGTCTTCTAGGGGTGGGCGGAATGTTTCATTCCACCCGCGGAGTTAGCGGAAATTGGCCAATCAGCGTTACTCTTGTAACACCAAATTACAGCCAAAATTCCACTAATCGTCATTTTTCCTGTGAGGCTCCAGAAATGCGAGCAAGAGCGAGATTTGGCATCTTCTAGCACCATTTTCTAAAGTGGGCAGTCGCGGGCGGTCGCAAGCTGTCACCGATAGACTGCTGATTCTCGAGTATATTTGATGCTGCTCAAGTAGATTTGCTACTTGAGTGGCAGCAAAATCAACTCGAATAGACCACGCTCTTACTCACTGCATGGTGCCATTCGCACTGATTTTTCAGCGCAGCTTGACCTACTGACTCTAAATTGCAGAGCAAGCAGCACAACATGCAAATTTCCACCCGCTGGCAGAACTCTGTGGAATCTCGCAGTTTTATGTAACTCAGCGGAATTTCAAAGAGTGAAACTCCGCAAGTTCCTCCCACTCCCAGTGTCATCCAGAGACCCACCAGCATATAGTAAGTTCCAAGTGCTACTTCCAAATTCAGGGAGGGTTCCGCACAAAATGCCTCCTGAGGAAAATATATGGGATTCCTACTTCCACCTGCCAGTGAAATTTCTACCCCCCATTCAGCGGACAGCTCGGCAGAAATAACCGGGTGTGTTGGGAAACTAAGTTATGTTATGCTATGTTATGTTATTTCGAATTTATAAGGCGCACAGCTACCCAAGGGTTTCCCGGCGCCGCCTGACAGGGACCAAAGAGAGAAAAGGAAGAAATCTATTGATTGAACAGCCAAGTTTTCAATGACTTACGAAAGTGGGCAAAGATGGTCTCTTTCCTTAATGACAGAGGGAGGGAGTTCCACAAAGCGGGACCCAGGCAAGAAAAGGATCTGCCACCCATGCGTGACAATCTGTGCCTAGGAACCGTAAATTTAACTTGAGTGGATGAGCGAAGGGGACGTGACGGGACATATTGGTGGACAATAGTGTTCAAGTATTCCGGGGCCTTGCCAGTTTTAATCTTGAACATATAGGTTAAAGTTTTAAATTTGATGCGGTTCTCAACTTTAAGCCAGTGAAGTTCACGTAGAGAGCTTGAGATAGAATCAGTTCTCGGAATGCGGCTAAGTAGGCGGGCTGCGGCGTTTTATACAACCTTGCAACTTGTGTATCACATCCTTATTGGCTCCTAGAAAGAGGATGTTGCCATAGTCCAGGCGAGAGGTGACAAGAGCCTGGACTACAGTTCTTTGAGTAGAAACTGGCAGCATCCACAAAATTTTCCTGAGCCATCTAAGGATGCAGAAGCAGGTTGCAGCCACCTTTACTGCCAGGTGTTTCATAGAGAGCTGGTCATCCATAATGAAACCCAGATTACGGGCTTGGTGGGTAGGCTGAGGAAGGGTGCCCAGTTCAGGTGGCCAGTGTTGGGGACCCCAAAGCTCTTTATTATTCCCCAGTATCAACACCTCGGACTTCTCCCCGTTAAGTTTTAGTGAATTGGCTTGCATCCATCACGCAATTTTACGTAACCCTGTTTGAAGGGATGAGGGTTTGGACGCTCCATCAACAGAAAGGGAGAAGATTATTTGGGTGTCGTCAGCGTAGAAAAAGATCGACAACCCCGGCTCAGTGGCGATATCCGCCAGAGGTTTCACATAAATATTAAATAATAAAGGGCTAAGGATAGAGCCCTGTGGTACCCAGTCGGGGGATGCGTGGGTTTTGGAAGTCGCAGCTGAGGAGAAGACCTGGTACGTACGGTCCACCAGAAAATCTGCCAACCATTTCAAGGCAGGCCCAACCACGCCAATGGATCGCAAGGCTTGCAATAGCACACTGTGGGATACCGTGTCAAAAGCGGCACTCAAATCTAATAGTATGAGTGCCACAGTGTCACCGGCATCCAAACGACTGCGCAACATCTCAGTAACTCCCAAAAGCGTGGTTTCTGTCGAAAAGCCTTTCCTAAAGCCTGATTGAGAGGGATGTAAGAACCTTTGGGACTCAACATACCGAGTCAATTGCAAGTTCATATGTTTTTCTAGAATTTTGGAGAAGATTGCGAGCAAAGAAATGTGGCGGAAGTTAGACAACTGTGCCGGATCAGCATTTGCTTTCTTTAGAAGTGGGAGAATCATAGCATGCTTCCACTCAGGTGGAATCACGGCTTCCTGTAAGGATGCATTAAGTAACTCCATGATCAACTTCATGGCAGGTAACTCAATTTTCTGTAACACAGCGACAGGACGCGGGTCTAAGGGAGAACCAGATTTAAGGCTCCCTAAGATCAGACTAAAAGAAGTGATATCTAGCGGAAGCCAGTGTTCTAGTTTACTTGAGCAGGTCTCCTGTTGAACCTCCAACTGAGAGTCAGTATTAGATAGAGGAGGAGCAATTGTAGTTAGCTGTGTGGTAGTAACATTTGTAATATTTAGTGCTGAGTAAATTTTCTCCACTTTGTTTAGAAAAACATTGCAAGATCCTCACATTGAGATTCAGTGAGAATCGGAGGGGGAGCTTAATTTGTTGCGCCGGAAAGTTCCTTAACCAATTTAAATAGAGTTTTAGGACAATTTTGGGCATTAGTGATGGTGGAACTCACATAATCAGCCCGGGCAGTATTGCAGAGAGAATGGTATTCTCTAATTGCTTGTTTGTATGCAATTTTTGACTCAGATGCATAGTTCTTCCTCCAGCGCCTTTCCAGCGCTTTACATTTACCATTTTTCTTTAACAGCTTGTGCAGTGAGGAAGCCCTTTGCATTATCCCAGTAAGAGTTTGCCTCAGATGATGGCACATTTTATGTATTATAGGCCGAATAACTGTCTCAGTGCTGAACTGAGGGGTGAGACATGTAAGTTTGCACTTTGTGTAAATCTACACTCAATAATCCTGATTAGCGCAATGGTCTAAACCTGCATCTAAATGCAACAGTAAATTTACACATGAATAAATCTACACAAGTAAATTTACCTTTGTGAATAAGGCCCATAGAGTTGTTCCCATGCCTTTCATCACACAATCTCTTACTAATAGCAGAGTGATTGATTAGTCTCATAGCCCATGTTTAACAATGCTTTTTTTTAGGTCGAGCATTCGAGACGTCTTGTATATACTTTAGTATATACTTATTTTATACTTATATGTGTATGTACTTTGTGGGCTCTGGAGATCAGTCCTAGGACTTGTCTGCTTCCGCTTAGGGACTTTTTTTTCTGTTCAATTGCCTCTAACTGTCTTGATAGAAAACGACCAGCAGAGGTCAGTAAAATATCAGAATTGCTTTCTGCTGAGGGACTTTCTTTTTTTAATTTTTCCAGCAACTGCCTCTATTTAACTTTCTTGATAGAAAATGACCAGCAGAGGTCAGTAAAATACCAGAATCACTTTAGCATTCTCTAGATTTCAGTCCATAGAAATTGTCTTCCACTAGCACCCGTAGACAATCATATTTATTTCAAATCTTGTATTTTCAGTAATATGACCACCGAAGGCCCTGATTTTATATTAAAAACAGAGCTTTGGACTATACCATTTCCCGCTGAAAGGCAATATTTCTGTTCCCATACCTGGCGTGTCACGCAGTTTGGTGCTTACTTTCCCTCCATGTTAAAGAACAGTAGATGTTTCAGCACCCAGTCTAATGTGCTGCATAGCTAAATACATATAAGGTCCCAAAGGCGAGACCGATTGCATTGCAAATGCTTGTCTGTAAAAGTGGTTTCTCAGGTCAGAATGCCTCCTGATTTTCCAGCCCTGATTTACTACGAACTTTCTTTGAGTAGTTGTGTCATACATATTCCTGATGAAATTCCAGCAGTAAGACCTACTTATTCATGGATCTGCTTTACAAAACGTTTTCCATGTGTAGGCATGCCTTCCTCTTGCAATTTAATGAGTGAACCACTACTGGAGATTCAGGTATGGTTCATACGAATAGCAGTAAGACATATCTACTCACAGAAAAATCTTTGCAAATTGGGTCCCTTGTTGACATCATAGAATTCTTTCATCTCAAAGTTGTGATATATTCTGGTGATTTCAAGTTCATTTTGTTTATGAATGATGTTATGGGAGAGAGGTAAGCAATGTGGATTGTCTGTGCTCCAATGTAAGTTGAGCTTCCCAGAAACCTTTCAACTTTATCTTTCCCTAAAGATGTAAGAAAAATCATGTCATTTTGTTGAGGGTGTGAATTTGTCTCTGTTTTCTTAGGCTTGTTGTGGAGATAGACAGTGGGTTTGTTTCCGGTTCAAAGTGAGCAGATTATTTTTTAACCTGTTGATTTTGTCTGGGAGAATCTTTGAGTTTTGGACACTAATCTGGCACAGTACAGCATACTCTACAGAGGGCATTGTTTAAATAATATTCAGCATAGGTGTACAGGAAGAGGTCTGGGTAAACACAGGCCTCTGCTAACCTACCTCCTAGGTACGAGCATGGAGCCCAGTGAGGAATCGGTGTTCTGAGTGTGTTTTAAACTTAGACAAGATATATATCCTCCAGAAACGTATGTTTATGGCTCCACACCCTGTTGTGGAATATGTGAAGTTGGTCTAGTTCACTGACATAGAGAATAGTAGTCTGTGGAGATGTAGGGCTAACAGCAGCACTGGGCAGCTAGTAACTTGTTTGCAGACACTACCATAAACAATGTACACTTATCTACAAATGGAACCACAAGACAGAATTCCTATTCTGATGAACTGCATTTATGCCTCTTCGAAGGTAAAAGAATAAGCATTAGACAGAATCATTATCTCATTTGCAATGCTTAGTAATACAAATAACGTGTGATTTTCTTCTCAAAGAGCAATCCTGGCTTTCTAACGTGTTGGACCCATAGGGTGAATGGAGAAAACTCTTCGGCCCTTGTTAAGAGATATGTGGAACTAGAATTATTTTTACCTCTCACTTCCCAACCCCCACATTCCCTCCTTCCAGACTGCTCAACACATAAGCCCTCACACATATTTATCACCTGCTCTGAGCAGATGGTAAATTTGAGTGCTAAATCTCTCGGAGTGGGAAGTACCGAGTGGAATACCACAAAGTAATTCCATGTACATTCAATAATCGCCTTTTTCAAGGGTTTAACCCATAATTGCAGTGTACTAGCCAGGTGTTACAGCATAGTAATCATAATTACTTGTGCGACGTTTGCACTCTGCCAGCATTCTGCAAATTGTAATCGAAGACTTAGTAATGAGAGCCAGAGGGTGATGCAATGGAGGACCAACCGAGCAGCAATTTTTGAATGGGCGAAAAGGCAAAAAAGAAGTGGATATATGGTTTAGTAACACCCAGTAGCAGCTCGTGGAGGGAGTGCCGCGGGGTGGTGGGGCGGGGGAGGAGCAGGGTGGGGGGTAGTAAACTACGGCAGACGGCCGAACAGAGGTAAGTAAACAAATAAATAAATAAAACAAATTTCATTGCGCGCGCTGCATTGCCAAATGCGATGCAACGCGCGCAACGAGATTCGTTTTTTAAATTTATTTGTTTACTTACCTCTGTTCAGCCATATGCCGTAGTTTACTACCCCCCACCCTGCTCCTCCCCCGCCCCGCCCCACGGCACTCCCTCCACAAGCCGCTACTGGTAACACCCTGATGAAAGGGGTGCCCTCTGGCAAATAATAGCACCTCTGGCTTTCCACCACCTTGCACGACAAATGGTGGGTTCACCATCGGATATACTCAGATTAACTAATGTGCTCAGTACACCCTCTGTGCTGTGTGAAATACATTTTGGTATCCAGCTTTCTTGAACGGGAACTTTTGCAGTGACAGAAACTCAAGAAGGGATGAGTGCAGGTAAATCACTTGATAAATGTCGGGCTCCTAAACCTCCCTGGCAGGGGACCATTCTGGATAGTCTCATGCTGTCTTAAGCTGCAGCTGAGGACCAGTCTTTTCACTCCAATGTGGAACTCTTTGGTCTTTTTCGGGGAGCCACTAGCAACATAACAGCAGGTGTCAGCACCCATTTTGGGACATGTAAAACAAAATAAGCAAATTCATGGAAAAGGGAGTGTCTGGTCAGCTTGATCTACTCCATCCACTCCTGACCATCCAGTCAGCAACAGCAGTCTGTGCTCTCCTACTGTGCACCTGCACCCTCAGTCATAGTTATACCCCTACCTACACTCTTACTGGTACTGATGTCTCCAAGTGATCTATACTGTTATAAAAAAAAGTGAAGAGGCAACGCCCCAAGTCCTGTTGGTATATCTTATAAAACTAATGCATCTATATTTGTAAACACACAATGTCTTACAAGTTAATTGAATGTCTGACAGATCAATGCTTGTTAAAATGTCTAAAATACTAATTTCACATGGTTTGGAACTGCAATAACTTTTCATGTAAAGTCACTGAACTATTAACTTAGGTAAAAGCTGCTGTAACTTATATTCTGTACTTTCTGTACACTGTTTCAGACAGTCTGATGGCTGCACCCTTACTATTGATCTTTGAAGTATATTGCTTCATGAACAAGCCATTTGCCTGGCACATACAAAGTTGTAGAACATATGATGGGTCTCCCTTCAGGTACTTATTGTTCCTGTCAGCATGACCTCAGCAGACTAATGGCTGCTTCTGCAAATAGTCATCCAGTTGACAGGATGTGGTACAGTTCATTTCACAAAGGTGAATCACGTCCTAGAAGTCTTTCAGTCTAATAATACAACCCTCTTACATTAGGAGAGAGCGAGGACAAAGAGTTCTGCTCAGCAGCTGATTATCCACCCACCCTGATTAGTTCACTTGAAGAAAGACACCTTTCAGATGTGTAATTGAATATGAGCACTTTGATCTGTGGTACCCCACATATTGTATGGCATTTTCCATGGTAAACATGATGTGCTGTCTTAATGCAGACGTTTAAAGTTAAATCAGCGCCTCTTCGTGTGATTTCATCGAAACTGCTAGCTGACTTTGATCGGTTTATAAGGCTATAAATGTTACATTATTTGGTCCTTTACTGGAGTGAAAGCTGAAAACTGCCTTTTATCATTTCTTATAGTCTAGTACAGAAATCAGGTTGCTTAAGGCTGATTTAGGGATTTTTAGAAATGGGATTTCTGGTTGGCTAGGGCTTGCGCCTAAGCCAGGCAGAAACCACCACTCTAGTCAGGGCAAGGGAGTTACACGCTGAAGATAACCCCTTCTCACCCCCTTGGTAGCTTGGCACGAGCAGTCAGGCTTATCCCAGAGGCAATGTGTAAAGCGTTTGCGCAACAGACACACACAGCAGCAACACACTAGGCACACCACAAAAGAAACTCCACACAAGGTTATACAAAAAATAGCCTTTGTATTATCCAAAACACATTAGAATCATAATCACACATATACACTGTGCCAACTGGCACCAGGTAATAATTTACAGGGGATTATAACATGACAGGGCTAATCGGGCCCCTGTCAGAACCATCACAAAGCACAAGTAGTAAGAATAACACCACCAGTAACTACTAGTAAAATACTGTACTCTGGAACACATTATGCATAAACATCATAGCATAACATTAGGCATCAACACATGGTGCATAAATCACATTTAGCAACAATCATAATAGGCATAAACACATTATGCAATCTCTGTAGGGCCTTACGCTCTACCCACACTGACCCACACTGACCCCTGGCCAACTGGCCTTCTGTGGGGCTCAAATGTCAGGGCTCTACTGGGGCGAGGGTGCAACCCACCCTGGTCTCTCCTGAGACCCAAAACAATGCCCCCTTTGTTGCAGCTGCCCACGCTCTTGCGGTGCAGCTGTGAAAATTAGCCTTGGCACCACTGTGCCTCCCGAACCCCACTCTGGGACTCTTGCAGCCAAATGCCCCCACGTTGCAGCTGCCCGCGCTCCTGCGGTGCAGCTGGGGAGAACAAACACTGGCACCCACAGTGCCTTCTCAGGTCCCCTCTCCGGGGCTCTATGGGACCAGAAAGAAATCAGCCCTGGCATCCACAATGCCCAATACTGCAGCTTCAGCCCCACTCACCGGGGGGTCTTGCCGGAGGAACAATTGCCGCAACAGCAGGCACCAACAGTGCCCTGTGGCCCCCACTCACCGGAGCTCCTCTGTGACTCCTCCGGTCTCCTTACTGGGGCCGTCGTTCGTTGCAGGGCAGGCGCGACGCTGACCACGGGGAGCACGCGAGGCTCCTTTCTCTTCCCGGGCAGCTGGCTGCACCCAGGAGACACCGACCTGCTTTGGGACACCCGTCTTGCTCTCTGTCGGCACTCACAGGGAGGGGGGACGCTCCAACCGTAGTCAGGCTGGTTTCGCCCACAACCAGGCGGCCTGCCTGGCTTCCTGGCTGGCCGTGCTTCTCTTCTCCGGCTAAAACGTGCAGGGTAGGCTCCCGCCTTTAAATGCACGAATGCGGGGTGGGCTCTTGCTTCGTTCCACTCTGCTCTCGGACCACCACAATACGGGGTGGGCTCCCGCCTCGGTTCTAGAGGCACCCAAACATGCGGGGTAGGCTCCCGCTTCCCTGCGCTAGGCACACCAGGCGGGGTGGGCTCCCGCTTCGTTTCTTTAGAGGCACAAATGTGGGGTAGGCTCCCGCTGGACAAATGAAGGCACCAGCATGCGGGGTGGGCTCCCGCTGGACAAATGAAGGCACCAGCATGCGGGGTGAGATCCCGCTTCCTCTCCAGCAGCACGGGGGAATCCCTATGCCGGGATTCTCTCCAAATCCTTCGCATCCCAGCGCTGCACGGCACTAGCGCTCCTCCTGTCCTGAAACAAGGACACAGCGCTCACAAGACGTTTAGGCAAAGTTTCAGGGGCACAAGGCTGGGCCCAGGCAGGCCAGCTCACAGGGCCCTCCAGCAGGGAGACAGTCCCTCGTGGCGGTACCTCCTGGAGCCCAGCAACAGCAGTCCCAAGTCACAAGGAAGCACACAAACATGGGGTCACAGCCCCAGTAGTTATGCCACATTTTCCTTTGTTCTGCCCTGGCACAGGGCTGGGGGAACCAGTCCCAACTGGTTCTGGGGGGTATTGGAGCACTTTGTTTACAGGGCTCCTCTTCCCCTTTGTCAGGTGGGGGCTCGGTCATCAGACCACCACAGGGGGGCAGAGCCAGCATTCACTCAGGCAGGCACAGACCTATTCAGGGTCAGGGGACTACTCCTCCCACTACTCCAAATGCAGGTCCCTATTCTGCCTAGCGCTGACTCACCCTGCCCTCCATGGAGCCACACACACCTCACCAGCCCCTGTCACTCCAGAGCCAGACATGCAATACACATCAGGCAGGCAGACACATAGCACACAGAAATGCCAACTTCTAAAAGTGGCATTTCTAAAATAGTGATAATAAATCTGCGCACACCATTGCGCAGCATTTATTATTACTATTCCAAACATGCCAAACTTGACCACTCTGCTCCTCTCATATCAGGAATTACCACTGAAACACTTATCAGGGAATCCCCAATGCATTCCTATGAGAGGGCAGCCTCACCGCAGTGAGAAACCAAAATGGCTGTTTGTCACTACCAGGACATGTCACGCACTTAAGGTACATGTCCTACCTTTTACCTATAATGCACCCTGCCCATAGGGCTAGCTTGGGCCTACCGTAGGGGTGAGTGACATGCAGTAAAAGGGGGTCACAGACGTAGCACACACTTTAGGTGTCACGTCACAGCGGCAGTAACACTGCGTGCACAGGCCCTGCAATGGCAGAGGCTTGAGACAGGTTTGAAAGGCTACTTTGGTGGGTGGCGCAATCAGCGCTGCAAGCCCACCAGTAGCATTTAATTTACTGGCCCTGGGTATCTGAGATACCACTTTACAAGGGACTGACAGGTAAATTAAATACGCCAAACAGGTGTAGACCAATCTTACTATGTTTACCACAGAGAGCACACGCACTTTACACTGGACAGCAGTGCTAAAGTGCCCAGAGTCCTAAAACCACCAACACCATGTCAGAAAAAAGGCTAGGAGGAAGGCAAAAAGTTCAGGGATGACCCTGCAAAAAGGGCCAAGTCCAACAGGGATCACTATTAGCCAGCATGCCATCACTGAATTCTGTATATAGCCGTGTCTCATTCATACAGGCAGAGGGGCCACGCCCCACCACCTTTTCCCCGACAAGAAGAGCATCTGTCAGGCAGAGCAAAGTTCAGCCTTACAGAAAATGTTCTTTGTCCAGTGAGGTAGCTAGGGGCTAGACATGCGCTAAATGTGCAGGCACCTGGCTGCCTGAGCTGAACTTTGCCAGGCTGAGGATTTCACAGCCCTGTGGGCATGACCTCCTCAACCAGGCAAAAGTGCCTCGAGGCCTGAACCCTCATGATGAGGGGGAGTGTCACTGATTGCCTCAGACCTGGACGCTTCAGTTTTAAACCCTGAAGTGCCCAGGGTTGAGTGTCAATCAGTGACACCTCATCACAGAGTGTGGTGAGGTGGGGTCAGGAGTCTCACTGACCCCATCCCACTCTGTGACGACTGATGGTCTGCTGGCTTCTCTCATTGGTTGATCTAAGGTCAGCCAATGAGAAGAGGCAGCAGTCCCAGCCCAACTGGGACCTGTGAGGCTTTCTTCCCCAGGAGCTGCAGCGCAGGTAAGTTTTATGTTTTTTAAAGTTTGCGATTGTCTTTGTATTTGTCAGTGAGTTTTGTGAATGGGTGTGTATGTTCTTGTGTGAATGGATAGGTGTGAATTAGTGTGTATGTGTGCGTGTGTGACCTGCCCTCCCCACTCCCTGCTAAAAGTACCGGCTGCCACTGGCTGAGTATAAGAAAATGTACAAGTTTATAATGAGTCTTATGAAGAATGTTTATCATAGTGATGAGGGCACAACAAAGGCACATTGTGACCACAGCTATAAACTTTACACTTTGAAAATACATACATGCATGATCACTGTCAGCATTAATTGTATAAATTAAAACAACATATTTCTTGCAAAATATTGTACATCTCACATCTCACTAGTAGCCTTTTAGGATTACTTCTAGCAATCGCCAGGATTTTTTCAATTGTGCTTAGATGATATGACCATTTTTTTGGAAGTCTTTTAACTTTTCTGAAACCCCTACGGAGTCATTACTGGAAGCCGAAGACCTCAGCCTGAGCAATCTCGAGGATTTGAACTTCAAAACAATACAAAAAAATACAGAAACAAGACAACATCAAACAAATACACAGAAGATGAAATATGTTCTTTAATTCACTTTGGACTCCTTGGAGCTTCTGCCCTGTGTCTCTGAATTTCTGTCTCTTTGTGGCTACTGATTGGACGTCACCTGCTCTCCTAGATGGATTTCTGGCTCCTCCATGTCTCCACCTTCTGGTTCCTTATCCCTGTCTCCTTGTAGCTCTGCACGTCTGGTCTTTCATGCCCTGCACATCGGTCTCCTCCAATCCATTCCATGTGGTCTGCCATCCCACCTTGCTTCCTCTTCCGGGTGACTGTTGTCCTTGCGCTATGTTCAGTCTTTTAGGGTTCTATTGTACTGTTCACTGGACATACAATCTCTCAGCTTTTTTGGGGCATTGGTCACTTCTCTTTCGGGTTGGCCCCATGTGGGTGAGTACTCTGTTAATAAAATCTCCCTGTTATAAAGATACTAGAAAAATTAAATGTTATTTTTTTCAAAATGTTTTTTGTTTCCTTTTTATAGAACAATTTCTATTGCCCTCAGAATGTCACGGAGCAGCCGATGACAGACAAAGGAATAAAGTGATAAGAATTAAGCACAACATAAATGTGAAAAAACTAGAATTGGTGTTCTTTGCAGTGGCTAAACATGTATAAATCAGGCCAGCATGTGAGCCTGAAGGGAAAATAGTCAAATACTGAAGCAACAGAGAAGTCAGGTGTATTTACCGATAACATCGAAATATCTAAGGACACAGAACAAGCTCTCAGCTGCAGCTTTATAAACCTCTGGTGGCCACTTATTCTGGAAATGTGGGAACTTTTGGAAAACTCTTTGGCGGATGCTTTCTTCAAGTATCTAATGTTACCACTACATATCAACACAGATTTTTAGTCTCTTTGGGAGATAAGTACAATGAAGTGGCGGAGCGTGTCGTTAGCCTCCTTGGCTTAACGACACGCTCCGCCACTTCAGAACTGCAAGGCTGCACCATATTTACAAGAATGTGGTGCAGCCTTGCGTTTCCCCCTGCGATGGCGCTAAGTTTAACAACTTGGCGCCAACGCAAGCACCCTTGCACCAGAGTGCAAGGGTGTCTGCATGTAGGGGAGGATTGTTTGTGTAGGAAGGTGTCCCTTCCTGCACATAAACAAACCTAAAATGCAATTCTGTCACTTTCATGTGCGCTGCTTTATGCAGCACCAATAAAAAGTGACAGAATTACATTTTTTAAAGGTTTGTTTATGTACAGGAATGGACACCTTCCTGACATGAACAAACCAAGGCATTTTGCTTTTTCCATGTGTGCTGCACAAGGCAGCACACATGGAAAAAGCAAGAACGAGGAGAAATAATACATTTCTCCTCGTTTCGCCAACTTAAGACCAGGGTTTTCCTGGTCTTAATTTTGGCGCTGCCTCCTATGTACGCCACCCTTGTACATAGGGGGCAGCGTCAAATACAATGGGTGTTGCAGTGGAATGCCCACCACAACACCCACTGCACGCCCCTTTCACGCTAACCATAGCGTGAAAGGGTGCCTTATGTACAAGGGAGTGTTAAGCTATGTTAAGTGGCTAAACGCTGCCTTGTACATAAGTCAAGGCCCCTATCGCCATGGGAACGTCACAAAAAGTGACGTTCCCGTGGTGAAAGGGGCTTGTACATATGCCCCTTTGTGTTTCATTCATTTCAAAGTTATTTTTATTACCCAGTTTACTTTTATAAAAGTCATTTGATGCACCCCTTCATCTTTTGTAAGATGTCTCTTCTTTTTTGTTAATACGAACCTTCCATTCTCTATTTTTCCTTTAAAAATACAGGATGCGCTTCTTGTGGATGTTTCTCACCTGCCATTGCCTTGAATGAACATATGTAAATCTTATCCCACTGTTCCCTGCTCTCTCCCTCATTCCTGTAATTCATAACCTCATTGTCTACATCGGTTCATGGTTCTAACTATTTGCTGCTATGAATTCACTCCTAATTTTTACTGACATAGAACTCAATCCACAAATCTGCTCCTAGTTCCCCTGTTTTCCTTAGACATACACAGAATATGATAATAATTCACGCTAATGAATATCTTCAGTTGAGTAGACATCTTTACCTCCAAAGATCTTCGCACTGTGCACACGAATGTTTAAAATGCATGAGTTAATCTTCCAGTAAGAGTGGCAGATAATTAACCAAATAAATATCCAGAAAAAGTCACTAAATTAACCTGTGCTTAACCCTCTGGTAGCTTGGCACAAAAGCAGTCAGGCTTAACTTAGAGGTAATATGTAAAGTATTTATGCAGCACTTAAACAGTAATGAAGTGTAAACCCAACACAAGAAAATTCCCACATCAATTTAGAGAAAAAGATTAAAATGTAATAAATAATTTGACACTAAAATGACAAATTCATTCAGTAGAACCAGAGATTGAATTCCAAAGGTTTAGGTGAGTAAAGCACCAAAAAAGAACAAAGCGCTACTCAGTCATCTGGTCATGGTAGACTGGGGAAAAGTCGCAAGTTCAGGGCTACCACGATGGAGCATGAGCTGGATACAAGGGCCAGGCACGCATCAAGTTGCAGGGCAGTCCTCTGGGGAACAAGGCAGGCTTCAAGAAGCAGGGCAGTCTACTGGGGAACAAGACAGTCTTTCTTTAATGTCCACAAGTCCAGGAGTGTACTGATGTGGTGTTCTGCGGGTCCAATATTTATATGTGGTGCCAGCCTTTGAACTTTGAAGTGGGGAGCTTCATTATGATATTCCCACATCTGGTCTGGAAAGTTCTTCCCTTCCCCTGTCAAGGCTCCAAGAAGTCTGGGGTGACAAAAGACTAGTGTCATGTTCCTTTGTGTGTGCATGAGGCAAGTCCTTTGAAACATAAGTGGGGCTTGTCACAGCTCCACCCCTAACCATCCTGGCAGTATGGCCCAACCTGTATACACCTAATGCCATTTGTGTCACTATCTTGGACGAATGCACAAAGCTCAACAGGAGAGGCATTCACAGTCATGTTACCACTGACAGCAGGCACAGTGATAAGGACAAGAAAATGCCTACTTTCTAAAAGTGGCATTTTAAGAATTGTGACTTACCATTAAAGAGGTGTTTAAGTTACAATTCTAAACAGAAATCTCTAGCTTCCCCCAATCCCAAATCAGCACTTATTAAATGTAATAAGGTAACTCAGTATTAGTCCATGGTAGAAATAGGCCATTGACATGTCAAACTTAAAACCATGCGTTCTACTTTTTAAATACAATGCAACCTGCCCAATGAGCCTTTAGGGCCTCCCTTAGGGGTGTCTTATATGTGATAAAAAAAGGTTTAGGTCTGGCAAAATGTTTCTTGGGTCAAGTCGAATGGCAGATTAAAACTGCACCATAGGCTGCAGTGCCAGACCTGAGACACATTTTAAAAGTCTACTTCAGTGAGTGGCTAAATGGTGCTGCAGGCCCACTAGTACATATAATCTGCAGACCCTGGGTGCGCGTAGTACCATGTAGTAAGGATTTACAAGTAAATTAAATGTGGCAAGTGGCTTGAAGGCCAAATTTACCATGCTTTAGGAAGCGTGCATAGAGTACTAATGCCAACAAAAATGGGTTTGGTTACAGAAGGCAACATTTGGGGGAGACCCTGCAAAAGGGGCCAGTTCCAAACATGCATTTTTCAGCCATATAGCTGGTGCCAGTAATGATTGCTTTGTAAATAATGCCAATGATTTTGAAGTTGGTGCAGGTTGGCAAGGGACCTACTTGAGTTCCATCAAGGTAGCGTTGATATGGCCAGTCCTCTGATGAAAGCATGCTACATCGGTAAAGATGTAATCTATTAGAACCTATTCTGCGACTGAATTTAAAAAGAACAATGTGAGCTGTTGTCTGCACCCTGGGTTTGACTTGAGAATGGCTACACGAACCTGTGTGGTCCGTAAGGCAACCATGTGGCGTTTGTTCTAGCGCACATAAACATTTTAGCACCTTGCAAAAATGAAACAAATTGATTTAACAAAGTTAATACAATAAGAAATGAAACATATACATTTAACTCCACTCATTGTTATTGAGAAATTTGAGCCAGTGGAAAAATGTGAATGCTACAAGGACTGACCTGTTATGTTATGTTATGGTAATATGTTTTGTAAAGCCCTCGAATTCCCAAAGGTGTCTTGGCGCTGTCTTGGAGAAAAGATCCGAATCAGATAAGTGGAGCAAAGGTCCTTAGATTACTGATTAAAAAGCCAGGTTTTCATTGATTACCTAAATTGGAGAATATTTTGGGATGCTTTGAGATTAAAAGGAAGGGAGTTCCAGATCTTTACAGTGCTGAACACAAAACTGTTTCCTCCCCATCGTGCTTTCTTACAGGTAGGTACTATCAAAAGTTTAGTGTTAAATGATCGAAGTGTTCTAGAGGGTCTATACCAGTTTAACTTTTGTACAAAGAATTGTGCTCCAGAATTGTGCAGGGCCCGATAAGTGATACATAAGGCCTTGAAGGTAATTCTTTTTTGTATGGGTAGCCAATGAAGTTCCCGCAAGGCCCGGGAAGCTGACTGATGTTTAGGAATGTTAAAAATAAGGCGAGCTGCAGTGTTTTGTAAGGTTTGAAGTTTTATCAACAATTTCTGTTGTAAATTAATTTACAGTCCATTGTAGTAGTCTCGTTTGGAAAGGATAAGTGCTGTAACCACCAGTTTTTGAAGGTGAGTTGGGATAAATCGCATGATTTTCCTACTGATTTTTAGAAGGAAGAACATCGAAGATGCGATTTGATTTACTTGGTATTCAAACATAAGTCTTTTATCAAAGATTACTCCAAGGTTCCTAACTTTTTCTACTGGTGTTGGGAGAGGACCGAGATTTGTTGGCCACCAGTCTGAGGACCAGAAAGTGTTGTTTTTTCCAAACAGCAGGACCTCAGTTTTGCCTGAGTTAAGGCTCGGGCAATTTTCACTCATCCACGAACTGATGTTTTCCATACAGTTGCAAAAATTTTCATCTGTCAGGGCATGATTGCCAGACACTGATACAATGATTTGGGTGTATACAACACCACTGTGAAACCAAAGTTCCTAATAAGTTTGATTAATGGGATGATATAGAGGTTAAAAGGGTGGGACTAAAGGATGCACCCTGGGGGACGCTGCATGGAAGGGTAAAGGCTTGTGATACGAAGCCATTTATGGCGACTTGTTGTTCTCTCTCTGATAGGAAAGAGGCTAGGAGAGATAAAGCGGTATCTCTGATGCCCCGATCGTGCAGGCGTTTTAGGAGAATCTTATGGGTAACGGTGTTGAAAGCTGCAGATAGATTCAGTAAAACCAGAGCCGCATTATCACTTTGGTCAATGATTAATCTTATGTTCTCTGCTGCCGTAATAAGGGCTGTTTCGGTACTGTGCTCTTTGCGGAAACCAAATTGGTCAGCAACGAGTAGATTATTTGCATTAATGAAGTCCGATAACTGAAGGTTCAGTGCTTTATCCAAAGCTTTGCCTAGAAGAGGCAATCGCGAGATGGGGCGATAATGCTTGGGATCTGAGGAGGATAAAGTACTTTTTTTTTTAATCAGAGGCAGGATTGAGGCTTTTTTCCAGAATATGGGAAATATTCCTGTATTGATGATTTCATTGTGTATGAGAATCAGCCAAGCAGTAACTACCTCTGAGGCCTGATGAAGAGTTTTTGGAGGACAGGGGTCGTCCGGTGATCTAGATTTTGTACCGAGAATTAAAGGGAGTACTTGTTCAGTAGTAAGAGGAGAAAATGTATTCAGGGTTTCTACTAAATGACATTGTCTTGTGACCTCGGTTGTACATGGCATCCCAAAGGTAAATACCGAAAACACGTTTGATTGAAAAGTTTGCTCAAGCAAATCGCAGAAAAATTGATTCATATGAAAATTAGCAGGGGTGGGTGTGTTTGATAGGAATTTAACTGTATTAAAAAGTTCTTAGAAGGAGTTTTTGCCCACTCGATTTTTGTGTAAAATAGGTTGACTTTTCATCTAGTATCATGGCCTTATATTTTGGAAAGGGCCTTGCTATATTCCACTTTGTCGGAAGCTGAATAGTGCCATTTTTGTTCCAGATTCCGACACCTTTTCTTTTGTGTTTTGAGATTCACTGAGTACCAGGGCTCTGAGAGTCCCTTTCTGTTGTTTGACTGTTTAGCAGGAGGGGCTAAAAGAGTTGTGGCATTTATGAGCCACAAATGATATTTTACACCCAGGCTGTCTGGGTCAATCCCAATTACTGGAGGAGAAGATAATAAGATTTTGTTGAATTGTTCATGGATTATTTTGTGACAAAGTCTGATTGTTTTCTGTGAGGTAAGAGAAACAATGGGGTTTGGACGTATTCCGTAATATCAAATAAGATGGCTGAGTGGTCAGACCAAGTAAGAGGGAGAGCTTTGTCGAAGGAAAACACAATTCTCTCATAAGTAAGCAGCAAAGACATTGAAAAAAGAACATCAGTCCTGCCTATTCACATGTGTAAAATGTATAGGATTTGTCCCTGGAGTTTTACAACATCATGACTTTGTTTACTTATGGTTGGCTTATTTATTTCGATATTATATTTAATTTAAACTGAAATGAGGGTATAGTTTTACAAAATATTGCACCAGTATACGAAGTAATGGATCACAGTTTCATATAGGTCAGTGGTATTTGCGTATAATAAAAACACATTTTTTTGGTTATTACATCCCCGTTTGCCTTTTTCAGCAATCATCGTTTGAAAATTAAAGAAGACACTGTTTTAAGAAAAGGAGATAGGAAACTAGAGTATATCTCAA
Source organism: Calotriton arnoldi (assembly GCA_963921515.1). NCBI lineage: Eukaryota > Metazoa > Chordata > Amphibia > Caudata > Salamandridae > Calotriton > Calotriton arnoldi. The sequence continues at coordinate 698,486 of CAWUFW010003125.1, read as the reverse complement.
TAAAATGTTAGTTCAGAGTCTGAAACTGCAATGGCATTAAGTATGAGGCTAATGTGGATTTTATCAACTGAGTGCATGGCATGAAACGTGGAGCCAACCAGAGTTCTGGCCACTAATAGGTTTAGGCCAATTAGTCTATTGACTTCAGTAAATCATAGTTGTCAAAGCAATCCAAGGTCATTTCCAAGTTGGCATTTACCTGAGTTGATAAATTGTGGCTCAAATCACTGAGCACAAACAGTTGAAATGAAATCTCGTAAGAAGCTTTTCAGCTCAGAAAATTGCCATAATTTCCCTGTGTCAAGTGGTAACAATGCCAAACAAAGTAACTGAACTTGTCACACAAAAATATTAGAAAACATATTCAGTCACCTCATTCATTTATAAAAAAGTGAACAAAATGTACAATGCATGTTTGCAAGAATCTCTGATTATTTTAGAGACTACTTTGCAAAGTTTGATATTTTAGACGATGCTTTAGGGGATGTATTGGGTAATGTATTTATTTCGGCATGTCAAATTTCGTTACAAATGATCCAAGGAAAAAAGTGAACTTGGGTTGGTTAGGGTATAAAAATAAGTGATTTCCCACAGGAAATATTTTTTTATAATCTAAACCCTGCATTGCTGAATGAATTTAGAACAAACGTGGCAAGAGAAGAACTTTTACTCAGATCCTGATCCTTTTTAGTTTAATATCAGTACTTAATTTGAGCTGGTGGTTCAGCACCAGCACTCAATCATCAACAGGAGCGCCTTTCATGATCACCAGTTAAGGACACGTTCATTTATGGTAGGCATGGGGAGATTAAGGGGCCGATTCCGATTCGGGCAGGAAATCTCTCCGACCGAGCCGGACCCGGAGAGATTTCCGACCGAATCGGACCCTAGCAGTCCGACCGAACGAGTACGATGCGTTCGCATGCTATCGGACTCGATTCGGTCGGACTCCCATTGAAGTCAATGGGAGCCGGTCGTACAACGCGTACGCGGGCTCCCATTGACTCAATGGGTGCGAGGCGAACAAGGGTGCCCCCTATAGCGGGTATGCGTCAAAGCGGGCTGCGCCGTACACGCACAGGTAGGGGGGACCCATGGGTCCTCCCTGTGTGCGACTCACGCGGCTAGGCGTACAGGGGGGTCCGACATGGACCCCCAAAGTGTGGCTCCGACTGCTCTTTCGAGCCGGACGGCGCGAGTCGGTCGGACTGCTCGCGGCGCGCATCGTACTTACCCGGCCGGGGAACGTCTCCATTGCGCGGTGCGAGTCGTGTCCGTGCGAGTCGGTCGGAGCGGTTGGGTCCCGCGAAGGAGTCGATCGGCGATTTCGCGTACGTTCGCATCGTACTCGCTCGCCCGGACGCACGTCCGACTCGGTCGGAAACAGGGCGTCCGAATCGGATCCGGTAAAGCCGAATCCGATTCGGAGCCCTACCGGCCGAGATCGGAATCGACCCCTAAGTGATTTGCCCAGAATCACAGGATGTTGAGCCGAGGCCGAGACTCGAACCAGGTTCCCCAGCTCCCAAGTCGGCAGCTCTGGCCACTACCCTACATCCTCTCCCACTATCATGCTTAGTAGTTGGTTCTGTTTCAGGCGGCGCTAACAGGAGAAATGGGCTGATGCAAGCTGCCTCCTGAGGAGAGTCCCAGCTCTTATTGTTTTACAAATTAACCACTGTTTGGAGTAAATCCATTTAGTACCTTTAAAAAAATAAGCATTTTAAAAAGTCCCTGAGCATGTTTTAAAGGGTTAGCCCAAAGCCAGTTTAACTTGTGGGTCATGACTCATGAATCATGTTATCGCATTTTTAATTTATAATTTGGTACAGCTAATTTAATGGATTAGGGCTAAAAAAAAAATCATCAATCTTTAAACTCGAGAGTCAACTCCGACACCCGAGTTTTACTATGTGATTTTTTTGTCACAGCCCTTGGGTAGCCAACCCAAAGTGACTGACCCCAGAGTCAGGGTTACCCAGATGCATGGAAAAAAACCTACTCTTGAGAAGTAGGAGCCGAAAATGTCACCTGACTAGTGAGTTAGGGCTAACTTGCAAGTGGCAATTTTAGTTGCTAGATTTAATGGCAGTTTTGTGCAAGTTCCTTCTGACTTCCGAGTTTCAGGCAATGTAAACAAAAAGAACAAGCAAAGCCAAACACTAAAATGAGTGTCTTCTGACTGTGCTTGGAAGGTGGGAGGTACAGTGCTATGTGTAGCAGGGTTTCTCAGCCAGGTAACAAATGTGGATGCAGTATATTATAAAAATAAATAAATTCAATTAAAAACACGGTATTCGGTATGCCTAGCATTGGTTATAGGACATTATAAGAACCTATAACTTCACTTAAAAAGCTACCTTTAAAGTACCAATATGGTCACCAATTAAAACCGAAAACAAACCTAAAATCAACACTTTTAGTTAGCTCCTCAACCCAGAGCTGTGTAATTAACATGAGTTAAGGTTTTCTAACCACTACTAACCATTGCTTGCATCGAACCTTGTTTTCATTACTGAATTTCAGTTTTTTTTATCATATCCATCCAACGTCTATGAAAGTATACCCTACCCAGATGTGCTTGGCTTTCAGCCACCAGCAGTGGAGGCTGGCCTCAGGGCTGGTCTGTGGTCAAGCCTTGCACCATCCCGGCAAAGGCAGCCATCCCCCATTCTATCTGCAGTGCTGGTCAACACAGGGGCCTAGCTGAGGCCATTCACAGCATTGGTTTAATACTAGTCCTGCAAATGACCTTTGGCCTAGCACATTGGGGTTTGCCCGCAGGACCTGACCTTCAGCCAGGCTCTGCACCCAACTATCCATGGGCTCCTGTGCACAATGGCGTTGAATACCAGACCTGGCTATAGGTGATTTTCTGTACCCAGCTGGTTCCCAGTACCCAACCCCCGTATAGCCTAAGGGCCAGGGCTTCTCTCAACCCTTTACAGGTGGCCAACCCCTGCTGCAGACAACCTTCGACGATTGGCTGCAGAGCATGGGCTTACATTACATATTACCTTAGCTTTGCCATTACATATGATGTCACTACAGATGCAGTATAATTTCTTTATTTGTGACAAGTGATGTTATCTAATGACGTTAGGTTGTGCATTTCTGTGTTTTATGTCTTTAAATACTCTGCGGTCGTAAGCAATGTATTTGGTAGATAAGTTGGTATTTTCAAGGGGGGGTCATGATTTATGGTTTGCACAACTAAACCTGGTGGTCAATTATATATTTTTTATTTCAGAACTATCACTGCATGTTAAATGTGGTTTTAATGTAATTTTGTCTGTATACCTCTACTTGTAGGTTAATTTCTGTTCTTCTGTAATAACCCATTATTTGTGGATATTAACTGGCACAGTTATGTCATTCACACATTCCAGCATACCACAAATACAGACCCTCTTTTATCATATTCTTCGGTAGGGTATTGATATAATTAGCTCTTCGTGCCTCATGCGGCTATTAGAGGCGACAGATCTTATTGTCAGGCATACTCCAAAAGTCTGCACCCAGTATTTACACCTAGTTGGCTGCTCCATACCTCAAATCTATTACAAAAGAACAGAAATTAACCTAACATTAGAGGTATTATGAGATCCAGAACTGGTCCTGACAAAAGCTGTGAGAGATAACTATTTGACTGAAACATGTTGGGCCATATAAGCTAGAGATAATAATACTCTCGAGGAATGGCATTATCTGTTTTTAATAATGTCAAGGTACCCTGCAAATAAATTGATGTAAGGACACCATTGGCAATTTTAACTCCAGGATCCCACCCAAAAAATAAATATCAAAGAGCTCCCTTGGGTTTTAAGGTGGAGCCAATACAGAGACAATAGGTTTGTGGATGAGGTCTATATGATGAAGCATGCCACTGGAAACCCTAGTGGATGGGAGTCCTTAAAAAACTCTTAAGGGTGCCCCTGTAAGGTTGGAGTAGAGAGAGGGAAACAAAAACAATTGTAATGGATCTCCTCACTACTGATACATTTTTATGACATACTACAATTTCTATGAAAACAACTCATGCTGTGCATTACCTTTGGTTGTGCACATCAGGGGTTGACTTCAGGCCCTTGCACTGAACCTGTCCCTGTGTTCAACTCCCCATGGCTTGCCATCCCCACTGCTCATAGCTTTCAGTCATGTCTAACGTGAATTGCCCAGAGAGCCAGGCCTAAGGACAACCCTCTGTGGGCAACCAGCCAGTGCTAGACACAGCTTTTGTCTATGCCATGGCCCAGCCCTCTGCAGGGGGTTAACACTCCCTAAGTGTGGCCTTTGTGTGTGTGGGGGGGTCAGCCTCAAGGCTTAACCTATGGCCGATGTGCAATTTTCCATCCAATAATTCAACGTAAGACCTAGGAATTTGATTGAGGGGCAATCCTAAATTACACACAATATGAAATAAAGTAAGCACTCACCTGCACTCAACTGGAGAATCCCCCTTTGGAAGCTTCTTAAAACAAAAAGAAATTGCAATACTGAGACATCGGACCTGATTCACAAAGGTAAACTTAGACCAAAAGTCTAAGTTTATACCTGAAGTCTAAGTTTAAACCTAAAGTCTAACTTTACTACTAGTAAAGTTAGACTCTTGGTCTAAGTTTAGACCAAAAGTCTAACTTAGACCAAAAGTCTAACTTTACTACTACTAAAGTTAGACTTTTGGTCTAAGTTTAGACCAAAAGTCTAACTTAACTACTACTAAAGTTAGACTTTAGATCTAAACTTAGACTTCAGGTCTAAACTTAGTCTTTTGGTCTACATTTACCTTTGTGAATCAGGCCCTTCATTTATAAGAGAGAAATAAATAAAGATGATAAGGTTCAGAGAGAGAGAGAGAGACCCCCATATTAAGGAATTAAAAAGAGCACGTGAATTGGTAACCTAGAAAAGAAGGGAAGACTTTTTATATAAAAATGTATCCTGCACAAGAGGCAATAATGAGATAAGAAAATGACACACAAGTTTCCTGATTTATCCCAACATTAATTTGCCAGGCAAATGTAGCATAGACTAAGTAAGTACTGGGGAATTCTGCATAAAGACTCGGTAATAGATAGAAAAGTGGGAAACGGACCACTAATCACTTGTTGCTAGTGAGCAACATCCCTGAAAAAAGGAAACTGCAACTACCCAGTGCTAAAACATTTTCAAGACTTTCATGACAACAATGAAATATAGTAAGCTCTTTTACTATTGACCGAATTGAGAGGAAACCAAGAGATCAGAATAGGAATCTTGAACTGAGATGTCTTGAATCAAAATACATTTTAGTCACTGAATGCTGTGGCCCTGATTGGTGAAATACAGAAGAACGCCTGTGGGTACATGCTTAATTACCCAGATGAACTGTAATTAGCCATCATATTGGCTATAGAGTGCAATGGTGCATGATTTGTTTGTGTACAAAATACGAGCCTACTTGGACCTGATGGTGATAATTGAATAGGAACGTATTTGTATGCCTTTATATTCTATCTTATTCATGCTCCAAGGATCTGTGCATATTGTATACATTTTATGTATGTCAGTCTTGTTAATGTTTGAGATTAATGTGACTTTTTATTAATGATGATGTTAATTATCTGAAAAATAGTTATACAAACATAACAAAATTGAAATTGTTCATTACAAAAATAGTGATTGGCATAAAGGTTTATGAGATTGAGACAGTAACGTTTGGTTGCTTTTATTGCAAAAAAAGCAGTGTTATAATGTAAGAGTGGATTATTATTTGGGGTAGGGTGTCGTCCAGCTCAAAGAATAAAAGTGCCAACAATAAAAATATATGAATCCCAAAGTCATTAAATTAATCTGAGCTCAAACCCATAGTAGCTAGGGCACAGAGCAGGCAAGCTTAAAATAAGACAATGTGGAAATTATTTATGCAGTACCCAAACAGTGAAAAGTCAAAACAGTGAAAATAAACATCCTAAACTGAATCAGAACTGAATCAGAACAATAGAGCAAATTTAATATAAAGAATGATTCTAAAATCCAATAAGTGAATTTTAAAGATTTAAGTGAAAATGGCACCAAAAAACACTGAGTGACAATGATAGTCTATGGAAGCATTAGCAAATAGCCCCCCAGGTGTTTCGGCAGGGAAAAAGTAACTTTCTAACAGTTATTTTTCCTAAATAGTTATTAAAAATCCAACTTCACCAATTAGTTAGACTTGTAATAAATATGAACATAGACTTTGAATTACTATCTTAACCATTCCTGTGTACATTACAGATTAAACTTTATAAACTGTACCTTCACATTTTCTAGGACCCAGCTACAGCATTGCCAGTGAAAATGGCTTTGGTTTAATGGCTGGAGGAACATACCAACATTAACTTTGAAGATGTTTTACTTTTCAATATCAGTCACCCTGGTTTGTGGGTGACAATGTGCACTTAGCTGGCTTATTAAAATTTAAATGTAGGTTTGTTTGAACAGCACATTTTTAGGCTGGCTCAGTTGGTGTACACATGGCTGAAGCCATGTTTTGCAGGCCAACATCGTGGATGGCTCAATAGGTGCTGCACTCTACAGGTGGAATTTAAATTGAACTTCCAGGCCCTGGGAGCATCTACTACACCACATACCAGGGACTTGAAGACAAGTTAAATATGTCAATGAGGGATAAGCCAATGTAATCATATTTAGAGGGGGCGGGCAGACACACACACACCCACACACACAGACACACACACACATACACACACACACTTACTTTACTCTGGCTTAGTAGGGGTAAAGTGATCAGAGCGCTAATACCAGCAAAAATAGGTTGTAGAAAAAGGTGAAAAATCTAGGGTGACCATGCAGGAAAGTACATTTGCTACACATCATCATATTGGAAGCCCCCATACCACTCTGCAGAATTGTATTATTGTCATTGCTACTAATTATGCAACACTTGTGGACATATTATTTTCTCTCATTTGCACTAGAATGTTTTTTCTGAACTATGCAAATTTGCTATTCCTTTGGCAAAATATGTGGCACATGCACTAAATTCATTATTATGCCATAAAAGCCTGCAGCCATATAATTGCACACACCCATTAGCCCTCATTATTGTCCACAATATACTGAAATGTAAACAAAACCTAAACATTCTAGTTCCAATCAGTGCTGATTGTGAACTTCAGTTTGTTTATTTTTAATAAATATCTATTTCTAATTTCATTATATACATACTTAAACTTCCCAATGATATACTGGTGGACCCAGTAGTAGAAAGGTCGATATAGTGGTAGAGCAATGTTCTTCTGCTGATTCTAGTGGGGGTGTAACCTTTATACATTTTAAGGCATGGGTGCTGCATGTCTTGAATTCCCAACTGGAGACTGACAACATCGATCCAACCCTGTGCACCTCTGTTTCCTCAAGTTAGAGGATACTTAGGGGTCGATTCCGATTCGGGCCGGAAAAAGCACCGACCGACTCGGATCCGGAAAAAATACCGACCGACACGTACCCGTGGCGCACGACACGCCAAGTACGATGCAAGGCGCGAAAAATCCGACCGACACGTACCGAAACCAAGTCGACCGACCGAGCCGCACGGAAAACAGCAATCCGGCCGGAAAAACACGCGAATCCAACCGACCGACACGCACCCGGAACAAATCCGACCGAAACGTACATGCTAACTCCAAACCGCAAAGTACGATGCAAGGCGCGAAAACCACGAGCGAGTCGGACGGAGGACAAGCCGTACGACCGACACGCATACAAAACCGAGCCGAAGCAACACAATACACCGCGACCGACGCGTATGCAGCATAGAAAACTGCACAAACACAGCGTGAACGAAACGGAGAACACCGTACGAGACCAATGCAGGGTCCGACTCGGTCACAAGAACGTTTCCAACATACACAAACAGCACAAAGGAAAAAACACCCAAAAAAAGGCCAAACAAGCAATTACCAAGCCAATAAATACTGGGGGGGTGGGGACAGAGAACAAAGACACACCCACAACTCCACCTATATAAAGGACACAAATCACTACCAAGAGCCTTTGCAAATGCCATTCCACTGCCAGCACCCAAGAGAAAGCAACCACACACCCACAGCTCATGCCTCACACAAGCCACACACCATCAGCACACCAACAAATACCTACCTCACATACACCCAGCAAAACACACACCCACACACCCTCACCTGCACACCAACACACACATCACTCACCATCACCACCCATCACCATGCCCCCAAGAAGAATCACAAGTTCCTAGATTGTGAATTGGAAGTCCTGGTAGACGAGATCCTCAGGGTAGAGCCACAGCTGTTTGGCACATTGGTCCAACAGACCCCCATGTCGCAGAAAACCAAGATGTGGGAGAGGATCATCAACAGGGTGAACGCCCAATCACCATGTCGGCGCACAAAGACCGACATCCAGAACAGGTGGTATGACGTGCGCAGGAGGGTACGGAAACTGCTGAAGCAAGACTACATCAACAGCCAACACACCGGCAGTGGCCCTCCTGCCAAGCCAATATACCTCAGGCCCTGGGAGGAGAAGGTGCGGGCCATCCTTCCGCCAGTGATGGTATATGGACTAGAGGACATCCCAGAGCCTGGTGAGTACACAACAAATGTACACAATATACTGCCACAAAACACACACACATCACTGTCAAGGGGAGAGTCAAACCATGCACTCATAGCAATTACACAGCAACCAGAACAGAATCATCCCAAAATGTGTATGTCAGTCAGATAAACACAACACATGCCATCAAAAAAGTCACATCCAACTGTGCCAACACATGTACAAACACAACCACAACTACAGCTAGGCAGTGGCACAAATAGAACTAACAAACACATCCACACATGTAGCCACCACAACAACACCAACACACAGTGAAGACCACTCAAAGGAAGGAATTCTGTGTATGCTGGCCAAGTCAGTGTAGCCAATAGCATCATGGGAGTCGCAGTCACACATATTGCCCCCCCCCACAACTGTCCCATCAACACCACCATGAACCATGCGCACATCACAGGGAGTGGAGAAGGACTCACAAGATGGCTGACACTGGCTACTGCTGTGGGGAGCACAAGGCCCTGCTGGCAACTGTGCACCAACAAACAGCAGGACACCACTGACTGACATCCTGAGAGACAACTTACACTCCCTGCAATGCAAGCACGTTCCATGGTGGGATATCTGGCTGGCTGGGTGGGAAGGGGGACTTGCAGCACTGACTATAGTCACAAGCACCTCCCCTCACACACACACCCCAACACAAACTCCACAGTACCCACCTGGTAGAATGCAATGCCCTCCATCCTAACACAAGATCCCACAAAGAACCACCACCCTGGGTTATGTTGTGTGAAGCACAGGGACACTCTTGGGACTCTTAGCCAAACAACTGCCAGGACAACACTCCCAGCCATCCTGTCAGCACAGCCAGCCCACCCCACAGGGAAGCAGAGTCAAAAGGAAGGAAGCATGGGCATGCTGGGAAGGGGGTGGAGGCAATAGCATGATGGGAGTCGTAGTCACTGATATTGGTCACCCCCACAACTGGCCCATCAACACCACCCTGAACCATGCTCACATCACAGGGAGTGGAGAAGGACTCACAAGATGGCTGACACTGGCTACTGCTGTGGGGAGCACAAGGCCCTGCTGGCAACTGTGCACCAACAAACAGCAGGACACCACTGACTGACATCCTGAGAGACAACTTACACTCCCTGCAACGCAAGCACGTTCCATGGTGGGATAACTGACTGGCTGGGTGGGTGGGAAGGAGGTCCGGCTGCCAACCAAACACAACCAATGCAGACCATGTTCACACCCCAGAAAATACATAGAAATGCCCAAATAATGCAGGACAATGTGCCACACCAATATCAACCCCTGACTGTGACGACTCAGGACAATGCAATGTACAGGCCCGCACCCAGAGGCACAGTCACAACTGTCATGTGTGTCAACCATTGATGCCTGCAGAAACATGACATACATTGTTTGTGTCTCTCAAAAACAGGTGATGATGGGGACACAGCAGCAGACGCTGAGGAGTCCCAGTCCCAGGCTCAAGAGGATGCCGAGCTCACTGGCGTCGTACAGCCTCTGTCCTCCTCGGACGATGAAGAACAACCTGGCACATCCGGTGCAAGTCAACATGCAGCACCAGCAGGACCACCAGCTGCAGCACCAGCAGGACCACCAGCTGCACCCCCTGCACCCACCCCTACAACGACTGTCACCACGAATACCATCCCTGCCGACATGGACAGAATAAGGAGCAACACCAGCACAGTGACCCTGGACCAACCTGGGGCCATGGACACCACCACCACCACCAACCCCCAAGGTGGACCAGGGTTATCTGTGCGTGCCACTGCACACACTGCACATGTCAGCAGGGGTGGTGGGAGGGGTGGGAGACAGAGGTCGCTGCTTGCAGACGTTGCTGGTGTGCATGATGACCCACAACTGGTACGCATAGCTGATGCGTACCAGTCCAGCACCCGGAGAGCTCAGCCAGGTAGTGGGGCTCCTCAGAGACATTAAACAGCAGCAGGCTGCCCATCATGCCCGGTTGGACTCCCACATGTCCCACGTGGAGTCACACATGTCCCGTGTGGACTCACACATGTCCCGCGTGGAGTCCAAGTGGGATGCACTGCATGAGATGACGGCGGTGCACAGGGACATTTTACAATGCCTCCGCCAGATGAACAGCAACCAGTCCACACCTCCCTGTGTGCCAACATCTGGTGCCAAACAAACTGCAACTGCCACAGGGAGGGAGGAGGACTCTGGCGGAGAGTCCCCTGCACCGCAGCAGCCTGCACTTGAGGCCCCCCCCCCAAGAAGAGGGGTCGTCCGAGGAGGGAAAAGTGAGAGGCCGATGGCCAAGCGCAACTCCCAGGAAGCCTGAACCTGTTCTGGATGTTCGCCTTTGTGCACAGACTGTTCACCCTGTTGACGGCAACACTACTCCCACACATTGCATGGGGAGTACAAGTTGGACCAATGTGTCAGACAACTGTGGCCCCGATACTGGGGATCCTGTCTACCCGGACTTTCAATTCACCTAGGAACTTGGGATTGCAAGATTCATATACAGCACAACCCATCCTATGCACTATTAACACAAATGTATCACAATAAACACACTAATACACCATACTTGCCTCTGTCGTCATTCCAACGTGGGTGCTGTTATGGGGATGATGAACTGCAAAATTACACTGTGTATGCGAACTGCAACAGCAAGGACAACACAGGCATGTGAGTACAGGAAACGTGACACACATGAGGGAGACACACCACCAGGGCTACACGACACATACACACCTAGGCCATCTGACTCATTGCCTACACTGATGTTGCCAGGGAAGACGGTGCAATGCACAGACACCACACCCATTCCCAGTTGTAGTCAAGTAGCCCACAGGTGCAGTAAGCAAATGGCAGTCAAATATGTGACCACAGACCACGCACATCACAAAGTGAAGCACAGGTTTATTACACAGTTGCAACATGCCGTAACCACTACAGATGCAAGGTAACCCCACCTGGCAGCGGGCACACAGTCAACAACTGTAGACGGAAGGAAGTCCATGGGTGTGGCGCACATCACCTGTAGGGACACAACAGCTACCAGCCTGGATGTGCAATCACGTCGTCGGTGGACACAGTTGACCAAACTAATCTGAAAGTACCCTGTGAAGGACAGAAATGACACACAGTCAAAAGCAATGGAGTACAGGACAGAACAGCAAAACACATGCACAATACATGTTACAAGATACCCACACAGAACCAAGTTAGCATGTCAACACTGTTGGGGAGTACAGCCCACCTGTTAGCACACATCGCAACACACATCCAGTCAAGTGGCCCATGGACACACTCCCACAGCACCAGAGCACCACCCACACATCATGCCAACTCACATCATTGACATGACACCTCAGGATACTCACATTCAGCTAAAGAAGTTGGTGATGAGCTGTGTGCGGACATCACCATTACCATCACCATCATCATCATCATCATCATCACTGGCATCGTGGTCCAGGCCAGGATCCTCCACAGGTGGCGGATGTTGGTCATTGTCATCCTGGATGAGAGGCAACTCCTTCCGCACTGCCAGGTTGTGGAGCATGCAGCAGACGATGATAATCTTGCACACTTTCGCAGGGGCATATGGGAGGGACCCTCCGGTCTTGTCCAGGCAGCGGAAGCGGCTCTTCAGGAGACCAAAGGTCCGCTCAATCACTCTCCTGGTCCGACCATGTGCCTCATTGTAGCGCATCTGGGCAGGTGTCACAGGGTTCCTGAGGGGTGTCAGCAACCACGGCATGTTGGGGTATCCCGAGTCACCTACGGACAGACAAGTGCACATTAGCTGACTTGGAACAGTGGGCGGAATACTACAGATCAGATCACACACAACGGCACAAAGTCAGTACACACCGACAAGCCAGGCACGCTGGTTCTGCATCTGTGCCATCATCCTGGGGATGCGACTACTCCTCATCACAAAGGCATCGTGTGCTGAACCAGGGAAACGGGCACACACGTGTGTGATGGTCATGTCTGCAAGACACACCACCAGTGCATTGACCGAGTGGTAGTGCTTGCGGTTCCTGTAGGCCTGCTCCTGGGCCTGTGGTGGTACCAAAGCCACATGTGTCCCATCAATGGAGCCAATTACATGCGGCATCCTCCCCAGGGCATAAAAGTCACTCTTCACGTCAGTGAGTCGTCGCAGTCTAGGGAAATAGATGTACCGGTTCAGGAAGAGCAACATTGCCGCCAAAACATCGCGGAGCACACGGCTGAACATGGTCTGTGACATCCCACCAGCAGTCGCCACAGTATGTTGGAAGGTACCAGTGGCAAAGAAGTGTAGGGCTGCCATCACCTTCACCTTGGGGGTCAGCGCTGTAGGATACGGCCGGCCAGGCTGCAAATGTGGGGACAACTGCCCTGCCAAATCCTCAATCAGCTGCCTGGTGAAGCGGTACCGTCGGATGCTGTCCCGTTCCACCATCGTTGCCAGGTCTGGGAATGGCCGATGGACAGCAGGAGCCCTGCAGTGCAGAGGAGAAGTAAGCAAGATTGTCAGTCACCCCACATATGCGGCATTGAACACACTCAAGATCCCAACATACATCATTATGAGGCACAACTACATGAAGTGTGCAGTACCGGAAGGACATGTATGGTACATACATGGCCAACATCTGTCAACACGGTCCAACAGGTGGCATCAATTAGTCCCAGGTTGGCCCATTGGATATCATGAGGCCGTGTCACAGTTCCCATCTCCTGCTGCCGTGTCACAATAACCCCCCACAGGGACATGTGAGGACAGATGTGCCCCAGGCACCACAGCTCAACGACAGGTACATTCCCAGGGACCCTGTAATGCCACATGGACACTGGCATTACATGGAGTATCATGTATACACCACAGCAAAACAACCATAACCCCCACAGGTAGTGGCCCCTCTTGCCACGGCAGGACAGACATGGACGTCTGTGACACACACGCACAACATCAGAGTCCATGCACACACAACGTGGATGTGGAGACTGTCTCCCATTGTGCACATGAAATCAGAGACATTGTAAACACCACATGCACAAAGACTGTGGAGGACCATCACTATTGTGCCACTGGGACACCCTGGCTCAAACATACCGTCCCACATGGGACTCACGGGGTATGTGACATGACATACACATACACCACTGTGAAATGTGACCATGGCACATGCACAGATATGAACAGTTGCACATCACAGTGGTCACGTACACGTAACACCCAGGATCCTGTCCCCATGAACACGTGCACAGCCTGGGGGTGGCTGCCCACAGGTGACACCCACAGGACAACATGTACACCAACATACACACAATAGGAAATGCAGCCTTACATGCCTTATGATAAAGTTTGGACAGGCTGTCGTGTGGTAGGTGTGCCCCTCACTCCCTGGGAGCTATCTGTGGCTGGCATATGTCCATCTGAGACAGGCATGCTGACATATGCCAGTCACATGTACAGTGATGCGTTGAACTGCAATGGACCGATCGGTGCCTCCGGCCGGCCCATTGCTTTCAATGTGTGCGGGTACGCGTTGTACCCCTGTGCGCGTTGAACAGCAATGGACCGATCGGTGCCTCCGGCCGGCCCATTGCTTTCAATGTGTCGGGTACGCGTTGTACCCCTGTGCGCGTTGAACAGCAATGGACCGATCGGTGCCTCCGGCCGGCCCATTGCTTTCAATGTGTGCGGGTACGCGTTGTACCCCTGTGCGCGTTGAACAGCAATGGACCGATCGGTGCCTCCGGCCGGCCCATTGCTTTCAATGTGTGCGGGTACGCGTCGTACCCCTGTGCGCGTTGTACCGCAATGGACCGATCGGTGCGCACCCATTGACAATGGGCTTGCCTGGCAACGGACGCGTTTTCGAATTTCGAACGAGTCGGTTGCTGGAAAATCAGTTGGTCACCCACAACAATGTTGCAAAATCATGTATGTCATGAAGTTGAAGATTTGAAGGATGCTGTGGGCGTGTTTTGGTGCTGCTATTCCATGGATTGGCCAGATTCAGAAGATGCAAACGACTTGGACCTATCACTTTGGACACAAGGGACAGTATCTGCCTCTCCAGCACATATATATTGCTGGCTGTTCCCCTGAGAGCCCACTTGCCTGCACTACATGCTCCAAGACGACATCTGCCACTGCACTGCTGCTGTCTCTGCCCCTCTGGACCCTGCAATGGCACGTACTGTGGAGAGAGCCCCAGCCTTCAGCCTTGAAGAGAACCAGGCCCTGCTGGACAGCCTACTTCCACAGTACAGCAAGCTGTATGGGACACCAGGGGAGCAGGTGAGTGTTCTGTGCACTGCCTTTCTGAATGTGCATTTTGTCTGACTAGCAAGGCTGAGAGTCTGCACGCCACTGGCTAGCAGGCTCACTGAGTAGTTGTCACCCCCATAGTGTGTAGTGACTTGCACTGGACAGGTATGGTGCAGTGACAGTGCATTTGAACATGGTTTTACTTCCCATGCAATGATACCATGTAGTGACGTCTGGCAAACTGTCCATGGTCAGCTTTGCACTGCCTGTGTACATCATGTGCCCCTGTGATTGAGACATGTATATACAACTGTGTCATGTACGGATATGTTGCATGTGTGGTAATTGCCTTTTCACTTTGTCATCCTCACAGGTTAATGCCCATCGGAAGCAGGAAATCTGGAAGGACATCGTCCGGGCTGTCCGGTCCGTGGGGGTCTACAAGCGCCGGATCCGCAACTGCCAGAAGAGGTGGCAGGACCTTCGGGGCTGGACCCGGAGGATTGCACGGGTCCAGCTGAAGCTGTCGCCTCCTCGCAGGAGGGGCGGAGCACGGACCCTGACCCCCCACATGCTCCAGATCCTGGCGGTGGTCTTTCCAGACCTGGATGGGCAGCTGAAGGCCAGACAGCAGCAAGGAGGGGGTGAGTCAAAGACTGCACTGTGAACTCTGTATTACATGCTTTGTGCCCTCCTCTGGCCTGGTTCAACTGCCACAGTGCAGCAGTCATGTTGTCCAGGAGCCATGTCCCTCTAGTGTGCACTGCCCACTGCTCATCTGATACCCAGGTGTGGCCCTTACAGTCAGGGAATTGTGTCACTTGGGACTGTGTCCTTGCAGTTTGCTTCACTAAAGGTGGGGGACAGCATCTGTTTCCCTAACTCTGTTGTGGGCATCATGGGTGGGTCCATTGTTCACACAACGCCTGGGTTTGGACATGTGATCTGCGTGTTGCTTTGATATGCGGTCCACTTGCTGAGCTGAGCCACCACATTTGCCTGGGGTATGTGGCACACGCCCATGCAGCGGGTGGGAACAATGTTTGTGCCCCAGGAGTGTGCAGATTACGTGTGTCACACATACATAGCCAGCTATCCACTGTCCAGGGCATATCCCTCATTCATGTGGAGCAGGACAGTCATGCCTACTCCAGGCCATGCAATGCACTCTGTACTCCCACTCCCGTGTATCAGCTGACACATTGTGCACAGTGATTTGACCCCTCCGGTGTCTGCCTCTGTGTCAGTGTGCTGTGGATTAGTTGCCAGGACTGCTGTGGTGTTTCTTGGTAGGGGCTCAGCATGCCCCTGGAGATGTGACCATAGGAGACGATACTTGTGTGTCACATAGGTGTTTGATCAGCTGCCCGTGCAGACTGGGGTATGCGAATGTGATGTTCAGGCAGCTGTTCCCCATTCACAGCAAATTGTGAGGGGCTCAGGTTCAGAGGGTAGTGTCACAGGTCTCCCATATGTCCAATAGGTGTGACCTGGACAGATGAGGGTTAAGATGATGTGTTGTGTGGGGGATGTACATGTGCACTTGTGCAGCTCCAGGACTTGCATTCCCCATGACCTACTATTGTGACACAGTGCATAGTGTTGTTGTCTGGCTGCCAAGTCATACATCACTGAGACAGTGATGTATGACTTAACAGTCATGCCTCTGCCATGGCATGTGTCAACTTATTTGTGGTCCTGCAGGGGAGTGACATGTGCTACATGCACACCATAGTGGCGCTGGCTATCAGGACATGGGTGCATCATGGTGTCTGTCGCTGGTATGCATCACATGCATTTCCTATTTGACTCTGGGCATCCCTTTCATCCGGAAACCTGTACTGACTCAGTGGCAAGAGCTGTGATGTGTCCACACCGTGTCCTCTGCACTGTCCAACTACTGTGTACTTGGTGCATGTGTCCACACTGGGGTGTTGCAATCCAACAGACACCAGACAGATGGGTGCAAGGCCATGTGGGATGTGAGTGCCATGCTTGGCATCAGACTGACAATTGGCTTCTCCTGTTCAGTTAGGGCACTTTTAGCAATGTACAACTAATGATGCCAGGCCTTGCTCTGTGATGTGCTGTGCTCACAGTGGTGTGTGCGTTTGGTGCAGGTGACTGATGTCTGTCTGTTTCCCCATTGTTTGCAGATACATCCACGGCCACGGAAGGGGACAGCTCCACGGACCAGGAGGAGCCAGAGAGCCAGACTGGGTCAGCAGCCGAGGAGTGGTCGGAGGGACCCAGTGGCACGGAGGGCGAGGGGAGCCACACCGAGGAATCCTCAGCACCATCCACCTCAGCTGAGGACCAGAGCAACTTGGAGGATGACTCCCTTGTGGAGGCGGGTGTCAGCAGCCACCACACCCCAGCTAGTGTTGCTGTCCCCGCCACCACCAGCACCACCACCGCCCTCCCATCGGCTCCCATTCCCCAGGTCCGTGGAGGCTCCCATGTTCGGGAGCGTGTCTCCTTTGGCCCAGGCACCGCACCCCCTGCCCCTGTGTCCCCTGCTGCCCTGAGTGAGGAGTCTGTGTACCTCCTTCGCCAGCTCCATGTAGGGCAGACAGCCATGCTGAGTGTCCTCCATGCGCACACCGCACTGTTGACTCAGCTGGTGTCGTTCATGGAGGGCATCTCATCGGGCATGTCTGACCTACAGAGGGGCAACAGGTCCATGGACTCCTCCCTGACGGCAGCAGTGTCCCTCCTCAGACAGTCCCTCACCCCTCCTGCCTCTGCTCCATCCACACTCCCCAGCACCTTGCCCGTCCCAAGCACACACACACCGGCACAGGCACACACCAGCACACACACATCCAGCACACAGACACACACGCCACAAACTAAACGCACACGCACGCACAGTCAGGGGACTGAAACCAGACTCACAGGGGATGGGGCCCTGGTACACACACACGCATCCACGGGCACTGCGCAGTCCTCAGTTGCCTCTCCCTCCAAAGCACCCTCCCTTGCCTCACCTGCAACCCCAAAGACCCAGCGCCTCTTCCTCAGTGACCTCGGCCTCTTCCCCTCCGATCCAGCTGCCCCAGCATCCAGGGGGAAGAGGAAGCCCCCACATGGAGCAGAGTGCCCCTCGCCCCCGGACACCCTCCCCCAGGCGCAGACAGACTGAGGCCCCCACCCGCAAGTCCCCCGGAGTGGTAAGAGCAAGACCCCGCCGCCGCCCTGCAGCTCAAGCACCAGGTCACCTTCCTCCATCCCTCAGGCCCCCACTCCACAGGTGCCCCCGCCACACCCTGCCCCAGGTTCCCCCACCCACAGATATACCATCCCCAAGAGGCTCCGGCCTTCTCCCCCTGCCACTTGCTCTCCCGGCACCACACCCCCGCTGCGCTTGTCTGTGCCACTGATGTGGTGAGGGTGTCCTCCCCTCTGTCCAGCCCACCTTGCCTGTTCCCCATTCTCCTCCCCTGGTGGTAGGCACTGCAGTGGAGTCCACTACCACCGTGTCTGACTTGGGCACTGCAGTGGCGGACCTGTCCACTCCATCTGCAGGGTCCACTGCAGTCGTGCCGGCACCCACAACATCTGAGCCATGCCCCCCAGTTGTGCCGGCACACACCATGTCAGACACCTCCACTGCAGTTGTCAGTGGCTCTCCAGCACCCACCACCCCTTCCCTGCTTCCTCCTGGTGAGCCCTGATCCTGTCCCTGCGGTGCCTGGCCTACCCCCCGGTTGCCCCTCCTAGTGGATTGTCCCTGGTTTTGTGCAGGCATGTGTAGGGTGGCATCTGCCACTGTCACCCACTTGTGACTTTGTTGATGGACTGGCCATTGGCCTTTGTTTATGTTCTACCGGACTTCTACTTTTAATGCCACATATGCTGAATAAAGCAACTTTCTGTTCTCTAGTGCTTTTGCTTCTGATGTACATGATGTTGATGATGCTAACAATGCCCTTGCTGCAGTGATGGTGATATTTGGTCTCATGATAATGAAGTGTTACTGTGCAGGAACCCATGTGGTCCAGGGGTTATGTGTCCTATCCTGTGGTGTATCCATGTCATCCATAGCAGCATCTGAGGGTGTCATGTGTTCAGTATTTGGCAATGAGATTTCCTACTTAGATTGGCAACTTCACATCTGTGGCTTCCACCCCTGCACATCTGTTGTGCCTGCCATTGTTCTATTCGTCTACTTCCCTGACCGTGTGGCCATCTCCAGTGAACATGCAGGTTTGGGCATCAATGGGGAAGGACTCATCTGTGTTGTCAGTGCAACATTGCTATACAAGTGTGTTGGATCTGTGCTGATGATTCCGTTGGCACTTCCATGACCAGGCTGATGGGACGGGAGCCCTCATTTGTTGCTAATTGTTGATTGTGTGTCCCATTGCTGCCATGGTATGGTATCTGTTCGCCTCACATCTGCAGTCTCCACAGGGTATCTGCATGTGTGTGCCCATTGGTGCAAATATGTGGGTCTGCATTCGGATGGTCACTTCTGTCATTGTGTCATTGATGATTGTTGACGGTGTCAGCCCCCATGGGTGTTGTTTGTCTGCACATGGCCAAAGTTATGTCTTATTTGCACTGCAGGATTTGGCTCCCCCAATTTATGTTGCAATGGGACACATACACTACTTTGCCACTGATGTGTTTGTTGTTCTGTGACCAGGAATCATCCATGCAGTTTGGCAGTTGCACCTCTTACTTTGTCAACACTTGCCTTTTGGTCACTGTGATGATGGGGGTTTGGACCCCATTGCCACAATGTTCAAGATGTGCTGCAGCTATGGACCCCACACTTGCCTTTTGGTCACTGTGATGATGGGGGTTTGGACCCCATTGCCACAATGTTCAAAATGTGCTTCTGCTATGGACCCCACACTTACATTTTGGTCACTGTGATGATGGGGGTTTGGACCCCATTGCCACAATGTTCAAAATGTGCTTCTGCTATGGACCCCACACTTACATTTTGGTCACTGTGATGATGGGGGTTTGGACCCCATTGCCACAATGTTCAAAATGTGCTGCAGCTATGGACCCCACACTTACCTTTTGGTCACTGTGATGATGGGGGTTTGGACCCCATTGCCACAATGTTCAAAATGTGCTTCTGCTATGGACCCCACACTTACATTTTGGTCACTGTGATGATGGGGGTTTGGACCCCATTGCCACAATGTTCAAAATGTGCTTCAGCTATGGACCCCACACTTACATTTTGGTCACTGTGATGATGGGGGTTTGGACACCATTGCCACAATGGTCATGGCCTGCTTGCATTGTGGGTGCCACACACATATATGTGTGGCACATGTGCTAGGGGTCACATTGTATGTTCAAAGTCATGTTCGGTGTTGTAGGGATTTGACACAGTCTACACACGCTTGTCATGGTGTTGGGGGGATGTCTTCTTCTTGCATTCCCTAGTTTGTGGTGTGCTGGTTGTGTCATGCATTGTCCATCCTATGAGTGGGGGTGGTAGTAGTGGTAGGCATCCTGCCCCCTCTGGGTGAGGGTGGTAGTAGTGGTGGGCATCCTGCCCCCCCTGGGTAAGGGTGGTAGTAGTGGTGGGCATCCTGCCCCCCCTGGGTAA
Organism: Calotriton arnoldi; assembly: GCA_963921515.1. Taxonomy (NCBI): domain Eukaryota; kingdom Metazoa; phylum Chordata; class Amphibia; order Caudata; family Salamandridae; genus Calotriton; species Calotriton arnoldi. Next base: position 678,033 of record CAWUFW010003125.1, on the reverse strand, counting down.
GGGTGGTAGTAGTGGTAGGCATCCTGCCCCCCCTGGGTGAGGGTGGTAGTAGTGGTAGGCATCCTGCCCCCCCTGGCTAAGGGTGGTAGTAGTGGTAGGCATCCTGCCCCCCCTGGGTGATGGTGGTAGTAGTGGTAGGCATCCTGCCCCCCTGTGTAAGGGTGGTAGTAGTGGTAGGCATCCTGCCCCCCTGGGTGAGGGTGGTAGTAGTGGTGGGCATCCTGCCCCCTGGCTAAGGGTGGTAGTAGTGGTAGGCATCCTGCCCCCCTGGGTGAGGGTTGTAGTAGTGGTAGGCATCCTGCCCCCCTGGGTGAGGGTGATAGTAGTGGTAGGCATCCTGCCCCCCTGGGTAAGGGTGGTAGTAGTGGTAGGCATCCTGCCCCCCTGGGTGAGGGTGGTAGTAGTGGTAGGCATCCTGCCCCCCCTGGGTGAGGGTGGTAGTAGTGGTAGGCATCCTGCCCCCCCTGGGTGAGGGTGGTAGTAGTGGTAGGCATCATGCCACCCCTGGGTAGGGGTGGTGGTGCGCATTCAGGCCCCTGTGTGCATATGTGGCATTGGTGATGGGCATCCCGCCCCTATGGTGCTGCTGTTGCTGGTGTAAGTATATTCAGCATCCCCGTGTGTGTGTGTGTGATGTGTCGTGTACGTGTTGTATGTGTTTTGTGGTTGGTGTCTGGCTTACCTTCTGCGCCGTACGCGTCCGTGCCTGTTCCGGTAGTAAATGTAGAATATTGGTATGATCGGGACGAAGGGATTCATGGTTGGTTCGTGTCGTTCGTCCTTCTCGTTGCTTCGCGTCGTCCTCGTCGCTTCGCCTCGTCGCTTCGCCTCGTCCTCGTCGCTTCGCCTCGTCCTCGTCGCTGGCATGTTCGCCTCGTAGCCGTGGATCGTGTTGTGGCGCGAATCGGAGCTTATGTGCGCCTCTCCCGGATGCTTTGACGTGCCGTGCGTAGCGACGGGTTCGGCGCGTACGGAAAGCGCATCGTACTTGTCCGGCCTGACGGGGCTGCATTTTTCCTTCCGTGCGACTCGATTCGGCGTTTCCGGATTCGCCTCGGTCGGAGAACAGGACCTGGTTTGGGTGAGTACGGCTCGGCCGGATTTTTTGCTGTTGTGCGCATCGTACTTGCTCGTTCGGTGTGCTGTACGGATCGGTCGGGAAACAGGCTTTCGCATGGCTTTTTTCCCGACCGAATGGTATTGGGTGCGCCTCCGACCGAGATCGGAATCGGCCCCTTAATGTTTAGTGTATGGTTGGTAGAGTGGCAGTTTGTAGAGTGGTCCATATTAGCAAACATTTTAAATTCCTATGCGTGGTTTTGTATCGTGCCTGAGGTCGTGCCCCCCATGAGGTTTAGGAGTATGCTCAAAACGTGACATGGCAAACTTATTGCTGTAGATTAATATGTAGTGAAGGAGAGATTGAAGAGCATATTCTTACCATCTTTGAGATGGGCCTTCTGAATTTCTTGTGATGGGATAGAGTGTGGATTTATATGGTGGTCTACTTGGTAATAGTTTGGGTGTCATGCAGGATGGTCATATCGAGACTGAGGTCACTCTCTTCCTCTAGTTGTAACTAAAGCTCCCTCCAATAAGCAATATTCTGTTTAAAAAAAAGCACATCATAAAATCTCATATGCTTATTCATAGTAGACAAACATGGTCCTTTAACAAGCATGCTATTGATTACATGACCATTTCTTTCCTGATATTATGAAAGAGACTGTCATGTAGAGCATTTAATATGCCCCCTATTCACAATGGTAAATTTGCACACGTGCATTTACTGATGTGTAAATCAATTATTGCTCCTAGTCGTTTCTTTACACTTCTTTGCTGTTTACAATTTCTGAGTGAAGTTACTTCTAGGTACAGGCTTACATGTCTCTAGCCCCTGGTGGATCCTCCGAGAACAGGATTTCCAAGTGTAAACATACTGCTTGTCATTTTTCACATATAGGCGGAGGTCCCTGGGGTGGAGATCTCCCAATGGTAAAGTGTAGATATATTTATTAAAGTTTATTTAACCTAAAAAAAAAACATGTTCCTAGAAAATATTAACGTGAAGTAATGTTATGTATAAATTGTGAATCTAGAATTTGTAAAATAATGTTGGAACCAATTAACTTAAATGTGTATTACTTAAATAATTATTCAAAACATATGTATTTAAGTAAAAAATATTATTCCCAAAAATAACTTGAAAACAAAGTCCCTCTTGCTACATTTTTTAATGAAATATTTATTAAAATGTATTAAAAGCTATGTACAGAATTATTGTTCAATAGTAATGATTGAACAAAAGTTGTAAAGTTGATTATAATGTAAATATTAAAACACTAAAATAGCATTATCTTTACTACATTATTATTTATTAATATCTATGTATACATATGCATACAAATATATATGAACAACCAGTCCTGCTCCCAAAGAAGAAGGCACGCACACAGCGCTGCTGGAATGAGGCACCTTTATTTCCATGGGTCTCCCTCGACCCCAAGCACAAAGACGCGTTTCGGCTTCGCAGAAGCCTTTGTCAATCACATTGGCGCCCAAACTGAAGAGGTATATATAGTGTACTACCCAAATGCGAGCAGAATAGACATAGAAACAATACTAAGACATGCACTGATGTTCCTCTTTTAAAAAAAGGGTTGTGATCGTTCATCAGGTATAAACATAGGCAGTTGTCATGTTGGTAACAACAGTATGAATACGATACTTGCACTGTTAACAATGTCTGTATACCACATGAAATAATTAAATATTTATAAAACCCCAAAACATCATGCCTCTTTGCTTGTCATGTGCATGAACACCGGTCTAAATAAATCGTGTCTGTGTCACTAGCTCGTAAAGGAACATTTTGCAAAATATAAACATGGGGCTGCCAATCGCTCAAAAACTTGTGCCTGAAAACATTAAAATATTATTCCCAAAAATAACTTGAAAACAAAATCCCTCTTGCTACATTTTTTAATGAAATATTTATTAAAATGTATTAAAAGCTATGTACAGAATTATTGTTCAATAGTAATGATTGAACAAAAGTTGTAAAGTTGATTATAATTTAAATATTAAAACACTAAAATAGCATTATCTTTACTACATTATTATTTATTAATATGTATGTATACATATACATACAAATATATATGTATATATTTATCACCCACTGGAGATTGCCAGTGGATAGTTATAGTTATATCTGTGCTTCCATCGGAAGAACATTTTTTGGTTTGCTCATAACTTTGGCGCTGCTAGACGAATCATTCCGAAACCTTCCACAAAAAAGATTACCCAACTCAGCTCCTTCCTGGAAAGTTTCAGGGTGATCCATGAAGCGACCTGAGAAAAAAAAGGGGGGGTGGGGCAAAACCAAATTTCCCCATGCATTTTCCTTAGAGTTTTTTTTAAATATGATACCGCAAAAAATTGATGAACAGAATTACACCAAATTTGACTGGATGCTAGATCTTGGTCCGGAATGCATGTGTTTTGTAATTTGATGTAAATAAATTCAGTAGTTTTTGAGTTCATATCTTTTGTCCCTGGGAACCCACCCCCGGGACATGGTTTCCCTGCCCATGCTCTTGGAGACAGAGAAATTCATATTGCTCCCAGCCGCCCCCTAGCAACATTAGAAAAAAACTGTAAGTGTCCTGGGTCATTGACCCTAGGAGAGGTTACCATATTTTGTTAAAGCACTCCTAACTGGAGATCTAAGCTCTTCAGCTGGACTGCAGAACCCCCTTGTGGTGGATTTTGCAGCTTGAAAATGTTAAAGACTCAAAGACAGGTTGGTGTTTTTATTAAACTTTAATATTTGTTATGATACTCACATTTTTTTTAAACATTGCACCCTGTGAATTATTGAATATAAATGTCCCTGTAACTATTGGACATATTTTAAGACAATCAATGTGTTTTTTTCTATATTGATATCTTGATTCCTTCATAAATCCAAAAAGCTCACTTTTAATATTTTGGTGTTTTGATTCTTTGACAAAGTCGGTAGGTCTGCCTTACTTAAAATGACATCCATGCCCTGTGCTCTCCCTCCCCCCTGCTGCGAATGACTCAGGTGAAGAGGGAGGGGTTGGGCACCAGCGGGGGTTGGAAGCAAGGTTTAGCCAGATTGGCTGCCTATGAGAGGTTGAGTGCAGGGCCTGTCCGCAGGCTGTGCAAGGCGAGAGGTAGGTGTTAAATATGGTAATAAAATATTACTTTTTATTTAAAAACTTCAAAATTTACTGAAAAAACAAGGGTAACGTAAGAGAACATTTCAGTGACAATATAACATTTTAAACACAAAAAACACTGAAATTCACCAGTTATAGTTATCACAAGTAACTATACCTCATGACCTAAACCAACTATAACTTGCGACCTCTCTATGCACTGCTAATTACCTCCCATATTATATCTGTCATGATATGTTCGAGGACATCACTGATAACTTCACTGCAACATTTGAAATGACATAATTGATGGCAATATTGTGCATGGAGGGGTTGCGAAGTATAATTACTTTAGGGAGTGAGTTATAGTTAGTTGAGATAACCATAACTGGTGAATTTCAGTGATTTTTTTATTTAACATGTTATGTTGTTACTAAAATTTTCACCTAACTATAATGTTACTTTAACCTTTGGCTTTTTAAATATGTATAAGCATATATATAAAATCAAAATAAATTCACTTGCTTAGTATTATTTACAATGGGTTGCTAATTTAAGTCCCTGTTGCCATTATTTTCCGTGGGAGTGTGTTGCAGTACCTGTGAATGGCCATTTGTGATGCTGGACCTAGTCCACTTACAACTATTTTGAAACCATTTTGGCTGTCGAAACTTTACAACTGCAGTTTGTGAATAGCAATGGTCTTCCTTTTGTACGGTGACTGTTTATTTTTGCATGTCCATCCCTAAACCTTTTCTTACCCCTTCCTAAACACCTCTGTGTAAGTGTTCCCCATTTTCCATCCTTTCCCTCTGTTCCTCCCACATTTACTTGTAAAATGTAGACCTCCATGTGCTGAGATCTCCGCACTTATGGCAGAGATACCACATAGAAAAGATAGTTTAGGCAGAGGTGGTGAGCTCCGCATGTAGGTTAGTGAATTTAATTTTGTAGTATTTTGTAGTGCTACAGTAGTATTACTGTAGTAAAACACACAAGATGATGGACGGAATGCTGCACATTGGCAAACATTCACCCCCAGTCACAGATCTGGGTTTAATCCATCGTTATTTTGCTTCACCACGCCACCCCAGTTCAGACATAGCCATATGCAAATCAGTCTTGACCCTGTGCCTCATGGGAACAGTCCAGACCGAACTGCCAAGCCATGTCTTCCCTGGACCGGAATCAAGCATCCTAGGACCGGTTTCAGGCTATCAGCCTTCATCAGCCAGGATAGCTTGACTCCAGTGGCGTAGTGAGCACGGGACCCACGTCTGGGCATATCCTTCCCACTTAGGGCGAAATGCAAAACACACAAGATGATGGACGGAATGCTGCACATTGGCAAACATTCACCCCCAGTCACAGATCTGGGTTTAATCCATCGTTATTTTGCTTCTCCACGCCACCCCAGTTCAGACATAGCCATATGCAAATCAGTCTTGACCCTGTGCCTCATGGGAACAGTCCAGACCGAACTGCCAAGCCATGTCTTCCCTGGACCGGAATCAAGCATCCTAGGACCGGTTTCAGGCTATCAGCCTTCATCAGCCAGGATAGCTTGACTCCAGTGGCGTAGTGAGCACGGGACCCACGTCTGGGCATACCCTTCCCACTTAGGGCGAAATGCAAAACACACAAGATGATGGACGGAATGCTGCACATTGGCAAACATTCACCCCCAGTCACAGATCTGGGTTTAATCCATCGTTATTTTGCTTCACCACGCCACCCCAGTTCAGACATAGCCATATGCAAATCAGTCTTGACCCTGTGCCTCATGGGAACAGTCCAGACCGAACTGCCAAGCCATGTCTTCCCTGGACCGGAATCAAGCATCCTAGGACCGGTTTCAGGCTATCAGCCTTCATCAGCCAGGATAGCTTGACTCCAGTGGCGTAGTGAGCACGGGACCCACGTCTGGGCATACCCTTCCCACTTAGGGCGAAATGCAAAACACACAAGATGATGGACGGAATGCTGCACATTGGCAAACATTCACCCCCAGTCACAGATCTGGGTTTAATCCATCGTTATTTTGCTTCACTACGCCACCCCAGTTCAGACATAGCCATATGCAAATCAGTCTCGACCCTGTGCCTCATGGGAACAGTCCAGACCGAACTGCCAAGCCATGTCTTCCCTGGACCGGAATCAAGCATCCTAGGACCGGTTTCAGGCTATCAGCCAATTTGCCAATGTGCAGCATTCCGTCCATCATCTTGTGTGTTTTGTATTACTGTAGTAAACATACTCCAAAATGCAGTTAGCGAATATGCCTCTATATAATCCAGAAATTATTTTGTAGATGTTGCAAGACATACATGGGCTTATTCACCGCTGCCCACATGTCAAAACCTACTTATAAATCTTGTACTAGAAAGCTGAACCAGGCCTTAGAGACATGTAAGTCTCCCCCCTAGGAGTAATTTTACACTTGGAAATAGTGAACACTAAAAAGTATAAAGTTGTTACATGTTGGTAGCAAGGAGTAATTGTTTTGATTGGGCGGAAGTTATGCGCTTCTATAAAAAAGTGCTTGCCTTCCATGAAGCTGTGATCATTTTGTTTATTTATACAGCTGACTGAGCAAGCAGCAGTATGGTTGTGCAAGCTTTAACGTTTAGGGGCATTCACATGAATACTGTGTGTTGAATAACTAGATCATTTACAGTGTTTGTTTTTCTCCAACAGAAGCACAGATGGGCAGAGGGCAGTCATTAACATTAGACTTCAGAGTGCAGTTTTATGTTTGAGAGTGTCACGTGGCCCATAGGGACATTGTCGTTTTTCACTAACTTAGCATGAGCACGCTGCAGCTGCCTGCTGCTTTGCACACGTTACTACACGTCTTTATTTTTTGCAATAATTTCAAAGACTGCTTTCACATGAGAACTCATCGCTGTGTTCGCTCTCTGCATGTTCCTGGGATTTTGACTGAACATTGTGTGCAAGGTCGAACAACAATGCCCCTTGTTATTTTGTTCTGGCCAGTCCTTAGCCCTTAGCCAAAACATACCAATGCAGCTGTTGTTTGGACAGCGTTCTTGGGTTTTTAGTGGGGTGCATGAATAGGTGAGACACACTTTGAGAGGGACCTTATCAGGGAGAAGAGCACCCTTGATGTAGATCTACCATCTATAGGCTAAGGTATGGGGTCTGCTGACAAAGCCCAGAGATCTTCTATTATATAATAATACTTCTTCTTAGCAAGGGGAGGGAGGTTAGGCACTATAGTCCTTTCTCCATTGTCCCTTTATGATGACATCTCCCTTCATGATTTATGGACTGATTGCTATGCTGACAATATTTGTACTGTGCATTTTCCTGCTTGTTGTGGCACGTATACTGTATGTTAGGGCACGGTAGCTAAAATAAATATTTTAAACTGTTTCGTGTCTCCGTCAGATCTTATTGTGGATGAGTACAAGAGAGTGAGTGAAAGGGTGTCTTGTTACCGCGATTCCTGAGATATCTGGGAGTGTTGTGTTCTGGGGTGTCTAATCATGTGCTTCTCTGTGAGTGAGTAGGAGAGCAACTGAGACACTATAGCTAGTCAGTCCTGGGTTCGTGAGTACTAAGGTAGTGGGAAGACTCAGTCCCTATACACCAAGGTCCCATTTCCTACGCATAGTTCTGTATTTGTGTAGAATCCCTGCAACAAGAGCACAGGACAACACTAATCTATATGAGCACTGAGGGTTTAAGAAAGACCGCACCTCACAAACGAGTAGCAGATAAACTCCTAAAGATTATATCGTGGAACGTATTTGGCCTTTAGACAACTATAAATTACAGTGATGCATTCATGTTCTACCAGACTGGGGACCTGCTCTGCTTACAAGAAACCTGGTTATTGTCAAAAGTGCTAATTCCCGGTTTCGTAGAATTTCAACATCCAGTCAAAAAGCTTAACATATATGGGAGGCTGCCTGGAGGCTTATCGATTGATGAAAATATGGTGCTAATGGTAACTACGATAAAAATACATCTCATTTCAGATATGGTACAGGCTGTCCACTTGCAAGGCCTGAAGCTGAAAGGGCCCACAACAGCGATTTTACACCTAAATGCATCTTTCAACTGCAAGGACAGTCCGAGTGTGGGTAACATGAGGGAACCTATAGGGATCTTGGAACATCTACTTCATGACTCTCCTAATAGCGAGACAATAATAGTCAGTGATTTTTAACACTCGAAATTTTGCCAATGAGAATGTGGCAAACTCACTAGTGGACCCTGCTGGCAATATTCTAACCACAGTTCTTAAGACACATCGCTCAAGGTCTGCACACAACGTCAATTTCTCTTGAACATGGCCAAATCATATAGTAATATCTCAACCTTAGATTACGTGTTCATGAGCAACCCTCTTTTCGAACAAGTTGTGGACTCTGCAATATTACATCAGCAAACCAGCGATCATCTTCCTCTTCCTGACGTAATCTCCCTCCAGTCACTCCAGGCCACAACTCCTAAATACCTTGGGATCGCCTACTAGCGAAGAAATTCACACGCTTACACGAATGGTAAAGTGGAAGAAAATAGATATGTCATGCTTGGTAACATGAAAAAGCAACTGGCTGTTGACCAGCAACAACTGCACTTGGGAGCGCACAGTGCTAAAATGGCAATCAACAGCAGTAGATCTGTATCAACAGCTTCAAGGTAGGCCACTTGGCACTCAGTCGGTTTTCAAGGAAAAGGTGTGTTGCCTGCAAAACCCTTATTGTGCAAAGATAAAGCAGAGCAAAAGAACTTTGAGGCAGGCCTCCCACCCCTATAAACACTTTGGGTAAGAAGAGTTGCTCACCAAGTGGTTAATAACTAGGAAAACTCACAATATGTGTATCTGGTGGTTTAAAAAAACAACAGGAAGAACCACAATGGTTACATGCTCACACTCTTTTAAAACAAAGCAGATAGGAGGAATTCTGGAAATACACCGATACCCTTGCAGGTCATGGCTATGGTAGACGAAATGTAGTTCAAGCGGATGCATGGAGCAAGCAAGTTCAAACATTATACTGCATGGCCGGCACCTAAGCCTGCTTCAATAATCAATTGCTTTCAGGAGAGAGTACCTCACATAACACTTTCTGTCAGAAATGGGGCCACACAATCAACCAGTTCGGCTTCATCTGCATGCATGGGAGTGCGCAGCCGTGTATTAAAAGTCCTGAAGAATATAAGAAGTAATGGGGCTCTGGGCCCAAATGGGCTCCCCAGTCACCTATTTAAAGAGGACTACGAATTCGGGGCCACTCTCCTTACACCTCTGTATTAGTTCTGCACTATAAATGCAATAGTCCCGGAATCCTGGAAGGGCTTGATACTACAGTTAATACACAAAAAGTGGGACACATCAGATCCCACATATTATAGAATTATAGCATTGTTAGATGTCGAAGCTAAGGTCTACGCAAGTCTCCAATTAATTGACCTTGAAATCTGGGCCAGAGACGACGGCATCCTCCAAAAGCATCAGTCAGGCTTCAAGGAGGGATCCTCGACAATGGACAACATTATGGCCTTGCACGAATAGAGGCTGATTTACTAGAGAGACAAGCCAGCTTAGAAATCATGACCTCTGAAGAAGACCGAAATAGCTTAAAAGATGAAATAATGAAATTGAAACAGGAGCTCACCTTAGACCTAGAGGAAAAGATAAGGAGGAGATGGCAAGCTAGTACCCTGTCAAATTATGAATTTGGGGAGAATAGCGGTAAATTGTTAGCTTGGAAGCTTAAGACCGAGTCAAATAGAAACAAGATAACAGCTATCCATAAGGGAAACGGAGGACAAATAATTGAAGACAAGGCAGGCATTGAAGAGTCCTTTGAGCATTTCTTCCAGTCATTATATGAGGAAGACCTAGCACCTTCACCCATAGCAGTAGATACATATTTAAATAAATCATGTGTCTTGAAGTTAGATGTAGATTCTTGTAAAACCTTAAACGCAGATATCACCTTAAAGGAGGTGCTGGATGTAATTAATAACCTCAAAGGAAGTAAGGCAGCAGGTGCCACCACCAGTACCACCACCATCAGTACCACCACCAGTACCACCACAAGTAGCACCACCAGTACCACCACCACCAGTAATGCCACCACCACCAGTACTACCACCACCAGTACCACCACCACCAGTACCACCACCACTAGTAACCAAATAACTTACCGGGGGCTTACCTTGAACCTAGGGCACAAAAGTGACTCAAAGGGTCAGCTGTCGAGCCTCCTATTTAAGTTACAGGCACACAACAAGCTTTGAGAGGTCTCTTTCACTGCAACTGGCCAGCTGATGACTTCCAACTGGACCTGACCTGGATCCAGCTGCTGGCCTCTGCTCAGAGAGTCCTACTGATGCCCCCCTGTACCTGGACTATTGGCTTGCATTGTAGTGTACTCCTCCTGTCCTCAAACTGCAAGAAGTGGGACTTAGAAACGTTTTGCCAACTTTCTGCCTGGAGAAACGATGAAGCCAGGGTCAGTGTTGCAACCACAGCCATCGGTGGTGAATCGCCAGTCGGCCTCAACTTGCTGGTTTGCCCTGCTTAAGTGCAAAGAAAAGTCTGAACGCAGAGGACTTTCCCGGGACTAATGCCGAACACATCCGATCTATGTCAAGGCATTCCTTGGGATGGACCTCGCTCTCTCGGAGCTCTCAGAGCTATCCCACCTTGGTTGACGACCGCACCGTGCTTTGTTCTTCAGCAACTCGCCATCATCAAGCCTTGCTTCTCATCCAGCTTGCAGCTTGCCCCACTGATGACTCATCAATGGCCACTTTTTCTTCATAAATGTTTATAATTCAGAAACTAAACTTTCTACTGGGATGAACCTGGTCCCTCTCTCTGAACCACACTTTATCGCAGTCTGCCTTAACTTTTGACTTTAACCCGGTCTAGCTTGACTACATACCTGCGGGTGGCGCTTTCTGATTTTTGGCGCTATTTTTAATCCAAACCTCAGAAATTCATATCTCCTGTTCTACTTATTGGATTTTTGTTGTTTTGGTGTTATTCTACTCCTTACACTATCCTCTACATTTCTAAATTCCTTTGAGATTTTTTTTGTGTTGTGTTTTCACTTTATAATTGTTTGAGTGGGTTAAGCACAGGGTTATATGTTTATTTAGTGATTTAGTGGTACACCCTGACAAGGACAGTGATTAATATTGAAAGTGGGTTTTCACCTATGTCAATAAATTCTCCAATTTCTTACACCATTGGTCTCATAACTGCTTATTATGAAACATTATGACAAGAGCAGTTGGTCTAGCTCATTAATTGTGGAAAGCATATGCTAAAGCCAGTAAGCCTTTAACAATTGATTGTTATTGCATTGTGCTACAGGGGTTAGACAGGTGGTTTGTTACATGCAATCTCACAGATGACCATAGTAGACAAGGTTTTTGGCATGGACCACCCACTCTTATAAACCCTGTGGATTTCACTCATATGATTGTTGTGAGGCGCTGTTGACAGAGGTTCTGCATTGTTTTGCAAGCTGTATTTTTTGGCTTATTTGTTATGTTATGTTAAAATAATTTATTAAGCGCATGTTCACCGGATGGTTTCTTGGCGCTGAGCGGGATCGGTTACTAGGACAAAGGCAGTGGAATTAATTGTAAGCCTAGGCAAATAACCATGTTTTGAGAGATTTTCTGAATTGGGAGTAGGAGGTGGCCAGACGCAATTCAGGAGGAAGGGAGTTCCAGAATTGAGGTGCAAGAGTCGAGAATCTTAAACCGCCGTGTTTTTTCCGTTTGAATGGGCAGGGGGTCAGTAAGTTCATGTTTGAAGAGCGTAGATCACGGGAGGAGACATAGCACTGTATTTTAGTGGCAATAAAGGTCGGGCCGCGATCCGAAAGAGCTTTGTAGATCATACAGCCAAGTTTGAAAAGACAGCGTTGAGTCACGGGGAGCCAGTGGAGGCTCTTCAACAAGGGTTTCACATGGTGAGATTTTGGCTGACCATAAACAAGCCTTGCGGCTTGATTCTGCACCAATTGTAGCCGGCGTAATTTGTAGGCTGGAATGCCGGTATACAAAGAGTTAGTGTAATCAATACGCGACATTACCAGAGCAAGAATGACTTGGATCAAGGCCTCAGTGGTTAGATATCTGCTTATTTTCCGAATTCTTCGCAAGTGGAAGAAACAAGCAGAGACCACTGAGTTTATCTGGGCCTTCATGGTAAGATCATTGCTGATCAAGATTCCCAGGCTTTTAACAGAGCTGACTGGGGAGGGGGGGCAACCCAATGGTTGAGGCCAGAAATTGGAGTTCCAGGGGTTAGCTGAGCCCCCAGTGAGAATCAGTTCGGTTTTATCGGGATTTAGTTTGAGCTGATTAATGTTCATCCAGTTGCTAATGAAATTCATTGTAGACTGAAAGTTCTCCCTAGATGAGGGCGATGAATCGATGTTAAACACTAGCTGGAGATCGTCAGCATAGTTAAAGGTAACGACCTCTCTTGCGAAGGGCCAGAATCAGGGGAAAGATATACAGATTAAAGAGGAGAGGGAAAGGGATGAGCCCTGTGGTACCCCGCATGTCAGTCTTCTTTTCTCAGCAGAGAAACTGGCGAGGTGGACTGCTTGATAGCGGTCACTGAGAAAAGAAGTGATCCACTTCAGTGAAAGGCCCCGGATCCCGGCGCTTTCGACCCGGTCGACCAGCAGATGGTGGTCGACCATGTCGAAAGCGGCCGATAGATCTAGGAGCACTAGGGCTTGCGTGGTGTTCTGGTCTGCCCCCCTTCTTAATTCATCGAGAGCTGCTAAGATGACGGTCTCGGTAGAATGTTCGGGTCGAAAGCCTGCTTGGTGTGGGTCTAGGTAATGAGAATGCTCTACAAAGGTGCTAAGGCAGTTGGCAACATGGGCCTCTAGAATTTTTCCCAGGAAGGGCAGCAGCGATATAGGGCGGAAGTTGCTAGGTGTTAAAGGATCAGTGCCTGGTTTTTTCAGGATGGGTACGACTTCCGCACTCTTAAATAGATTGGGGACAATACCCTTGGTGAGGGAATTGTTAAGGAGTGACAGTGGGGGCTCGGGACAGTGAAGAAAGACTTCCCGGAGGATGTGGGGGGGACAGCTGTCTGTAGGGGAGCCGGAACAGACCTTTTTAAGTAGGGAAAGAAAGACCTCCTGGGTAATAGGTGGAATTTGGTCAAGATGGTGAGAATTGGAATGTGAGCAAGGGGGATCTGGTGGTGAGATGGCCTTGGGGATACTAGATTTGATGGTGGCAATTTTTTCGATGAAATATGTGTTAAGAGAATCGCATAGGGATTGTGATGGGGTGGGTTTTGCAGTGACACGATCTGGTTTGACGAGTTCATCTACTATGGAGAATATGAATTTGTAATTGTAATCATCATCCCCTGAACCCAGTATCTGGGGGCCAGCTGAAATGGGTGTCCCCCCATCCGGCCCCAGTAGTAAGAAACCTGACCATAAAATTTGACTCTAACCTGACTTTTGAGCCACAAATCAAGGCATTATCCTCCACCTTTTTCTTCACCCTTAGGTCCTTAAGAAGGATGCTGTCTCTCATCCATGTGGAGTTTCGCAAAACGTTAGTCCATGCCTTGATCACATCCAGGTTGGACTATGCCAACAGTCTGTACTTGGGGCTACCCGCCTTCCTTATCTAGCATCTTCAAGTCATTCAGAACGCTGCTGCCTATTTAATTCTCAAGATTCCCCCTCCCCACCCCCAGGCAGCTGTGTCAGAACACCTACGGCATCTTCCCTGGCTCCCAGTGAATAGAAGGATTCAGTTTAAGGCACTCATCTTTGTATTCAGGGCCTATATCCACAAAGGTCCTTTCTATCTCAGGCACCGCTTTAAACCTTATGCCCAGGTGAGATCATTGAGATCCAATCAAATTAAACTTTTTCAACTCCCAAGCATTCACAAGGCCATAAGGGGAGGTAGATCATTTGTTTTCCTGGCCTCGAAGTTTGAAATGCTCTTCCTCTTGGTCTGCAAAATAGCCTAACTGAATCTGTTTTCAGAAATAGCCTTAAGATTCTACTCTTTAACTACTGTCTGGAAGTTATTTACGATCTCAGAAGCTAGGTCTCCTGTAGATGTGCTTTCTGCTAGCGCCGGGACACCGCTTCGGAGGTAGCTTTGTGCTTTACAAATGCATTGTATTGTGTTGTTTTGGATGCATGTTGGTTGCCAGTTTATGAGTGCTTGAACAGGCCTGGGTTGAGTAAAGTGTAAACCGATGTTAGAGGGTAAAGGCTTCATCAGTTAATTGAGAAAAGTCAAGCCAGATTTCATAGCTTGGATCTGTCTATTATGAAACGTTTTGACAAAGCCAGTAAGCCTGACCTACTTATATTGAAAACATTTGTTAAGAACATTAGGCTTTTAAGGATGGATTATTATTACACTGTGCTAAACCCTGTAGGCAGGTAATGTGTTACATGGAATTTCACGGATTACCATAGTAGACAAGCATTTTGGTGTTGGTGATCCACCCGAACAAACTGCTGGGATAGAAAATTGCACTGCAATACTTATTAGGCTCTCTTCGGAGAGATAGTATTGTGCTTTGTCAACTGAAATTTTGCATACATGTGTACTTTTATGACTGTATGCCAAACGGTTACCTTGTGAAAAGCTTACGCTCAGTACAGTGGGCTTGAGTTGGTTATGGTGACAAGCCAATGATAAAGACTGTGGGCCAGATGTGCAAAATTTACATTTTGCATTTCCTAAATAGGAAAATCCGAAGAAATCGCTATTTATTAAATGCAGAATGGAATATAGGAATTGCTATTATGAAATCGCTTTTTAGAAAATGCTAAAGGCCCATAGATAAGAATGGTTTTGAACTTCCAAATTTGCGATTCCCTAATTTGAAATTGTAAATTGGGAAATGCAAAACCAAGAGTGCCTATGGGCCTAAGCCCCCCCTTGATGCACCCCCAAAAAAGTGGTGCACATGTAAAGCACACAAATGCCCTAGGGGCATGTGTGCGCTAAAGGCCATTTTGTGGTGCTTTTTTAAATTGCACATGATTACCATTGACTTAGAGGTGATGATAATAGCATTTCCTAAATACCCATTTTGTATTTAGGAAATGCTTTGTACATGTGCTTAGGAAATCGCGAATAGGAAATCCCTATTTTCGATTTCCTATTTAGGGAATTACAAAATATGATTGGGGGTAGAAATCACATTTTGCGATTCTCTACCTGACTTTGTACATACAAGAAGGCAATTTAGCATTTCTTAATGGACCGAAATTTTTTATTCGGTCAGTTAAGAAATGCAAAATTCTTTTGTACATATGCCCTCTATATGCTTGATTGCTTATGATAAAAAGTTCATATAAAGGCAATAGACCTGCTATATTAATTCTGAAAATCATATGTTCAAGTTAATAGACATTTAAGGTGGACTGTTAGTACACTGAATTTAAGTCTATAGATATTTTGTAACATGGATTACCTTAGTAGTCAAGGGTTTTGGTTACCCCCTCTGAAAAACAATGAGTATACATTTGCACCATGAGGATCCTTGTTAAACACTGTTTGGAAGAAAAAGTATTTTGCTTTGCCAGCTGTATTTTTTTATTTGCCATTATGACTGAATGCCTGATGGTTGCCTTGTGGGAAAGCTTATGCTCAGTATTCCAGACCTAAGTTGGTTTTTGACAAGACAATGTGACAATCATACTATCTATAGACTTGATTATTGTGCAGGGAAATGTTATGCGTGATGCTATAATTCTCACCTGTTTATTATGAAAAGTTATTACAAAGACAGTAAGTCTAGCTTATTTATTGTGAAAAGCATATGATAGAGCCAGAAGTCCTCTATTAGTGGATTGTTACAGGCCAAGGAAAGGCACTTGATTACATGTCATCTCACAGATTGCCATAGTAGACAAGGGTTTTGGCGTTGGTCACCCACTCTGACAAACCCTGGGAGCAGAATTTCACTGTAATTATTCTTTTTAGGTGCTATAGAGAGGGTTGGATATTGTTCTGTCAGCTGTTTTTGAACATATTTGTAATTTTATGAATGTATGCCTGATGGTTGCCAGTGGGTGCACACTTCAGAAGGACTGGGTTGTATATAGTGTGCAGCCAAGGCTAGAGGTATTATCGGTCCACTGAGAAAGGTATGTCAGATTCCATAGGTTTGATCTGTTTATAGTTAAAATCTGGTTTAAACTGTGTATACACATACTCCTTCCTACATCCGCTGGACGGTAGGGCTGACAATGCTGACTATGGAGGGGAGGGGGAAGGAGGAATGGGGAGGGAGGGGTAGGGTGGGGAAACTATCAAAGAAGTCACTGGAAACAACAAAGGAAACAACAAAAAGAGAACCTAAGTTCCCAGTTTTCATCTGTTTATAATGAGTTATGACAAAGCAAGTAGGTTTTATTTACTCATTGCGAAAAGCATGTGTTAAAGATAATAGGTTCTTAATGGTGGATTGTTATTCCACTGTTCTAAAGCCTAGAGGCACGCAGTTTGTTACATGGATTAATTTAGTAGGCAAGGGTTTTGCTGTTGGTGACCCACCTGAACAAACCACAAGGATAAATTATGTGTACTATGGTAATCCATATTAGGCTCTATTAGTAGGGATCGTATACTGTTTTGGCAACTGCATTTTGTACATATTTGTAATTTTGTTATGGTATACCTGATGGTTGCCTTGTGGGAAGGCTAATGCTCTATTACTTACCGGTAATCTTCATTACTCCGGGTCCCGTTGTCCTCGTCCCATTCATTGACAAATTGGAGATAATCATCTCCCGACAGAAAAAAAGACAAGAGGAATGCTGGGACCCTAATACTGCCCCTCCCACCGGGAGTACATAAGCAGTACTTACCCAGCATCCCGCCTGAACAACCAAGCCCACACAGGAAGGCCGGCCGCCCGGGAGGGAGGGAGGGGCGTATGAATGGGACGAGGACAACGGGACGAGGAGTAATGAAGATTACCAGTAAGTAATAGAGCATTACCCCCAGGTCCCTTATGTCCTCGTCCCATTCATTGACAAATTGGAGAATACCAGAGCAGAAAACCCGGCCTTCCGAACCCCCAAGCTCACACAGGAAACCACAACAAACGCCGCAACCCAAGGGAGCACAGAAAGAGGGAACCGCAGGAAGCAACCGGCCCGCAACCCAGAATAGGACAGCAGGGACACAAACAAGGACCGGACCAAGAAAAAAACAGAAGGCCAGAGCCACAACAAGGAGGCCGCCAACCAGACAAAACCGGAGACAGAGCAACCAGGCCCAAAACCCAAAGGGCACGGCCAAGGGAACCCACCGGATAGGCCAGAACCACCAGGAAGGCACACAGGACCCGGCAGCCGCACAGACACCGAGCAAACCCCGGCCGCACCGGAGAAAGCCAGGAAAAGAAGCCAAGACCGGACAACAGGGCGCAGGCACAAGCACCCCGCCAACAAGGAAGGAGCCACAGCGAGAGCCCAGGAGCAGACCAGGAGCCAGACCCCAACCAAACATAACAGGATGGGGAATGAGCCAAAGACCAGAAACCCCAGGAGGCCAAAGCCCCACAGGGAAGAAGGCAGCAAACCGAATCAGGATCGGACACAAAACCCCAGAGCAGCAGGGGCAGAGGAGGCCAACCCCAAAGACCACAGGCCAGAGAAGCCCCCAAAAAGACCCAGCAGACAGCCGACCAAACAACAGAGAGGCCAGCAAAGACCGGAAACCAACAACAGGGAACCGAACAGGCACAGCAAGGACGGGGACAGGGCCAACGGCCACAACCCCAAAACCCCCCCACCCCAAAGGGAGGGAAAAAAACAAGGCGGGGCGCAAGCCCAGGGCAACCGGTAACCCCCGGCAGACCCCAAATCAGGAACCAACCAGGCACGAACCCGCCGAACCACAGAGGGCAGACAAGAACAGGCGCCATCAGGACGGAGGAGAGGAACCAAAGCCAGAAGCCAAAGGACCGCACAGGCCCCAACGTCCAGGCCCAGCACGCAGCAAGGACAGGAGCAGCGGAAAGGCCCGAGGGCGCACAGCACCCAGACCAGAACCCCACCAGGCCCGAACCCAGCCAACGCCGGAGAGGAGACAAGAAACAGCCAAAACCATGGCAACAAACGCAAAAGGAACCAGGAAGCCAGGACCTGAGCCAAGCAACCCCCCCGACGCAGGAGGACCCCCAGGCCCAACCAGCCCCCGGAAGGAGCCCACGCAATGCACGGGCTGAAGCAAAGCACAGGGAGGCCGACAGAGACCCCCAGGACACCACCTCCGGACCACACAGAAGGCCGGAAAAAACCAACCGAGGCAACAGCCAAAGCAGAAACTGGAGGAAGCAGACAAGCCAGAGGCCCAAGCAGCACCAGACTCCGGACAACCAGCAGCCAGGAGAACACACCCCCAGATCGGCAAGACAACACCACCCGACCCCACCCCGACAGGCGAGGGGGGGGTACGCACAAAAGGCACCCCACACCGGGAGCAGAACCCGGGGGAGCCCACAGGGAAGACAGGAGTGAGCCAGGACCCCAACAACAGGAAAGGGACTGGGTACGCCAGACCAACACACCCCAGAGCCAGCACAGAAGCCCAGGACAGCCAGCAAAAACCCAGGAGGCGTAGCCGGAGGCCAAACCGAACCAGCCCCCAGCCGGCAGACCAGGAGGAACCAGAGGCAACTCAGGACATGACAACCCAGAAGGAAAGCGAAGGACACGAACCCAGCACCAACAATGTGCGCCGAAGGACGAGGCCAAGGCAACGCACCAAGCAGAGCCAACGGGAGCCAGAAAGGACCACAGAACACCAGGGCCCCACACAAGCCCAAACGAGGCCAGACGCAGCCCAGGGGCAAACAGAGCGGAAACGCCGCCAGCCACAAGAAGAGCCAAACGAAGGAGGAGCGCCGGGGCAACGGAAGAAACCGGCGCCCAACACCAGCCCAACGAACCAAACCCGGGAAAAAAACAGCGGGCAGGACGAGGCCCCGGAGGGCACCCAAGGGCACGGCGGAAATACCGACGCACCAAGCCAGGACACCCAGAGAACGCCCAGGCAAGGACGCAGGGCCAAAAAAGGTGCCCAAGGAGGAAAGACGGAGGGGGAAACAAGCACAAGGCCAAGCAACCCCACCAGAACCCCAGGCGGACCCCCAACAGGGAGAACAACAGAGGAGCAGGGAAACCAGGCGCCAACGACCAGGACAAGGCACCAGCGAAAGACAGCCTGGCCCAAACAGCAGAATCACGAATCCCGGACCCCCAGGGACCCCGGAAAAGGGAGCAAAACAGGCGAACTGCCACAGGAAACGCACCGCGGGGGGGAACCGGAGCAAGAAACAACGCCCCCCCACCCAGCCCCAGGCGCACCACCAGCCAACACGCCAAACACCCAGGGAGCAGGCACCCCGGGGAAAGAAAAGACCAACCCACAGCCAACAGTCAGGCCGAGAGGGGGCCGGGGCACCAAGGCCCCCAACGGACAACCAGAGGCAGACACCCAGGCGTACCGCCCAACAACTGAAAGGAAGACCAAACAGCGGGAACGGGCCCCAAGAAAACAGGGACCGAACACCAGCACTAGCCGCGAAACAAGAGGGCACAGCCACCAGGCAGAAGCACCCAGCAGAAAGGGCCGCAGCAGGAGCAGCCACAGACCGGGCAGCACAGCCGGCGGAACAAGGAGACAGGCGAAGCCCGACCCAAGGAGAAGGCAGCGGCCACCGAAGCAAGACCCAGCCAACAAACGCAAGCACAGAAACAGCGGAGGGCCCAGAACGCCAAGAAGACGAACCAGGGCAACCGCCGAGAAGCAAGCGGAGCGCAACAGAAGGGGAACACAAGGGCCAAGCCAAGGAACCCCCAGAAGCCAGGAGCCGCTCAACGCAAAAGACAGCAGCCCCCGGCCCAGAAGAGACAAGCAGCCAGACACGGCGCCAGCCAGGACACACACCCCAGGCCACACGAAGCCAATGCCAGGATGGAAGAAAAGAGCCCCGCACACGCAGGGGGCCCCGGGCACAAACCCCGGCACCCCCAGGCCGCACAGGGCCCAAGAACAGGAGCACACAGAGGCCAGAGCAGCAGGAGGGGACAAAAGAAAGGAAAGCCAGGCCCCCCACCCAAAGGAGACTGACCAAGGCACGCCCAGCGGGCACAGAGCCACAACCCGACAGGGACAGACAGCGGAACGAACCCTGGACCAAGGCAACAGGGCCGCTGCACCCGAAGACCAGGCCCGGCACCACCAGAGAACAAACAGGAGGGCCGTAGACGAGGGACCGAGGAGCAGGGCACCAGACCAGAAACACGCGACCCACAGCGAACCAGGAGAAACAGCGCCAGAAGAAAAGGAGCCCCAGCAAACCCACAGAGAGCATGAACCCACAGGGTGGCAAGGCCGCAGGCCAATGGGGGAGCACAGCATAAAACAGCCGAGAAGACTATCACACACATACGGATGGCACCGGACGTGGGGGAGGGAGGAAGACAGGCCCCACGCCAGCCGTAGGCAACGCACACCCCAGAACGAACATGCAGCAGCTGTGCAACCCCACCCGCAGCCGGCAGCATGAAACCAGGACAGCCGAGAGAGCAGAACAGGGCATCCAGCAACCACCGGAGCAGGAAGCCTACAGCAGCAGGCAGTCCCAGACAGACACCCATCCAGGTACTAACCAGGCCTGACCCGGCGCAACAACTGATAACAAACGAAATCAGGAGCTGTGAAGGGTGCAACGCGTGTAGCAGCGCACTGCATGCCTGTCAAAGGAAACAGCGCGGTAGCAATGGGGCTCTGTGCCTCCTGACCCAGGGCAGGGGGAGTCACGTCCACGTGAGACCCACACAACCTGACAAAGGAGGCGGAACAGCCGCCAGCCCCAGAACCGCCCCGGCTGACGGCCGGGCCAGACCGAGAGGCGTAGCGGACCAGCCGGGTATAGAGCTTCACACGAAACCATTGTCGTTTCCACGTTAATAGTGTCATACTACTGTTGCTTAAATGAATGGACTCAACACACAGACCTGGCTAAGAATAGAAGCCTGAGTCCGCCTGGCTTCGAACACATGACATTCAGAACCAGAGCTACAGAACACCACATATCAGCAGCTAGCGGACATCTGGCGTCACCGACACGAAGGCGGGCAAGGAAGGGGAAAAAAAGACCGCTATGCGGTACTCACCCAGAGCGGGGGCCGAGACACCACCAGGAAAAAGGCCCCCCTCCAACAGCCAGCCCAAGTGATCCAACTCGGCGGTCCCATCAAAGCCGGGGACGCCTGGAGACCAGCAAACGCGGCGCGTCTTCCACCCGGCCCGGCCCCAGGAAGACGCACACGCGACCCGGAAGCAACCGGGAGGCCAGCCGCAAAGGGCCGGCCGGCAAATGACAAAAGCGAAACAGGACTGACCGAAGAGAGCTACGCTCTTCTGGTAAACGAGCAGCTTCCACCAACAGACCCTCAACTGCGGATGCCAGGGCGCCCTCAGCACCATCCCTAGAACACCGGAGGAGAGGCGCGAAGCGCCTCGAGGGGCAGAGCCGGCCACAAAAAGTCCTGCAACCCAGCAAGCCTGGCAGGCCAGGAGGCAGACCAGGAAACCACCCGCCCGCACAGCCAGGCAGCCGGGCGGGGGGGAGGAGAGAAGAAACGCCACTCCAGCCCAGCAGGAGCAGCACCAGCACATCCACGTCCATTCTGTCGACAGACAGAAAAAAAGAACAGGCAGGATGGTGGGTAAGTACTGCTTATGTACTCCCTGTGGGAGGGGCAGTATTAGGGTCCCAACATTCCTCTTGTCTTTTTTCTGTAGGGAGATGATTATCTCCAATTTGTCAATGAATGGGATGAGGACATAAGGGACCTGGAGGTAATGAACCAACACAGTAGGTGGCAACCCAATGATAAATGTTATAGGCCTGATTCTTTGTAATGAAAAGTTACAATAAAGGCAGTAGGCCTGACTTATTTATTGTGAAAAAAGCAAACACAAAGAGATGATGGACGGAGCGCTGAAACGTTTCAGACACTCACCCCCAGTCACTATGAGATCTGAGTTGAATCGTTCTTTAGCTCATTTCGCCACCCCAGTCCAGACACAGCCATATGCAAATCAGTCTTGACCCTGTTCCTCATGTAAACAGTCCAGACTAAACTGCCAATCCAGGTCTTCCCTGGACCAAAAACAAGCATCCTGGGACAGGTTTTGGAGTAACACCCCTAATCAGCCAGGCTAGCTTGAATCCAGTGGCAAAGTGTGCAAGGGACCCACGTCTGGGCATACCCTGCCAGCTTAAGGCAAACAAAAAGAGATGATGGACGGATCACTGAAACCTTTCTGACACTCACCCCAGGTCAATATAAGATCTGGGTTGAATCCATCATCGTTATTTAGCTCACTTCGTCACCCCAGTTCAGACCCAGCCATATGCCTGTGTTTGCTTTATTGATTATGAAAAGCATATGTTAAAGGCAAATGGCATTTAAGGGTAGATTTGTATTACTCCTAATGAAAATGTACAGATAAGTTTTGTGACATGATATCTGGTTACCTCCTCTGATAACCATGGGAATAGAAGCTGTGTACTGCCAGAATCCTTAATAGTAGAATAGAGGTAGAATTTTGCTTTACCAACTGTATTTTTGCATACTATGTAATCTTATGACTGTCATTGAAAACAGCTACAAGCCTGATTGGTTCACTAGGAAAAATATATTTCTGTTGTCATAGTATGATCTGTTTATTGTGAAAAGTAATGATAAATGTGTTAGGCCTGAATTATTGATTGTGAAAAGCATGTGTTAAAATCAATAGGCATTTGAATGTGTATTGTTATTTCTCTGTATTTTCTCTGTATTAAAGTTTACTGATAGGTATTATGTTACATGATATTTCAAACGTTACCTTTGTAGGCAATGATTTTAGGATTGGTTACTTCCTTCGACAATACCTAGGGGAGAACATTTGCATTGTAATAGTTCTTGCTGGAATCTCTGGAGTAATGGTCTGGTTCACATGAGTCATTGACTCTTTTGCCCTGTGAATAATGGTGTTTTCTCATCACGTGTGTACATCCACCTGAAGATGAGTGCCCTTCATGTCAGGGCTAGTTGGCCAGTCCTTTTATTTTGAATGTTCTCCTTTTAGAGTTCCCCTTTCGCTTCCTTTCCTTTCTTTTCCTTCTTTTATTTTAATGTTTCTTAAGAGGATACTACAGCTCTTTTTTCCTCTTGTAGTTATTCCTTTAATTTATCTCGCATATGTTGTTGAGTTTGTGTGTGTCTGATTTTGGTTGTGTAAAAGGTTGAATGCAAGAATGAGTCAATGGATATATAAATGGATGCACAAATGCAAAGACGAGTGACAGGGTGAATGTATGATGACTTATTGAGTGCCTAAATCCATCAGTGGCACAAAAGGTACTACTTTCATTCTTAAACTAGATCTATTGGCAGTGCCAATGGTCGTTTTGGATAGCAGATTATGCTATATCATGCCCTTGTGGAGCTTGATCAAATTTGACCTGAGCCTGGTACATGCATCAGGGCATTATTACTCTCAGAAGTTTTAGCCACATTTATAAGGCGGCAAAGAAAACTGAGGCATACTGACTATAACACTGAAACTTTATCATTTCCACATGTGCCTGGCAGCAGCTACATTCAGCCACAGACATTTACATCAGTTACGGCAAGGTGAAGAATAGCCTTTACCCCTTCCCATAAACCGTGGAAAAGGTATAACTTTGCAGAGCAAGAATTAGCTACAACTACAATAACCAAGTTCTTAGTCAGGCTATCAAACACTTTATTTAAGCTTTTTAGTCAACCAAGCCAATCCGCCTGCCGATGAATGATGGTAGATGGCATTTCCTCATTATAATTGTTTTATTTCACTCCGACCACCAACTCTAATTCCAAATGTGATTTCGTTAATCGTCATATTCTCTTTAAAAATGTATCGGCGTGTCCCCGGGGAGCCTATGTTCTTCAGAAGAGGAGTCTACATTCACTTGGGAACGTGGTTTTTCAAACTCGGAATACTGCTACATCTAATGTCGGACCAGCCTGCGGAACAAGATAGTTCAGCATCTTGCACGTGTGAGATAAGGAAGCAAACACAGCGGCGCACTGTTCACAGCGGGTACCCGCGCGCTCAAAGAGACACGACGGGAATCCGACACTACACTCGGCCTCGCCTCAGAACAGGCCACGCTGTATCCTGGTTCCTGGTCCGCACGAGGAAAACGAAAGCACACTTGCTTTTCTGTGTGTAGGCAACATCTGCACTTTACAAACAACCGCGACCATCAGAGAGGAGGTTGTCTTCCAAAGAATGCAAGTGGTTTCCCTGGCAACTTTCTCCATTCCTTCAGCCTAGCAACTGATGCAGGCGGTATACTTTAAATAGGAGCGCAGCGCTCCTCAGACAACCTTAAACATGCTATTGAGAAGGCATTTGTTTTACCTACTGCTTCATCAGCTATAGCTTTTGATTCCCCTGCTTCTACAGTCGCCTTTATTTTCTCAAATAAGACGCATAATGTCAAAATAGAAGCGGGGCTTTGTCATCTGATGATTTTATGTAATTTAGGCGCCCGCCAGCCTTGACGGGTAGGAATGGATGAGGTAGGCGCGCACACTCACAAATTACCTTTCTGAACATTTCAGAATTTCTCTTGCAGTTAATTGCCATCTGCGTCGTCTCCTAAAATAATCCTTAAAGAGCCACGAACAATTACCCTGCAGAATCATGAATCCTCCTTTTTTAATGTTTTTATATTTATTCAACACCTCCTGAAGGTAGGGTCAAGAAACAACACTTCACATAAAGAAACTGTTCAAGAATAAACTATTTGAATAAAGTTAGCCGACTGTGAAAGCGAGGCTGCTACAACTATGTTTAACCAAGGCAAGATTCGTTTTACATTAAAGCACCCCCAGAAAGAAGATTGTTTCCATACTCCCCGGGCTGAATTAGCTAGGGAGAACCAAAGATTTTGTTTGCTCCGGTGCACACCCGCATTGGGTCTGACTACCCAGAATTTGCACAGTTGCCTATTAAAAAACAGCAGTGCCTGTGGAGTTTAGGAAGTGTGCGCATGCTCAGCACATGGGCGAGATAGAAACAGGGGGCTGTGATGTTCAGCTGCAGGCGTGGCTCCTCTGTAATGGCGGAAGAGCGTCCCCCCACTGTTCAGAGCCTGCAGATGATAAATAAAATGATAATAAAACAATGTTATTATCATTTTATCTATCACTGTCTGGCTAAGCCGAAGCTGATAGAGTCTAGGGTGGGGCGTGGCCCGGCCATGGCAGGGAGGAGGAGTGGGGGGCACTGTAAGTGCGCATGTCGGTTTGGCTGTCCGTCTTAGGACGGCCAAACCGACATGTGCACTTATATTTCTCCAACCCAGCTGTCCAACCCAGCTGTGTTGCACAGCCGGGTGAAGAAAAGAAACAGGTTCCCTGTACCTGAATGAGCATCAGACAAGCCCGCTCAGGCCAATCCCAGCACTTCTCTCCTGCTAGGTATAGCATGGGAGCAGCTTCTTGATTGGATGAGGAGTCTGTGCTTTGTGGCCCATGAACTGCCAGGAGGAGAGGAGCACCGAGGCAGCGGTAGATACGTCTTTTTATTTCTTTTTATTCCCCTAACCCCGCACAGTGTCACCCCACCACTTCAGATTGGTGGCAGCCACCACTGTTCAGCTGCCTCTGCCTGAATCTTTCCAATTAGTATTTCCGGGTCCACAGCTATTCCTAATTCCAGGGGTTTAACTTGAAATTCCAGGAGCTGAAAAGAAAGTGAGTAAACTAAGTGACTAAAACACTTCCACATTTTCTAGGGATGTAGTGGAAGGAATTTATCCACTTTGCAAAACATTTCTTCTTCGACAAATAGAAAAAAGTCTAACATGCTTTATCCTAACCTGAAATTGTGGGGATTTTCCACGAGTGGAATATACACCAGTTTGGGGTTAGGCATCTGCATGGCAATCTATGATATTCCTAGATTTTTTTATGCGTAACTTTAGTGTTGTCATTGGCGTAAGACTTATGATTTGTAAAGTTATTCATTTCTTTGTGAGTCACCTGCATGCAGAGCAGAATGCTGGGCTAGAAATTCAATCATCAATTAAGAGTGTTCTCGCAAGGGCATTCCAGGCCAAATAATGGCCAGTGCATTCGACCAAGAATAGAGATCCATTTGAAGGTCCCAGAAAAGCCCTCGAAGCCAGGCGCTCACTATTTTCATCTTAGATCTTCCCCATTGCCTTGTCGTCATGCATTCCAACTTCAGATGGACAGGTTTTCACTCTCTCCCATTTCAACCTTTACTGTGTCCTTGTTCAACTGGCTACATATCCTCCTTTACCCACTCCCACTCCTATAGCCTCTCACTATCACGGTGTGTCATCATACCTAATGCTATACTATACTGATATACTGCTCATTTCAATGCTGAACTCAGGCACATACATGCTAAACAGCTCTCTCCTATTAGCCCACTCTATTATCTTTTTAAAAGAATCTTATATGTTCTTGTCCCAGTCCTTAATTTGTACAGGGGTCCAATGATTTGCCAAACATTTCCAACTTTGCACGTGTGCTACAATGTACAGCACTCATACAATGTTTAAAAAGTTGTAAATTATCTCTTATCATAGTATTTATTACTGCAAAGGTACCATTCCAGGAAAAAATGTATGGTAGACATTCTACAGAAACCATTGCACTATGGTGCAAAGGCGTGTGTGTGGCGCTGTGAAGCATGTTTGTGCTTCAGCACTGGCGATGACAGCAGCATTACCATATCTCAGTAGATATGTCACTGATCTGCTCTCCCCTCCTAATGGAATGAAGCACAGTGCACCAGCTTTGGTTGTTGAACTGCATTGAAATGTAGTAAATTTGCTCCTAAGAATGGCTACTCCTGATTTCACCTCATGTCACTTTCTTTCTCTGCCTTCTCTTCCTGTCTCTTTATCTTACTTGTGCAACATGGTTTCCATCCCTCCTTTCTCCCTTTGTAACTATTTTCATATCTTATTCTTCCTCCTTTATTCCCCCTTTTGTGACTTTCTCTCTCTTCCTCTTGGCAAATATCTGATGATGAAAAATAAGTCCCAGTCCCTAAAAACAACCACTATAATGTATTTACACATTATTTGCAATGGTGACTTTTAGACCTGGCATCCTTGGTGTGGTTCTCCCCTAACCTTTTGCCTTCAACCCTCCTGTTGTTGTTGACTGTTTTTTCCAACATTAGGACTCTGCACACTTTACCACTCCTAAGCAGTGCTAAAGCACTGTTGCTCTCTCCTTAAAACATGGGAGAATTGGCTTCCACCCAATTGAGCTATTTAATTATTTACTTGTAAGTTCTTAATAAACTGGTACCATATGTGCCCAGAACATGTACATTAAATGCAACTAGTGGACCTGCAGCACTGATTGTGCCACCCACTTAAGTAGCCATTTAAACATGTCTCAGGCCTGCCTTTGCAGCCTGTGTGTGCAGTTTGAAAACAGTTTTTTTGACCTGACAAAATAAATCTATTGAAAATGTACTGGAGCCTCGTCAGGTCTCAACCCAGGATGCTAGCAATGAAGTGTATTCACCAACATATGGATTCCAATAATATTCCCCTTTTTAAAATATTTTATTGCCACCAGTTTAATCCATAGTTAATTTTTATCCAAATAAGTTCATACTTGCAAATTTTAACCACAAGTTCAACAAATGGCTATAATTGAGCATCATAAAAAGTTTATTACATGAGAAACTTGTGGGGGCGTGGCTTGCGAGCCGGCAATGGCGGACGCATGAAGCCGATGCTCCGCGCCAACCCGAGTCAATCTTGGTATATTACAGCCTGATCCGTGAGGAATGACCAGGTGTGGACAGCCCTGAACTGAGGGAGAACCTGGTGTGTCCACTGAGCGGCATTGTGATCCCGGGGACACTCGATGTCTGGAGAGCAGGAGAGCCGACGGCGCAGCAGGCTAGGAGCCAAGATGGCGGCTCCGCTTTACGGAGGTTAGAACTTGGATCCCGCACTGAGAACCCACTGCCGGAGCTAGCAGGTGACAGTAAACTGTGCCCCACACTAATACCTGCTGGCCTGAGGTACCGGGCTTGTGGCGGTCGGCCTGGGGAAGCGGCGCTGAGCGGCTGCGGTGTTCGGAGCTCCCCAGGAGCAGGGGCTCCCTCAGTGATGTGGCAGTGACTCGGGCCTCTGGCGGGGCCTGGAACGGCGGTAGTTGGTGGACCCGGGCTGATCTCGCGGTGCCTGTGTCGAAACGCGGCAGATCCCGGGTGTTAAACCTGGCATCCTTGGCGTGGTTTTCCCGGACTTTTTGCCTCTACCTCCTGTGTTTTTGATGCTGTGCTGGATTTCGTTTTTGCTGGCTTAGATGCTTTGGGCACTTTGCAACTGCTGATCAGTGTCAAAGTGCAAGTGCTCCCTGTGTAAATTGGTATTGTGATTCGTTCTCCCTGATTGGCATATTTGTTTTACCAGTAGGCCCCTAGTAAAGTGCACTGAGTGTGCCAGGGCTGGTAAATCCAATACTACTAGTGGGCCTGCAGCACTGGTTGTGCCACCCACATGAGTAGCCCTGAAAAGATGTCTCAGGCCTGCCACCGCGGTGCCTGTGCGCAGTTTATTAACTGCCATATCAACTTGGCAAGTGCACCCACTTGCCAGGCCCTACTCTTACCTTTTCATACACATAGGACACCCCTATGGTAGGCCCAAGGTACCCCCCTGGCCAGGGTGCAGTGTATGTGAAAGGTAGGACATGTACTGGTGTGTGTAACATGTCCTGATAGTGAAATACTGCCAATTTCATTTTTCACTTTTGAAAGGCTATCTTGCACCATAGGACAGAATGGGGAATGCTTTGTAACATTTTACAAGCATATCTTCCCATAGGGATAAGATTGAAAAATTGAGTTTAGTATCCCTGAACTCAGGATTTAATAACACATCTTTTAGTAAAGATGGTTGTTAAATTGTGTGTTTGAAAATAGCACTTTTAGAAAGTGGCTATTTTCTTGTTCAACCATCCTGTGTGCCTCTGCCTGTTTGTGGATTGACTGTCTGGTTTCAGTGTGACAGAGACAGAGGATGTGCATTCCCTGTAGACAGCCTCTGTGGGGGCGGTTGAGGTGTGCCTGGCCCTTCCTGGATGACTCAGCCCTGAGCTGAATAGACCCTGGCTGCATATAGTGGTGGGAGGAGATTTACCTTGCACCTGAATGGAGCCTGTCTCCCTTGCACAATGCTGTCTCCACCTCCTGTGGTCATGCTGCACCAGTGAAGGCAGAACAGGTTTGAACTGGGCTCAGAGCCCTCTGCACAAAGAGAGCAAAGACATTTTGGGGTATAAGTATCAGACCCAGAACCCCAGACTTTAGATCATTCCTGGAATTCAAGAGGAACTTTTGCCAAGGAGAAGAGCTGGAGAGACTGAGGAGAAGTACCGCCCTTGCTGTGTGTCTGGGGTTGGCCTGATGTTGCTGTTTCTGCCAAGGAAAGGAGAAGGACTTTGCTGTGTGCTGTGTCCCCTGCTTGAAGGAGATCTCTGAGGGCCTGAAGTGTGCTGGCCTCCTGTTCTGAAGTCTCAGGGACACAAATACTTCACCCCCAGCTCCCCTGAACTCTGCTGCTGTGAGTTCTAGCCTGCCAAGATGTGCCTGTGCCAGTTTTGGGCCTCTGGAGGTTGTTGCTGCTGTTTGGGAGCTGGAAGAAAGAAGAAACTCAAAGGACTACAGAAATCGACGCATCACTTTTTTTTGCTACTGTTTTCCCGGCACATCTCCGCGGCGCGAGAAGAATTTCTATGCATCTCTGTGCCGCTGCGGAAACCGCCACAGCGCCTGTCACCGCTGCAAGAATCGCCGCATCGAGGGATCGTGGCTAAAAAGGACCGACGCAGCGCCACTCGACGCCGCCGCATCGATCGCCGACGCATCCCGGATTTCCATGCATCGTACCTGAGCGACAAGTTCGTCCGACGCATCACCTGCGAACCGGAACCGTCACGAAGAATCGACGCATCACTCCCCATACAGACCAGATTCGACGCAACCCTTCTTCTGCATGCAGCGGGACTGTCGCATCGCCTCCCCAAGTTCTCAGGAGTGCCGCCTCTCTTTGTTTTCCGACTCTGCGGCTGTTTGGCTTGTGAACTTTGACGCATCTACATGTAAGTCACTCATCCATAGTTTTCTATGGTACAAGTTCTTGAAACCTTTTGAAAGTCATACTTTTAACTGTGTATGTTGTATTTTTGTCATTTTGGTCTTTAGTTTAGATAGTTCTAAACTGGTGTGGTGTCCATTTGTGGTGTTTTCACTGAGTTACTGTGAGTGTTGGTACAAATACTTTACACATTGCCTTTGGGATAAGCATGTCTGCTCGTGCCAAGCTTCCAAGGGGGTGAGCAGGGGTTATCTAAAGTGTGTATCCCCCTTACCCTGACTAGAAGCAAGGGTCCCTATTTGGACAAAGGTACCTACCTCTGCCAACTAAAGACCCCCATTTCTAACAGTTTGCCACTAGGCGTTTATGAACCAAGGCAAGCTGGGGCCAGGACAGGGAGGAAGGGGATGCCTGACACCTCAGGGGGGGTTAGAAACCTCTAGAAGCTTCCTCTACTTCAAAGTGGGCACTAGGTATAAATATTAGACCCTTAACCACAACTCTTTAGTGTACTTCTGGGCCTGTGAACTCTGCCAGAAAGAACTGCAGTTCTGCTGAAAGGACTGCCACTCTTCTGGACTGCTGCTCCTAAGGACTGCTGCCCTGCTGTGCTGCCCTGCTGCTCTTTTGCCTGGGTGAGAAGGCCTCCTAATCCAAAGCTTCAGGGGCAGAACAGGCCTCTAAAAGCCTTGAACCTGGCTCCTGAACTCTGCAATGTGTGAGTTCTGCCCTCCGAAGTGGTGCCACACTAATCCAGTGCCCTTAGAAGCAGGGCTGAAGGTGCTCTGCCAGCCCATCTGTAAATTCAGCAGAACCGACACATCTCCTCTGTTGCGCATCTCCTGCAGAACTGGCGCATTGTTTCTGCTGCTCGATGCATCACCCCTGTAACCAACACCTTGCCTCTGCTGCTGGACTTCCCTGACTCTAGGAATTCACATCACCCTTGCCGCCCATTGGAACCACTGCAGCATGGCGCATCTCCATGCAAGAACATGGTCTCAGCAAAAGCAGTCCATCAGAACCAGTGCAATACATCTCCATGCAAGAGTATTCCATCCAACTTCGCAGCTCCTCTTAATCGCCGCTTTGCGATGCATCTCTGTACCTGAAAACTCGCATCGCCTCTGCTGTGCAACACATCCTCTACACGGACTCCGCATTGCTTCGCAACCAGGATTAAGGTATTATGTTTAGCAGGCCTAAGTAGATCCTTGTTGCTGGCCTGCGGTCCATCGTGGTTTGCCTGAACTTGTGACTTTGTCCCGGTCCAGCACATCCAGATAACCACAGGTTGCTGCTTGGTGCTTTTTGGCTCTATTTTCACTTCAATCTTTAAACTTTCATATTTCCGATTCCACTAATTGGATTTTTGTGATTTTGGTCTTGGTTTATTTTTTTAAATTTACTATATTTTTCTATATTGTTTTTGGATTTTTCTTGTGTTGTGTTTTCACTTTATTACTGTTTGAAGTGGTGCATAAATACTATAAACAATGCCTCTAGGTTCAATCAATCAATCCCGCAACTACTCACCCGAGAGGGTCTCAAGGCACTGTGGGGGGGGGGCGCCGCTCCCGGATGCACACTGCGATTCGTTGAAGAGCCAGGTCTTGAGGTCCTTCGTGAACTTGGGAAGTGTTGGTGTCTGTCGGAGGTGGAGAGGAAGGGTATTCCATGCCTTGGCCGCAAGGAAGGAGACGGAACGACCCCCTGTTCTGATCTTCTTGATGCGCGGCACCGTAGCAGGGGAGAGCTGGGCTGAGCGTAGGGATCTTTGGGGTGCGTGGAACGAGAGGCGTGGTTCAGGTAGGCAGGTCCGGTGTTGTGGAAGGCTTTGTGAGCGTGGGTGAGAAGTTTTGAAGGTGATTCTCTTCTCGATGGGGAGCCAATGTCGTGTCCGCAGGTGTTGGGAGATGTGGCAGTGGCGCAGTAGGTTGAGGACTAGTCTGGCATTCTGAACGTTCTGGAGTTTGCGTTGAGGTTCTTGTTTATTCTAGAATGCGTTGCCGTAGTCCAGTCTGCTGCTAATGAGGACGTGGGTGACGGTTTTTCTGTATTTGAGGGGCATCCAGTTGAAGGTCTTTCGTAGGAGACGGAGGGTGTGGAAACAGGAGGAAGAGACTGCGTTGATTTGGCGGTCCATTTTGAGTTCAGAGTCCAGGATGATTCTGAGGTTGCGTGAGTGGTCAGTGGGGGAAGATTAGTTCCCGAGGGCGGGGGGCCACCAGGTGTCGTCCCAGGCATCGAGGTATGGGCCCATGATGA
Organism: Calotriton arnoldi; assembly: GCA_963921515.1. NCBI lineage: Eukaryota > Metazoa > Chordata > Amphibia > Caudata > Salamandridae > Calotriton > Calotriton arnoldi. The sequence continues at coordinate 645,336 of CAWUFW010003125.1, read as the reverse complement.
GTACTTCGGTTTTGTCTGCGTTTAGTTGTAGGCAGCTGCTCTTCATCCACCTGGCGACTGCTTCCATTCCTTCTTGAAAGTTGTGTTTGGAGATGTTGGGTTCGTTGGATTGGGGGAGGATGAGCTGGGTGTCATCTGCGTAGGATACAATATTGAGTCCGTGGGATTTTACGATGGGTGCGAGCTGGGCCATGTAGACATTGGGAGCATTCTCCCAAACATAAATACCCTTACTCTTTCCTTTGTTGTTTGCCATGTAGACATTGAACATGGTGGGGCTGAAGGAGGATCCTCGGGGAACTCCGCAGGAGGTTGGTGTGGGATCCGAGAGGAAGACTGGGAGTCTGACCTGCTACGTTCTGCCGGACAGGAATGAGCGGATCTAGTCGAGGGCCTTGTTCCGGATTCCGGCGTCGTGAAGTCTGCGGACTAGGGTGCGGTGAGAGACTGTGTCGAAAGCTGCGGAGAGGTCCAGGAGGATGAGGGCCACAGTCTCTCCTCTGTGGAGGGGGGAGCGGATGTCGTCTGTCATGGGGAGGAGGGCGGTTTCCGTGCTGTGGTTTTTCCTGAAACCGGATTGGGAAGAGTCAAGGATGTTGTTTTCTTCTATGAAGGAGGCGAGCTGGCTTTTGACGGCTTTTTCGATGACTTTCGCTGAGTACGGGTGTAAGGAAATTGGTCTGAAGTTTTTGAGGTAGGTGGGGTCTGCCGAGGGTTTTTTCAGGAGAGGGTTGATCTCGGTGTCTTTCCAGTCGTCGGGGAAGGAGGCGGTCTCGAAGGATCGGTTGATGATTCATCAGAGCTTGGGGGTGATAATGTCAGCGGCTCTGTGGTAGATGTGGTAGGGGCAGGGGTCCATGGGGGCCCCGGAGTGGGTTGACTTCATAGTCTTCAGGGTGTCTTCTATGGTGAGGGTGGTTCAGCTGTCAAGTGTAGGCTGTGTGGTGCATGGAATGGTGGGTGTAAGTTCCGCGTGTAGGTTGTCGTCGTCGAAGCTGGTGTAGGGTATGGTGGGTGCAGGTTCCGCTTGTAGGTTGTCATCGTCGAAGTTGTCATAGAGGGTTTTGATTTTGTGATGGAAGAAGGCTCTGAGTCGGTCGCAGAGGTCCTGGGAGAGGGGATGTTGGATGTCACATTGTTGGGTTGGGAAAACTCTTTGATGATGCCGAAGAGTTACTTGCTGTTTTGTGCGTGGGCGGAGATTCTGTCCTGGAGTGCTTTCTTCCTTGTGTATCTGATGAGCTTGTGGTGGGTGGCGGTGGCTGCTTTGAAGTTGTCCAGGTCTGCTGTGGTTTTGGAGTTCCTCCATATCTTTTCGAGGCGTCTGTAGGTTCGTCTTGATTCTCGGAGTTCGGTGGAGAACCAGCTCGCTCTCTTGGCATGTGGGTTGGTAGTTTTCTTGAGGCGGGCAATGGCGTTGGCGCAGTTGGTGATCCAGTTGTACGGGGTTCGGGGCAGTGGTGGTTGGGTCATCATCCGTGGCATTGGGAGCGGTGCTTCTAAGGGAGGCGGTGAGCTGGTCGTTGGAGATCTTGGTCAAATTCCTGCGCTGGAGCTGGTGTGGATGTTTGCAGGTGATGTTTGTTTTGAAAGTGAAGTGGACGCAGTGATGGTCCATCCATGGGAGGTCGGAGGTGTGGCAGAAGGTGATGGAGTTTCCTGCTGTGAAGATGGGGTCGAGGGTGTGTCCTGCTGAGTGTGTGGGTTCTGGTATGATCTGCTTGAGTCCAATGTTGAGGAGGTTGTCCAGGAGGGAGGAGGAGTTGGGGTCTTGGAGGTTGTCGAGGTGGAAGTTGCGGTCTCCCAGTAAGATGTAGTTGGTGGAGGTGATGGCTTGTGTGGTGGTGATGATGTTGGTGATGGAGTCAGAGAAAGGTGAGCGGGGTCGGGTTGGTCTTTATCTTGAAGTGAAGGTGTTCCATCAGGTCTGAGGGCCCGTCCGTGTGGGTGCTCAGTCGGAGTTTGGCTTTGTGAGTGATGGCGATGCCTCCTCCGGGGCTGATGGGGCTGTCCTTCCATGTGATCTTGTAGCCTTCGGAGATGGCGATCATGATATCAGGTCCCGAGGCGGCGTTCGTCCAGGTTTCAGTGAAGGAGACGTGGGAGTGGTGCTGTCGAGGAGTTCCCAGATTTCCGCGGTGTGTCTGTGGGGGGAGCGGATGTTGAGGAGGATGCATTGCAGGGTTTTGGGTGCGGTGGAGTTGTGGCGGGAGGGTTGAGGTTGGTCCTGGGTCTCAGTGAAGGAGAAGGAGTGGCAATAGTGGCGGCAGGTGAAAGGTCCGTGGGTGTCAATCAGTGAAGAACGCTTGCAGTTGTTGCCCTGGCCAGGGTTGAGTGCTTAGAGGGCCGAGGGGTTGTAGCGATGGTGGGTCGGAGGACCAGGGTCCCTGGTGCTGGTTGCAGTCGGGTCGCCGGTAGGCGCAGACGGGCTTGCCCTTGGCACACCTGCGCGCCAGGGGCGCACCGGCTGAGCATGCAGTGGACGCCATTAGGTAGAGGTTGGAGGGAGGGCGGGACAGCTGGGAGGCTGGAGCACGCAGGAGGGTAAGGGGCCGCTCGGGCAGCAGTGGCTGGGAAAAACAGGAGGAAAAATGGCAAAAAGAGGAGAACAGATATAAACATAAAAAAGGCAAATAAAGAAAGAAATAAGGCAGAGAAAGAGGCAAAAAGTCAAAGCAAGAGGCAAAAGGCAAGAAAAGAGGTATAGGCAACGAAAGGGGCAAGAATCAGGAGTTAAAGGCAAAGAAAGAGGCAAAAAGTCAAAGCGAGAGGCACAAGGCTAAATCAGGAGTGGAATTAGGAACAAGGGCCTCGAACACCGGTCGGTCGCAGTGCTGGGCAGAGGCACTTACAACGGAGCTGCACGAGGGGAGAGCAGTTTCCTGACCAGGAGGTCAGAGGTCTTGCTCCTGCTGCCTGCTCTGTGACAAGCTACCAGAGGGTTGAGCACAGGTTAATTAGGTTTGATTGGGACTTCACCTTGACAAGGATTGTGGTTGCTGCTTAAGTAGGTGTAGGAAATTAGGTGGTTGGTTGACTGAGGGGTGAACCCTGGTCAAGCAACAACCACAATCCTTGTCAGGGTGATGCCCAAGCGAACCTTAAATTAACCTGTGCTCAACCCTCTGGTAGCTTGGCACAGAGCAGTCAGGCTTAACTTAAAGTCAATGTGTAAAGTATTTGAGTAACACAGTGAAAACACACCACAAAAAGGAGCACACAACAGAGTTAGAACCATAGAGTGAGGTTTAAAAAATAAAACAAGACCAAAACAACAAACATCCAAACAATAGAACCAGAGATATTCCATTTTAAAGATTTTAGTGAAACAATAGTGCCAAAAGGCATAAAGTGCCAACTGCGGATGTCTGGTTCCGGACCGGGACAAAGGCACAAGTTCAGGCTGACCACATAGGAGCATGGGCCAGCTACAAGGACCCAGTTAGGCTTGCTGAACAAAGTACCTTCAATCCTGGTCTGTGGGGTGGTGCGATGATCAGCGTCAAAGAGGAGTTGCGCATCCAAAGCGTTCCAAGATGCCACGAGTCTGCGGTGCGAGGTCCTCCGGCGTAGGGATTGAAGATCCCATCGACGAGGGCTTGAAATGCAGAGTCACGGATGCATCGCGCAGTTGGGGTAATGCGTTGGCTCCAAGGAGCTGCGAAGCTGTGGTGCAGAATCTGGCATTGTAGTCGTGGCTACCGTCAATGAGGGAGGTGAAGCCCTGCACTGAGGATATGTCATGTAGAGGTGGTTCCGATGAGGTGACAGGCTGCAATGTGATGCAAGTCTTTGGGACAGTTCCTATCCACACTTAAGCGGTGTGTGATGTGTTGGTTCTGCTTTGAGTTGCCCCACGTGGCAGAGGAAGTGCATTGGTTACACTGGATCCACAGAGGCTGGCAAGCACCTTAATCCCATTTCCAAGGTTCCAAGCCTGTGATGGCACCACTTGGCAGGGTAGACCCACAGATGACAGAGACCAGGTGTTCATGCAGGGTTGTTGGAAGCCTGTTGTGTCCCTGAGGCTTCAGATCTGGAGGCCAGCCAACTAGCCGTTGGAGTCACTCTGGCGTTATGGGTTCAAGAGATGCAGGTCCAGTCCTTCTCACCGAGGCAAGAGGGCAGAAGGCAACAGATCAGCACAGCAGGCAGAAGTCCTTCAGAGCAGCAGTCCAGCAGAGTGGTAGTCTTTCCAGCACCACAGCAGTCCTTCTTCCTGGCAGAGTATCCACAAGTCCAGAAGTGTACTGAAGAGTTGGTGTCTGCAGTTCAGAATTTATGCTCAGTTGTGCCTTGAAAGTGGGGGAGAAGCTTCTGGAGGTTTCCCTTTGAAGTACCTAGGCATCCTGCCTTCCCTGTCCTGGCTCCTGACTAACTACAGGGGGTATGCATCCCTTTGTGTAGAGGCAGGACACAGCCTATTCAAGTGTAAGAGGGGCTGTGCCCAACTCCTCCCTCCCATCCTGCAGTAATGACCCATTCAGGCACACCTAAGCTACCTAATTTGTGAGGCAGTCTAGAAGGATTACACAAAGTTCAACTGTCAGCTACACCCAGTCATGTGACCCATGTACAGACTACGTACCCTAGATGGCTATGGCAAAAATAAATACCAACTTTCTAGAAGTGACAATTTCAAAAATGTAATGGAAAATTCAAATTCCCCACAAGTTAGGATTTTTCTTTACAATTATAAAGACACCAACCATGAATTGGTTACCTGGTCCCATGTGGTAATTACAGTTTCTTAAATGTAATAAGGTAACTTCAATGTTAGTCTATGGGACAGGTAGGCCTTGCAGCAGTGAAGAAACTAATTTGAGACATGTAAAAGGACATGTAAAACATAAACGTACATGTCCTACCTTTCAAATACACTGCGTCCTCTGGGCTGTCCAGGACATTCCCTAGAGGTTACTTGAATGTATAAAAAGCAAAGGTTTGGGCCTGGCAAAAGGTTTATTTTGCCAGGTCGACATGGTAGTTAAAAACTGCACACACAGGCTGCAATGGCAAGCCTGAGACATGTTTTAAAGGACTTCTTAAGTGGGTGGCACAATCAGTGCTGCAGGCCCACCAGAAAAAAGAACAGATGATGGAAGGAATGCTGAACAATGCAATCATTCACCCCCAGTCACAGATCTGGGCTTAATCCATCATTGTATTGCTCACCACACCACCCTAGTTTGGACCCAGCCATATGAAAATCAGTCTTGGCCCTGCTCCTCATGGGAACAGTCCAGCCTGAACCGGTCCCAGGATGCTTGTTTCTGTTCCAGGGAGGACCTGGCTTGGCAGTTCGGGCTGGACGGTTCCATCCATCCTTTCTTCTTTTTGCTTTTGTTGCCCTAAGTAGTAAGGGTATGCCCAGACATGGGTCCCATGCTCACTTTGCCACTGGATTCAAGCTAGCCTGGATGATGAGGGGTGATGCCCCAAAACCAGTCCCAGGATGCTTGTTTCCGGTCCAGGGAGAGCCTGGCTTGGCAGTTCGGGCTGGACTGTTCCCATGAGGAGCAGGGTCAAGGCTGATTTACATATGACTGAGTCTAAACTAGGCTGGCGTGGTGAGCAAGAAAACGATGCCCTGATCTTTGTGACTGGAGTTAATGTTGGCATTGTTCAGCATTCCATACATCATTTGTTCTTTTTGCAGGCCCCCTAGTAGCATTTCATTTCCAGGTTCTGGGCACATCGTAGAGTCACTTTACTAGGGTCTTACAAGTAAATTAAATATGCCAATTGGGGATAGACCAATGTTACCATGTTTTAAGAGTGAGCACATGCACTTTAATACTGATTAGCAGTGGTAAATAGCACAGAGTCCTAAGACAAGCAAAAACAAGATCAGCAAAAAATGGAGGAGGAAGGCAAAAGGTTGGGGGGACACAACCCTAAGGCTGATAGCTCTAACAGTAGGGTTTCACACCCGTCAACTAGTAGCCCAATTTCTAACTGTGCCCACTATGCACCGGCCCACCATCCGCCCATGGGCTCAAGCCTCCAATAATCTATTACTAATGATTATTGCTTTTGTTATATTATGATGATACAGTATAGCAAGACCTTTCGTTTTTAATAGGTAATGGTTGTACCTATGGTGGTCACCTTCCTGGTAAGTCTAGGAGGTAGTAGTTGGATACCTGTCCATTACCCCCCTCCAAATGGTAAATTGGTACACCTGCTATCTATAGTGATCAGTATTTCCTCCCAGCATGGTGATAGTTTTGGCCATTGCCATAAAAGTTGAAGCAGCATGCCTAAGCATTTATTTCTGCCAGCATTCCTTCAATTTTCCAGGGTTCATTCTGTTTAACCTATCCAGAGTCAGATACCAATAGGTAGCCACCATCACTAAATGTCCTCTGCCTGAGGAGCTTCTAGAACTGGTTTGGGCTTTGTGATCTGTCTTCCTCATTTTTTTTGTGAGGGTTCTCCCTACCTCTGTTTCCCACCTTTTCGCATGAGACTCTTTTGTACGTGTGAAGAGCCAACCAGCATTTTATATATATCTGATAAAGGTGTTTATCGATCTCTGTACTGATGAGCCATTTTTCAAACGTTGTTAGGGGTTGACATGAGTGTGGTTTTGAAATGTGGATGCCCCAGTGTCGTATTTGTAAATAACATAGCCATTCCTTTTCCAGTAGGTCGTAATCTCTTTAAAATTGCTCTGTTGATATATGATATAATCCCAGTCAAGTCAAATAGGTCCAGTATTCTTTTACTTCTCTGTTCCCTACATTTGGTGCACTTTTCTCTGGAGGACGGTGTGATGAAGTCTAGACTGCCAAACATTAATGTGAAAGGTTAGGGGAAGGATCTGAGCTCCCTCTCTTTACCACCACCATATCCCATACCGCAAGAGTTGCTTCCATTAATGGGGAAGAGCAAAGGTCCCAAGATCTATAGTTCACAGATAGGCAAGGAAGCCTCCAGATGTGAGTGATTGTTATTGTTTGGTCTAGCAAGCACCAGATTTAATTCAATTATGTTCAACTGAACAATGTGCCTTAACTGAGCAGCTTGATGGTAACTGATGATGTTTGAACTGCCCTAGATACACTTTACCAAGGTAACTGTGTGCAGTCGGTCTGGCCATTCTGGGTTTCTTCTCAGCCCAGATGAAGTTATCAATATAACTGCAGTTTCTTTAGTTTTGGGAGGGGAGATTGTAATGGTTGTAATGGGGGTGACTCAATAAGAGCTTTGGAAAATTGTAATTTCTATTGTTACTCATCTCCGTATCCAAGACAAACAATTTTAATGGCACTTCTGCAAGTAGTGATATATTGATTACAGTAATTTTCTATAGCTTAAACTAGCTGGGTCTCTGCCCATGTGGTCACCTGGACCACCAAGTATGTCATAGAGTGATTGGCCCATTTTATTGGCAATTACCCTTCACTTTGGGTGTTCGGGCCATCAGGAACTGATATATTCACTATGTGGGAGTTCTGCAAGTTTCAGCTGAATTCTGCGACCTTCCCAAACTCTATTCTCCTGTATCAGGCAGGGCTGAGAGAGAATCTATTGGATGTATAAGCTAAACAAGACAATGCCATCATCCTTGTCTATGCTTAAATGTGTCTCTCCCTATTTTTTATATCTGAAATGTACCCCATTCATCCTCACCCTCTTTGCTGTAGGCTCCATACATAGATTAAAGAGTTGTCAGAAAAGAGAGAAGCCATGCCATCACTGGTTGGTAGTCACACGTTTTTGCATAGTAACCATAAATAGGACTTGGAACAACAACATCTTGCCTCTATACGTTCTTCTTTTTGCTTGAAGCCATCTACGCACAACAGGCTATCTGCCCTGCAGGCCCTCTGCCCTGGTGGCTATTGTTCGGTTGGGTGTGCTCTGTCAAGGTGAATTTCTTCTTCTTCGCTGCAGAACAGAATGTGTTGAAACAGCCACTCTACAAAACCTTCAATGTCTTTCCCTGCAGTCCCAAGTGGTGCACCCCTGATTCTTACATTATTTCTTCTCAAGCCTTTCTCCTAGTGCTTTATGTGACTTAGTAGCTCAATGTTCTTGTCTCTGAGGGAAAGCAGTCCCTGCCTTAGCATTTCGAGATCCTGCCATCCTTGTTGCATCCAGTGAGAGGACCCGGTTTCCTAGGTTGGAAGAATCTTGTTTGGCCTCGTGGAGTTCTTTTCTCGGATCATTCCTTAATGAGGGGAAATATTCTCGGAGGCTATGAAATAGGTCCTCCATGAAAGCTCTGGTAATTGGTGCCTCTTGGTCTGGCCCACTCAAGAGGGTCCCCGGGGCTGTAATCGGTGAGGCATGCCCTGGCCTGGTCGTCGATTCCGTCCTTGGAGCATCTGATCCAGTTGGCATATCATTGAGTGTAGTGTTTTTCATATTTATCCCTGCAGCCATTATGGCTCATATATTCCATTCAATAACTGTTTTATGTCAGATTTCTTTTGCATGATATTATTATACAATATTTTATAATCTGAATGAATAAATGTGCTGTAATTGTGCTGCATGCCACTGGCAACTAAATCAACTCTACTGCTGGTTAGGAGTGAGTTCGTGAAGAGTTTAGGAGCAAAGACCATTGAGATAAAAAAAAATTATGAATATGTAGTTGTTGTCTTCTATGCTTATTAAGATCATTATTCTATAGTTCAGGACTATTGAATATCGGGGAGAGGATGTGGCCTAACAGCTAGAGCGGTCGACCTCGGAGCTGGGGAACCGGGTTCGAGTCTCCTGTGATTCTGGGCAAATCACTTAATTTCCCTTTGCCTAACAAAAATGATTGTGTCTCTCTGTAATGCAACTGGTGCTACTGTAAAGCGCTCTGATACCTTTAGGTCTAAATCGCACTATATAAAACTCCCCAAAATTCGTAACGGCAGAGGAATCACTTAAATTAAGAAGAGGGTGGGTAGGGGAGGTCTTTTATTCACCAGATGATGGTAAACGCAATGGTGTCTTAACTCTTTGTCGTAAATCACTTTCCATCAAATTGATCTCACAATGTTCAGATGAAAATGGTAGATGGTTGTTTACTAAATTGCAAATGGGGAGTGCTCCGATCTCTTTACTCAATATATACGCGCCCACTGCTGGGGACTCCTCTTTTTGGACATCCTTAGCTCAACAAATTTCACAATGTATTGACGATAACTTTATCCTCACAGGTGATTGCAATCAAATTTTTGATCCTTTTCTAGACCGCAATTCAGTGGTTTCCTTCGTCCCTCATAAAGCACACAAACTTTTCATACAAACTATTAAACAATTCAAGCTTATAGATGCTTGGAGACTCTGTTACCCTACTTTAAGGGAATACACTTACTACTCTCCGGCTCATCACACTCAATCGAGAATAGACTATTTTTTTACATCACATACTATCTCTCAGTCTTTAATGGTGGCAGATATTGGTTCTATTCTAATATCTGATCATGCCCCCACTACAATACAGCTTGATGTTCTACAGAAAGCTAACAAGCCCCGGAAATGGCGTTTTAATAACGCTCTGCTTTTAGACTCAACATTTATTTCCTCTTTTACTTCCTTCTCTAACGAATTTTTTATCCTTAATCAATCTGATACTCTACCTTTCCATGTGGTATGGGATGCTTTTAAAGCATCGGCTAGAGATTTTATCATTGGTTATGTTGCTAAAAAACACAAAAAAATCAAGAGAACTCACTAAATCCCTTCTTGCCAAGATAAAGAGATTGGAGCATTCTTACTACTCTTCCAAGTCTAAAGATTATTTATCAGAACTTATAAATGTCAAATTTCAGTTTAATAAGGAATCGACAAATAATGCTTCAACATACTTATTGAAATCTAGTGCGAAATTTTATGGAGGTCAAAATAAAGCCGGGAAAGTATTAGCCAATTATTTGAAAGTTAAACACAATAAACTTAACATAGTCTATAATAGATGGACATCAAACATTGAAATTTAAAGATGATGATATTTTAAATGAATTTCTTCAATTCTACAAGACATTATATACATCAGAGATTCCTCCCGCAGAACATCAAATTTGTCAATTCTTGTCTGATATTCAATAACCTTCTGACATTCGGTCAGATTTTTCACTTTTGGAATCCGATTTACCCCAAAAGGAACTCCTTAACGCACTGCAGACACTTAAGAAGGATAAAGCTACTGGACCGGATGGATTCACGGTCGAATTTTTTACACACTTTGCGCACCTGTTACTCCCCAAACTGCATAATCTTTTTGACTCCTTTATGCACTTGGGGGAAGTCCTCTGGCTCCTTTTTGGACGCTCTAATTTGTCTTATCCCTAAAGAAGGTAAAGATTTGAAATACTGTAAAAATTATCGACCCATCTCGTTAGTCAATATTGATTATAACAATTTTTCAAAGGCTTTGGCCATACGCCTAGAATCTTACTTGCCTGACTTATTAGGAACGGAACAATCTGGTTTTGTAAAGAGCCGACTTATTGCAGACAATACCCGTTTATTTTTTTGATATCCTGTTCAAATCCTCCCATGTTTCACATTCCTTGGCAGCAATAGCCTTAGACGCAGAAAAAGCGTTTGATAGAGTGGAATGGCCTTACCTTTTTCACACACTTAAGTGGTTTGGCTTTGGTCCTAAAATTATTTCTTTAATATCAATTTTATACTCTAATCCTCGAGCAGCAGTATGTGCAAATGGGAGTACGTAATCTTACTTTGACTTAGGCAGAGGTGTCCATCAGGGGTGTCCATTTTCCCCGTTCCTTTTTAACCTGGCCTTAGAACCTTTTTTATTAAGAATCCGTCACAATAAAGATATCCACGGTTTTAGTTTTAAAGATACTCAAATCAAACTGGCAGCCTACGCTGATGATGTATTACTTTTTATTTCACAACCCCAGACCTCTCTCCTTGCATTCTTGAAAGAGGTTGACTCCTTTGCAGCTATCTCTGGATATAAATTAAATAAAGATAAATGCGAAATTCTACCTTTAACAAAATATACATTCAGAGAGGACTTTGCTTTCTCAAATTTTACCTGGAGCCCCAAACATATTAAATATTTAGGCCTACAGTTTACCCCCTCTATTTCAAATACAATTTCACGTTGCATGGAGAATTGTTTACAGAGATTATCCTCTATGACTACTAAATGGCACCCTTTATATTTATCTTGGTGGGGCCGACTTTAGATACCATAAAGATGATGCTGTCCCCTATAATTCTTTTTACAATTTCTAATATCCCAGTACCCATTTCTTTGAAATTTTTAAAGAAAATTAACTCTATTGTCTTCTTTTTTGTGGAGTAATAAAACATCACGTATGTCCTTATCCAAATTAACCCGTCCAAAATCAGAAGGTGGCGTTAATTTCCCTGATTTCCCTACATACCACAAATCTTTTTTTACTTCGGCAAGCTTCAAGGTGGCTCTCTGAGTCTCACGAAGATTGTCCTCTCTGGACTGAGCTTGAACGGTCTTTTATCTCTCCCTTCTCATTTCGAGAATATTTATCTTTTTCTCGCAAACCACAATCTTTATCCACTCCGGTACTTAAACACACATCCAAAATTTTAAATCCCAACTCTTCCTTAAATCCCATGGATTGGACTTCTTTTTCCAATTCCACAATATGGCACAATAACATGATATTGGTACATGGCAGACCTTTTTACTGGAAAACATGGAGACAAAGCGGTTTAATTTGGATACATCAACTATACGTCCAAAAGGAGATTATGCCTTTCTCGCAAGCCAGTAGACTCTTTGGCCTACCTACCTACATCCTTTCAACCTAAATATGTTCTTTTGAAACAAACCATATTAAATGCTCATGCCCAATATGTACTCCCAAACCCCCCACTAATCCTGCCTCCTCTTCGATTAACAGACTACATACTCTTTTGCGCACTAATCCTAAAGCCTCTGCTATATATAATCATTTTCATTCTTTATGTAATATTAGAGAAAAAAACAAAGTGGAACTTTCTTGGGAGAAAGATCTAGAGGTTTGTTGGTCCAGGGCGACATGGAATAAGATATGGGCTAAAATTAGGAAATCCTCTAGAGCAGCGAATACTACACAGACACTATTCTTTATATATAATAGACTTCTGTTAACTCCTTTTATTTTAAATGCAAGGCATGTTGAGCTCTCAGATAAATGTTGGACATGTTCCTCTCCATATGCAGATTTACACCACCTGCTTTTCACATGCCCACATGTTCATAATTTTTGGAAAAATGTATGGTCTCAAATTAATTCAATTTTTGTCTCTAGTTGCCCTTTTTCTATTTCTCATGAGTTTTTGGGTAGCTTATCCACTATATGGGCAGATTCGAATTCTAACACAAAGATAATCGACTTATTATTAGCAGTTGCTTTTCAGCAAATAACCAAAAATTGGAAAGATTTTACTAAATTATCATATCAAGCATGGTGGTACGCTGTTTGCTACAATCATAGACTAGATACAACTTTTGTATATCCTATTCAAATGGCAGCGAAACGTTCAAATTTATGGTTGTCCATCACACTATTTATTGATGCTAGTGCTAAACGTTCCTTCTCACTGCCCCCAATGCAACAGGAAGTCTCTAAACCTCCTTGACTTTCCTTATGTTGTTATTATACCAATTACTTTGTATTAAGTTTTTTTTCCAGACAGAAATTGTATCCTTCTTTTATTACACCAATCATTTTGCTTAACCTTATCATTTTTCTCTTTTAAGCTATGTTCAACTGACTTATGCGTACACTTATTTTGTTTCTTAGTTGTAGTTTTAGTTTGCCTTACGTGATTATTGATGTTCTATTGATCTTTATACTGTTATTTTGTTTTCCCTCAATAAACTTATTTTTTTAACTTAAAAAATAAAACTCCCCAAAAAATAACATCTGCCTATATGTGTTTTAATGGCTATTGACAAGGTATTCTTGCATTAGCACAGCCACCGAGTATGGATGATTTATTTTGGGGTCTTCTCATTCATTTTTGGGTGAGGCAGAGACTCTTCAAAGTTATGTGGACCTTAACATCTTAGTGATTTCAGTGACAATGAGGTATAGTCCCTCTCTTCCTAGCTTATCTGGGGTGCTTACAGACATATGAAATTAGCTGTTTGTGTATGGTGAGGTAGGTTGAGTTAAGGCAGTTGTGTCAGGTGTTGGTTGTGACCACTGCTTCTGTGTAATGCTGGGGAGTTGATGCAGGTAACAAAGTTAATAGTGAGATGTGCAAGATGTGAATAGCCTCTGACCCTGGTCTCTAAGCCTATCCTCGCTGCCACGGCCAGTTCCTCATGTCTGCTGACTAGCTTACAGACTTTGAGACCACTGCTTCAAGCTTGCTGTCCGCTAGGCCAGTCACACTGGTTTGCTATTCCTGAAGTCTATTTATCTTTTTGCATCTGTAGTGGTATCTGTATTTGGTAATTGTATTTATTTTTGGCTTACTGTTAATTTTGATATTTTGCTGGCCCTAGTGCCCGTTCTGTATTCCTGCCATTTTTTTCTCCTGCCTGTCACCCAGCAGATCCCCCCTGAACAACCTCCCCCATGACTTCTTCCTCAGATTCCCTCACTACCACCTGGCAAAAGTCCCCTTATCTCTCCATAGCACCTCTCTCACATACATTTCATTCATTTTAAAACGCTGATAAAGTCTGACTTTGCAAATAACAATGTTTATCTACCCAAACGAACCCTTTTTTAGTAACATTAAGAACAGATAATGAAAGACAAGGGTAAAACTGTTTGCATGCAGCTCTTTGATGAAAGTTCGTAACAGTCACTGTTCTATACTAGGGATGTATCTTATGTTCTGTGGTAACAAAAGGATCTCTGTGACAAAAGCAGTAACCCACTGATCTATCCACATAAAATACAGATCTGTTCTTTGCACCTGGCATATGAACCCTCTGCGCTACTTTATGCAACTAGACAAAACTTCGATATCTCTCTCTAACAGGAACATTAATCAGAAGAGTTATCTTGAAATTTTTTTTGCTGCCTGAAAGCTGGAGGCACAAGCAACTCTGCAGAAGGTGTTTTTAAATTGCAAGTTATTGCTAAACACAGTGCACCCCCTGCAGTCAGCTCCCCCTCCCGAGGTCAGCGCCCCGTGCGGCCACACCATTAGCACTGCCCTAAAGCCGGCCCCTCCTGCCAGCCCCTCCCACCTCCCAGGACTGCTTATGGAGGCTGCTGTGCGAGCTTCAGTGATTAGCCTCTGACCCCAGTCTCTGCGCCATTACCCCGCTATCAAGCCCCAGCTCCTAATGTCTTCTGCCTAGCTCACAGACCTTGAGCTGCTGGTGCAAGCCAGTCACACTGGTTTGCTGTTCCTGGAGTGCCCTAGTGCCCACTCCATGTTCACGCCAGCCCCTCCCACCTCCCAAGACTATTTATGGAGGCTGCTGAGTGACCTCCAGTGAGTTGCAATTGACTCTGGTTCCTGCATCACTTCCCTGCTGCTACGGCCCAGCTCCTTGCGTCTGCTGACTAACTCACAGACCTCGAGGCCACTGGTTTAAGCCCACTGTCCACCAGGCCAGTCACACTGGTTTGCTGTTCCTGGAGTCTGTTTATCTTTTTTCATATGTAGTGGTATTTATGATTGGTAATTGTATTTGTTTTTGGGTTACTGTTAATTTTGGCCTTTTACTGGCTCTAGTTCCTGCTCTGTTTTCCCGCCATTTTTTTCTTCTGTCTGCCACCCTCATGCCTCCCTGCCAGTACCTCCCACGACTACTTAAGGAGGCAATTGCGCGGCCGCACTACTAGTGTGCCAGAGGCGCTCCAAAGGCAAGCCCATCTGCGCCCGTCTGCACTGTGTGCCAGAAACCATGGCTCCCACAAATACTCCCCAGCAGATCTCTGTGCCCTGGACCCCGGATGCAACAACAACTGCTGCCTCGCATTGCTTCCCATTCACACCGTTGCCCTAACTGAGTTTTTGACGCATGCATTAACTGTCCTTTGGTGTGACTCATTGCCATCATCCCTAAGAATCCAATCTTTAGTGGATTATGCCTTGAAGATTTATACCTTGAAGAGTTCCACTGATACTATTCCCACTGGCTGTCCCCCCATGTCCTGAAGAAGACCAGCCGTGACTCCTTCTTCAATCACGCACTTCTCTGGGTCGAAACATCAGGTACCTATACAATCCATACCCTACCCTCTCCACTCCACGTGAAAAGCAGATTAAGCATTAGACGGATTGGAGACTAATGTGTTTAGGGACGGATGTCCATTGAATTGGACATTTTAGATACCTTTTGTACAGCACTGTATATAGTTCATTCACCTACAGCACCTTGTCACCTCTCACCTAATCACTCATAAGTTAGTCCTGCGTCGTTTTTCAATAACTTTTGTTTGCCTGTGACAGCCATACTATGTTATAACCAGAAAACTGAACTATTGTAAAAAGAAACAAACAATGCTGTCAATATACTGCTTTTTGATTGAATAAAATTAGGTGTGTTCTTCTTTTTTCTCCATGCAAAAATATTGATGTAACGTTAAAGCAATTTCTCTACCCGACAGAACCAACATTAGCACATACTCTAGACGCCCAGGTTCTGAGGGTCACCCCATTATACTAGATGTATCGCATTGCACCACAGCCGGACCATTCACCTGAATCCACTGCCGGTACTCCTCAACCCCAGGACCGGCCACCATCGTAGCTACTAATGCCTCGCCATCCCCGTCAACCAATACTTCCCTCGAACAATTCAGCTGCTGCCTGAACAATGCCAGATCGCTCTGAAAACAAGCAACCAAAGTCTGGAACGCCCTCTTCACCCTCACCCCCAACGTAGCCTTCATCACAGAGACATGACTCACCCCCACATCAGCCCCTGACATCGCCATGGCTACATCTGTCGACTAAAGGATAAAACACCATGACCGCACCAACAGACACAGAGGCGGCATCATCATCGTAGACAAGCAATCGATCACCTGCACCATCACCAATGACAAAACTACACCGATCATGTAACACATGAACTTCCAGCTCTGTACCGACGATAACACCACTATCAAAGGCACTCTCACACCACGAATGGGCCTTAGCAATGCCATCACTGAATTCATCACCTCACTCACCAATGAATCCGGACACTACGTCTTCCTGGGAGACCTCAACTTCCACCTGTAAGACTCCACCAACTCCACTGACCTCCTGGAAAGATTGGACAACATCAGCCTCAAGCAGCTGGTCACTGACCCCACGCACAAAGCAGGACACACACTGGACCCCATCTTCACGTCCAGCAACAGAATCAGATACAGCCACTCCTCAGAACTCACATGGTCGGACCACTCCATGGTCACTCAGCAACAATGGACTGATGCCATCTGCACCACACTGCCCAACTTCACCACTGACGTGGATCACGCAGTACAAAACTTTAATGACTGGATCACCAGAGCCACCAAACGAGTTGCCCCAACCAAACCAGCCAAAGCCCAAAGACCCTCCAAACAAGCCAGCTGATGCACCCCGAAACTCAGCACCTCAAAATGCAGATGCAAACAACTAGAACAAGAGTGTATATATCTGTTAAAGGTGTTTATCGATCTCTGTACTGATGAGCCATTTTTCAAGCGATGTTAGGGGCTGACATGTAATGTAATGTAATGAAATTATTTATAAAGCGCTAGCTGCCACTCCGAAAGGAGCATCCTGGCGCTGAGTGTGGTTTGATGGAAATGTGGATGACCCAGTGTCGTATTTGTAAATAACATAGCCTTTCCTTTTCCAGCAGGTCGTAATCTCTTTAAAATTGCTCTGATGATATATGATATAATCCCAGTCAAGTTAAATAGGCCAAGTATTATTTTACTTCACTGTTCCCTACATTTGGTGGGTTCACTGACACAATATCAATGTTAAAAATATCGAGTAAAAAATATAGACAACAAAAATATCAACACCTATACTTAAACAGGTAAGTTCAAAAATATTGACTAAAAAAATATCGATGTAAAAAATATAGATGTATAAAATATCAACGTTTATATAAATATAAAATAAAATAATATATATTAAATATAATAAATATTAAATATAATTTTAACAAAATAAAATAACTTTAATATACTTTTTAATAAAATATAACAAATAAACATAATCATTTTTACATATATATTTACTTTAAAACAATTAATAAACTATTATTTTTCATTTATGTGAAAAGTTTAAAATAATAAAAATACAAAAATGATTTAAAATATAAAAAACAAAAATCTATAATAAATTAAAACATTTGACTATTAAAAAATATTTAAACTTAAATTTTGCAATACAATCAGTAGGAAAAGTAGGAAAAATGTTGGATAGCAAAGGGGTAAAAATAACTAATTCTACTCCAGTGGGTGCAAGTGTTGCATAGTGGAGGGGTAAAAATTACGATTCCCACTCCAGTGACAGCAACAGTAGGGAAAGTGTTAGATAGCGGTGGGACAAAAATTACTATTCCCACTCTAAAGAGTGAAACAGGAGGGAAAGTGTTGGATAGCGGAGGCATAAAAATTATTATTCCCACTCCAAAAAGTGCAACAGTAGGGAGAGTGTTGGATAGCGAAGGGGTAAAAATTACTATTCCCACTCCACTGAGTGCAACAGTAGGGAAAGTGTTAGATAGCGGAGGGTTAAAATGTACTATTCCCACTCCACTGAGTGCAACAGTAGGGAAAGTGCTGGATAGCGAAGGGATAAAAATTACTATTCACACTCCAGTGAGTGCAACAGTAGGGAAAGTGTTGGATAGCGGAGGGGTAAAAATGACTATTCACACTCCAGTGAGTGCAACAGTAGGGAAAGTGTTGGATAGCGGAGGGGTAAAAATGACTATTCCAACTCTAAAGAGTGAAACAGGAGGGAAAGTGTTGGATAGCGGAGGCATAAAAATTATTATTCCCACTCCAAAAAGTGAAACAGGAGGGAAAGTGTTGGATAGCGGAGGCATAAAAATTATTATTCCCACTCCAAAAAGTGCAACAGTAGGGAGAGTGTTGGATAGCGAAGGGGTAAAAATTACTATTCCCACTCCACTGAGTGCAACAGTAGGGAAAGTGTTAGATAGCGGAGGGTTAAAATGTACTATTCCCACTCCACTGAGTGCAACAGTAGGGAAAGTGCTGGATAGCGAAGGGATAAAAATTACTATTCACACTCCAGTGAGTGCAACAGTAGGGAAAGTGTTGGATAGCGGAGGGGTAAAAATGACTATTCCAACTCCAGTGAGTGCAACAGTAGGGAAAATGTCAGATAGCAGAGGGGTAAAATTTACTATTCCCACTCCAGTGAGAGCAACAGCAGGGAAAGTGTTGGATAGCGGAGGGGCAAAAATTACTATTCCCACTCCAAAGAGTGCAACAATAGAGAAAGAGTTGGATAGCAGAGGGCTAAAATTACTATTCCCACTCCACTGAATGCAACAGTAGGATAAGTGTTGGATAGCGGAGGGGTAAAACGTGTTATTCCCACTCGGGTGAGTGCAACCGTAGGGAAAGTGTTGGATAGCAAAGGGGTTAAAATTACTATTCCCACTCCAATGAGTGCAACAGTAGGGAAAGTGTTGGATAGCGGAGGGGTAAAATTAACTATTCCAATTCCAGTGAGTGCAACATTAGGGAAAGTGTTGGATAGTGGAGAGACAAAAATTACTATTCACACTCAAACAGTTATAAAATAATATATAATAAAAATAAAAATAAATCATAAAAATAAATTTAAAAAAATTTAAAAATGAAAAATCAAATATATTCAATAAATAAAAAAACATATAATGTTAATTACATATAACAAAAACCTGCAAATATCATATACACTAAAATAATAAATACATTTTAAAAAACATAGGGGTCGATTACGATGTCGGGCGGATCGCCACCGCCCGCATGGGGGTGGCGATCCGCCTGCCATTTTCGTCCGTCCGCCACCAAATTCCCCCGCCATATTACCATGGCAGAGGGGACCCCGGCGGACGGAAAGACCGTCCGCATGTTTTCCGCCCGGCCGATCAGTCGACCGGGCGGAAAAGGGATTAATATGGTGGCGGTGTCTGCAAGACACCGCCATCCACATTATGATGCCGGCGGTGATGAGCCTTTCCATGGCGGCGTCGCCACCATGGAAAGGCTCGCGGTCCCTGACATTGGGGGCCCGTAGCGGGCCCCCAGGTATTTTGGGGGGTGGGGGGTGCACATGGCTGCATTTGCATATACAACATGGCAGGCACCGCGCGGTGCCTGTCACGTTGTGCATGCAGATGCACAACATGCATTTCCAGCACTGTGGCGGGCGGTGTTGTGAGCACCGCCCGCCACAATGCTGGAAATGGGAGATGCCACCGTGGCGGTGGCATCCTAATCACATGTGCGGGACCGCCGCACACATAGCGGGCGGTCCCATTTACCGGGGCGATGGCGGGCGGACAAAGTCCGCCCGCCATCATAATCGGCCCCATAATTTTTTTAAACTATAAAATATTTACAAACAAAAAAATTAATACATAAATGTATTTATTTTATTTCCTACTCTATAACACCACACCAAACACAAAACACTTCAACATTATAAATTAAATTTACTTCCATAATTAACATAACTAATCAATAAAAAAATATTTGTAATAAAAAACGAATAAACATTAATTGACTACTCACACTTTAACACTATAATATCCACAACACACACCTAAATTAAACTATAAATTAATAAAACACAATTAAAACCTATTTTTAAATTAAAAACTATTACTATTAACAACTAAAAATAAAGTAATTAAAATGTATTTAATACCCACCCTTTACCCCTTTAAAAGTAAAAACACACAATAAAATAAACAATTACCCAATATAAATATCAAATAATTAACATTAATTAACAACTATATATTAATTATTTAAAAACAAATTACTTCCCACCCTTTACTCCTATAAACACCACAACACACAGCTAAAATTAATTACTCAATTACCATAATAAAATTTTAATTAATTTAATTAATATCAATTACCAGAAAATCTATCATAAAAAATAAACTACTTAACACCCTTTGCCCCTATAAACCCCAAAACACACACCTAAAATAAATTACACAAATACCATAATCAGTTACCAATTAATTATTTCAAATTAATTAACAACCAATTATTAATTAATCAATTAAAAATAAATTACTACCCACCCTTTACACCTATAAACACCACAACACACACCTAAAATGAATTACACAATTACCATAATTAATTGCCAATTAATTAATTAAAATTAATTTAAAACCAATTATTAATTCAGAAATTAAAAATAAATTACTTCCCACCCTTTACACCTATAAACACCACAACACACACCTAAAATAATTACACAATTACCATAATTAATTACCAATTAATTAATTAAAATTAATTTAAAACCAATTATTAATTCATAAATTAAAAATAAATTACTTCCCACCCTTTACACCTATAAACACCACACCACAAACCTAAAATAATTACACAATTACCATAATTAATTACCAATTAATTGATTTAAATTAATTTAAAACCAATTATTAATTCATAAATTAAAAATAAATTACTTCTCACCCTTTACACCTGTAAACACCACACCACACACCTAAAATAATTACACAATTGCCATAATTAATTACCAATTAATTGATTAAAATTAATTAACAACCAGTTAATAATTACTTAATAATAAATTACTTTACACATTTAAAACTATAAAATATCGATTAAACAAATATTAATAAATTAAATATAATCAATTCATTTAATATAATTTAGGGGCACATTACGATACCCGGCGTAAAAAAATCCGCCAGGCATGGAAGCGGCAAAATTCCGCCCGCACACACCGCCTGAACACCGACCACGCCATTATGAGTACACAAACTGAAAACCGCCATCGGCGGAAAAATCATACAAAATACCGCCCGCCATCGTCCGAGTCGGAGTCAAACCGCCCGCCACGGACGGAAACACGCACGACAACACAAAACCGCCCGCCCTCATGGCCGACACACCGCACGTGAAATTACGATCGCACCGCCATGAGCGCGGAAAAACAACAAAAATACCGCCCGCCAGCGCAAACAACGCCGATGAGAATCGACACGGCAGAAGCCATGGCGCCCACGTACCTGCACAGAAACCATCCGCACACAAAACCAATAGCACACAACATGGCCAACAAGTCCACACAGCAAGGCACGCACAAATACACAAGCACAGTACACATCCCGAAAACACCCCCCCGGACAAACAAAAAATACAAAGGCCAGAACCCCAGACACAACACACCTGAAAACAACAGACCATCAGGACACACCCACATAGGTGAGTACAAAAGCAGCACTCCCACAGACCACAACCCCTTGCTACATTGCAAACCGGAGAGGAGAGGACACAGTGACACAGCAAGGACAGCAGCACACCACAGAAACGCACACATCACAACCACCACCACCACCACCAAACACCGGCACCACAAACCCCCTGCACATTACACAACACACACCGCACCAGCACCACAAACACCATGGCACCACAAAGGATGCCCAAGTTCACGCCCATGGAGCTGACGGTCATGGTCGACGAGATCATCAAGGTGTACCCACAAATCTATGGGAACATGGTCCAGCACACACCACTAGCCACCAGAAACAGAATGTGGACCCGGATCGTAGACCAGGTCAATGCAGTCGGGACCCTGCCCAGGAACAGAACCGAGATAAACAAACGTTGGAATGACGTAAAGAGCCTGGTCAAGAAGAAGGAGGGCAAAAACAGAGAGCTGGCTGCCGTCACTGGCGGAGGGAATCCCGCGCTCTTTAAGACCTTCAAAGCGTGGGAGGAGAAGGTGCGAGTCGTAATCCATCCGGAGATCCTCGCCGGATTAGCAGGGGGAGTGGAGGCTGGTAAGTACAAACTAATGTATACCAGCACACCGCTATGTACACACATGCGCAACCACCATGCCACAGCTCCCAGGGACAAACACCCCCATGTCCAGCACACAATACACAACACATCACACGCACATGCAACAGACACTACCACACACAGGCCAAACCGAACAACTGTAAGATGCGTGGGGACATGTGTACACTAAGCCAGCCACGTAACCACCAACAGGTCCCCAAATATGCCAGAAGCGCCACAACGAGCACCCACCACACCCATGTGTCCGCCACAGCTGCACTAACTGACAAGTAACAGGTAAGTGGCAGGAACACAAAGTGCAGTGGGTCGGAAGGGGGACAGCTGAAGTACAACACCCACCAGGCCCCCACTCCCACAGACCAGCAAGGTGGAGCACTCCCCACACCCATGTGTCAGGCACAGCTGCACCAACTGACAAGTAACAGGTAAGTGGCAGGAACACAAAGTGCAGTGGGTCGGAGGGGGACAGCCCAAGTACAACACACACCAGGCCCCAGTCCCACAGCACAGCAAGGAGGAGCATCCCCCACACCCCACACCCACGTGTCAGCCACCGCAGTGCACAACGACAGCCGAAAGGCAGACATCACGGTCCACAGCAATCGGTGTCAGTGGGTGTACAGCCACCCCCACGACCCACTACACCCCCCCACCCCCACAGACCTGCAACATGGAGCACCCCCGCTAAGAGCCATGTGGCATCCAGTACAGTGCACGCACGAACAACTTGCAGGTGGGAAACTGGACAGGGCTGGATTACTGGAGGCATGAGGACCATAACACCACCAACACATGGGACATGTCACGTAGCACACGAACACGCAGCACCGCCCACCGTCACGAACAAGTGAACAATGTGCACACGGACATGAACAGCAGACTCACACCCCACATGACCCATCACAGACATAGCAACACCCAAGGAGCCACGTCTGCATGCACAAGCCACACTGAATATAGTCCCACACGGCAGCCACTGTGCAACTCATCACACACAACCGAAACACCATTGAAGTCCTGTCCATGTAGCCCCTACTGCCTGTCAACCACACACCCCACAACTACGCCTATGTAAGACAAACAACACTAGACGCAACAGAGCGGAACAACAGAAATGCACACGAACACCACTGAACCCATCAAACACACAGACACACCATGCACATACAACATACCATCCATCCCATCCGTCAGCCCCAGTCTCATGAAAGGCATGTCATCCGCACAGCTGCCACACATACAGCAGTCACGCTAAGACACATGCCCATGACCAACCATGTGCCAGAAGTCAATTAAGCGCACGACACACTGTGAGCAACAACACACAACATGGGCCACACCCCCCCGAGCACTGCAGTGATGCACATGGCACAGGGCAGCACGCACACCAAGGAGATGGGACAACTGCAATACGCTGGCTGGCACACAACTATCACTCACTCATAACGATGCGTCCAATGCCATGTCCAGTAACCACAACAGACAGCAAATATGCAGGGCATGTCAGGCATGCACACACCTCAGACCATGCACTGTCATGCTGCCACAACACATGTCACGTTCGGCACCCATGGCTCACAGCATGTACCCCAAAAGCATATACCCTCCCAAATGCGAATCTGGGGCATGGCCCCCATGTTGCCATATGCGTTCCTAAGCGTTCCATTTGAACCCCAAAAGCATATTCCATCCCAAATGCGAATCTGGGGCATGGCCCCCATGTTGCCATATGCGTTCCTAAGCGTTCCATTTGAACTCCAAAAGCAAAGTACAAACCAGACCTAGGATGGGCCAGGAGCCCGCATACACCAGAGTCACAATGAGTAGGGGCAAAGCAACACACCCATCGGCATGGCCAATCCGTCCCATGCCACATGTGCACAGCACACAGTCCCATTGCCTAGCACACACACCTACAGATGCCACAGCCACACACTCGCCTCCGGGAAACCCATGTACGAGATTGCACGAACTGCCAATGTCAGACGACTAATACATACTTCGCCAGGTGCAACACAATAACAAATCTCATTCTCTCCACAGGTGACGAACTGCTGGACGCTGGGGATGGAGACAGCAGCCAGCACAGCCAGCCTACAAGCCCCCAACGAGGACACACGGATCTGGAGGATCTGTCCACCTCTTCGGACACGGACCACCAAGCTGGCCCATCTGGCGTGGCAGGGCCCAGCCGCTCCCCAGGACCCCTCCTACCCACCAACCCATCATCCAGGGATGCTGAACAGTCCCAGTCCCCTGCTGCCACTGTCGTTGCGGCCACACCCACGGTCATTGCGGCCACTACCACTGCCGCAACCGCCACCATCGCCGCACCGACCACCACCGCCTCCACCACCACCACGTCTTCGCTGGCACCAGCCCCAGCGCAGGTGGTGGCCCGGCCGACTGGATCCACCCTGGGAGCCACAGCGAGGACCGTGGTGAGCAATGTGGCTAGTGGGCAGGCCGGTGGCAGCAGGACTGGTAGGAGGAGCAGGGTCAGGGAAACGCCAGCCTCCCCTGGGAGCCATGCCCTGCCTCAAATGGCCAGAGTCCTTGGGGCCTATGAAGAGGCCCAAGGACAATGGGCCAGGTCTGCTACTGACACGCGGGAGGTGCTGGGGGTGCTGAGGTCCATGGACGCCCATATGGGCCAATTCGTGTCCCGTATGGACCAACTCGTGGACCTCATGGGCCAGCTGGTGGTGGCGGTGGGGTGACAGGCAAGGCCAGCAACACCACCTCCGCCACCACCTGCTAGGGCGCAGGCTCGGGCAGCAGTGTCCACTTCCCCTGCGTCCACAGCCAGTGAGCACACCTCACCCACCACCAGCAGGTCGCCACCACACCCCCCTCCCAAACGTGGAAGGGGCCGTCCGAAGAGGAAACAGATCTCCCGGGAGGACTTCGCACGCTCCAGTCGCAAGTGAGGCAGCCAGCCAGCCTTCCGCCAGCCTTCCTTGACCAGCCACTGCATTGACTTGCTCTACGATCCCACTCCACACAGCCATCTGGATGGCATGTGTGTGTTGGACTATGGACATAGAACCAGTGGGTACACCCTGATCATCACGCAGCCATGACCGACAGCTCATTGTCACTGCACGCACCACTTTTGTCATCACCTTACACACAATCACATGTCACAGTTTGTAATAAATGCACCTTTTTCACTAACTGCTGTTTGTGCCCTGTGTCTTTATTGTACGGAATACAACGGCCACCTTGGGCGGAAAGGCACCTGATGCGTGGCATGGAAATGGAATCCGGAGGGCCTGTTGGGACCTAGGGGTGGGAGACAGAACAGGAGCACATTCAATGAGTGTGTCACACACCCATCACACAGTACATGTCAACAACTACAAGCAATGTACACACATCGCACAGAGCAATAGGGCACAATGCCACAGCCACCAACAGTGGCATACTACCCTGGCCATGGAGCGTTGACACACTGCACGCAGTGAACATACGGCCACCCTGACACAGCACACACACACCTGCATAGATACAGACACATCATCCGTCGTACATGGACACTCACCGTCAAGTGAAGTAGCGGGCGATGAGCTGCTGGCGCACATTCCCAGCTTCCTCCTCTCCGCTGTCCACCTCACTCGAGCTGTCCTGGTCTGCGGGCTGGGGCCCTGGTTGATCTCCGTCATCCACAATGAGGGGGATCTGCTTCCGAATGGCCAGATTGTGCAGCATGCAGCACGCCACCACTATCTGGCACACCTTCTGTGGGGAGTACGCCAGTGCACTCCCGGTGCGGTCCAGGCACCTGAACCTGGACTTGAGGAGGCCAAAGGTACGCTCGACCACACGTCTGGTCCTCCCATGTGCCTCATTGTATCGATCGTCTGCTGGGGTGCGAGGATTCCTCAATGGACTGAGCAGCCATGCCCCATTCGGATACGCAGAGTCACCTGGGTGTGAGGGACACAGAGAACCGTTGCTATTCCAACTGGACAGGGGACAGCATCGCACAACCAGCACGCTACACCACTCCACATACTCACCGACAATACAGCCACGATCCTGTTGCAGATTGGCCATCAGTCGTGGCAAGATGCTGTTGCGCATTATGTGTGCGTCATGGGCCGAGCCTGGAAACTTTGCACACACGTGGGTGATCACCATGTCCGCAAGGCACACCACTTGCACATTCAGGGAGTGCGTGTGCTTCCTGTTGCGGTACAGGTGCTCAGTGGCCTGTGGTGGAACAAGGCCAACATGAGTGCAGTCAATGGCTCCCACGACGTGTGGGATTCTGCCAAGGGCATAGAATGCACCCTTCACTGCCGCCAATTCACGAGCCCTGGGGAATCTGATGTACCTGTTCCGGTACAGCATCATGGCTGCCAGTACATCCCTCAGCACCTTGCTGAACATGGGCTGGGACATCCCTCCTCCACTGCCCACTGTGTGCTGGAATGACCCAGTGGCGAAGAAATGCATGGCGGCCATCACCTTAGCCGTGGGGGTGGCAGCAGTCGGATACACCCTGCGGGGACGGAGATGGGGCTCTAACATGGCACACAGTCGATGCAGAGTTGGCCTGTCCAGCCGAAACTTCCTGATTACCTCTGTATCGTCCATGTCCGCCAGCAATTGGTATGGGCGGTCAATGTTCGGTCTCCGCCTGGGTTAAATGGCAGAGGACACATGTCAAAGCAACACGGCACATAGCAATTTCGCATACACATCACTGACATGACTGAGCAAGCACATGAGCCACAGCCCAGCTGTCAAGCTGGGACGGCACGGCCACAATACACTTACACAGGTCTCCCAACAATGGCAATGGCAAGTGAGACATACCACTGCCATGTGCATGCACATGGGGATCTAGGCCCCAATGACTTGCGGGGCGTGCTGATGGGGACTGACTGCATATTCGTCAAGCGGCAACGCCACGGCAACATGAGTGTCTGCTGAGCATGGTACTGCTTCCGAGGCTGGATGAGTATGGCACACGACGACGACGATGTGGGCACGGGCTGAGCGGCCAATACAAGTGGGACCTGTGGCACGAGGGGATATGAGACAGTAGTAGGTGTCAGCACTGCACCCTATGTACAGCACTGTACGGATCACAGCTCCCGAAACATTGACTGGTGTCCACATTGACAGCCCCATGCCAAGACGGCTGTGTGCTTGCAGTCACACGTCACAGGTGAGAGGTTACATTGCACGTGCCAGGTGGCAGTCGTACATAGTGGGAGCTGGCATGTGTGTGCATGTGTCTCCTGTTCAGGATCCACCAGATGGGCGCTGACTCTGTACTGACCATTGGACACAGCATGTTCCGTGGAAGGCTTGTGTGTGTGGGATGGTGGCACTGGATGTGCCTCCGTTGGGGGGGGCCATGCACAGGGCGGGTACGTCGATGATTGCGCATTGTTGGTCACGGTGGGTGCACCAACTAAGATGTGTTGCCCTGTGTTCAATTCCTATGTCCGCATGATGATGGACTGTGGATGTGGGCAGACTACACATTGGTCGATGTGCTGTCTATATGCATGTGCCTTCACACCAGGCACAGCTGCCCCTGCACATGTGACCCCTGCTGGACTCGCTGCTGGGTCTGTGGAGCTGATGCACCTTCTGCGCGTGGGGCGGACAGCTCTCCTCACTTCCCTCATTGCGCATGTCATGTCTTTGCCGCAGGTGACATGGATCATGGAGGGCCCACATGTACGCGTGGGTAGGCTACACATGATTGTTCACTGGTCGCCACCCCCAGTCAGTGTTTCGAATGGGAAGGTTGTCGTGCTGGTGGTATGTTCGATGTGGCGGATGGGCGGGCCTAGGTGCGGGCTTACATTCCGGACATGGGGGGTAGTTGGATTGGCGACTAGTTGCAGTACACACGGGACACGTCTCTTCCTTTCTACATCTGGGTCATCCCTTGTACTAACTGACAGTGATACAGTCATCTTCGCCCCAGCCCTCATGTCCTCCCCTCGCCCCCCAATATGCATGCTCACCTGCGAGGCTAGCGCTTGCACAGGCAGCCCCAAGCTCGCACCAGAGAGGGCAAGGAGTGTATGTGTGGGTCCAGTTGCACGAGTGGGCTGTCTCAGGGTATGATGTGTGGCGGGACGCCGTCCACCTGCGTGGTGCCCCAAATGGAGACCCGGCCTGCATGGACTATGCATCACAGTCTTCGCCTTCCGGATCCGCCACCTGCGACACCTAGTGGCTGTGGCTGCCCTTGCGGCCAGGCCGCGTCCGTCTGTGGCTGATGGCCCACACATTCACTCTTTGGCCTCTCTGGGGAGGGCTCAGGGGTGGTGGCGCACGCGCTTGCACTTAGTCGCAATGGCATGTGTCGTGGTTGGTATGATGGGCAATGGATGGGATGGTGCGAGCCACCTCCCGTGACGTCAGTGCTGCTCGTGCTGTGGTGCGTCCCCCTACACTTCCATTTGACTTTTTGCCATGCTGGACGTTGAGGTTCTATTGCCTGCGTGATATGAGCAGGAGGAGCGCGAGGAGACCTCTCACACACCATGCTCCACTGCCATCCCGTGCCCTGTATCGCCTGTGCGGATTGACTATGTTGGGGTTACACCTGGTCGACTGGGGCTGTGTGTGCCTTGTCAAGGGGCATGGTGGGCGCACAACAGGATCCAGCTCGTCCACAGAGGGTGGGCTGAGGTGCGCCTGGTACCGCTTTGTACGTGTGCCCGGCTGCTGTGCACACACGTGTTCACTCCCCCCGACAGGTGTCCTCTCACAATGCCCAGGGAAGCGGTGGTGTACTGTTCATGAGCCCTCCCAACACGGCGTGCTCCAACTTGGCATGTGCGCATCTACCCGTCGCACCCACCCACCTGAGCACTGCGTCCATACGACTTCACACGACACATGTGTGTCTTCCACAGTAGTGCTACTCATTTGCGTTGACATCCAATACCAGTGGACTACATGGTCATGTCACGACTGCCGTGTACTTCACATACTCTCATCCTCTCTCATTCGTACTTGTGAAATGAGTCAGCGGAGACAGTTCTGGTTTCAAACATTATATTGAGTCTTCTGTCCTCTGTGATGCAGTATAGTGGACACTACTGGCAGCGGAATACATATTGAGGATATACTGAGCATGATTACAAATGGGATAGGGTGTGGGGTTACATCTGCTTGGCCAAGGCTGTGCTAATGTACATTTACGTATAGCTGCGGAGCTGCGGACTTTGACACAGACGGTATACATGTAGCCTACCAGACCGCTCGGCATCATGGGCACAGTCCATCTCAGTTCCATGTGACAGGTTTGCTGCGGTTGTTCCTCATGCACGCGTGCATGTGAGATGACATCAGGGCATGTGCTTGCGTGCATGCAGCGGCGTGCCACTTGTTGTTGCACTGTGGTGGTTACTGGACATGTCACAGTCACTGGGGTCGTGTTGTTGTTGTATGCACTTGTCGTCCATGGAAAGGTCCTGGTATGGGATTCCCGGGGCGGGGGTGGGAGGGGTGCAGCACCCACAGACTCCAGGCGACCTATTCATGTCCACTGAGCGGTGTGTGTGTCCATGTGCGCGGGATCCATGTCGTGTCCTGGTTGTTCGTGCAGTTCCGTCCATGTGGGTGCGATACACAGAGCCCATGCCACTGCCTCCCACGATGCATGCGGTGTTCCTGGATGTGATGGGGAACAGTGTGCATGTCCCGGTCATATCCGATGTCATGGCGATGTCGTTGATGGTGTGGTTACAGTTGCCGGTCGTTTGGTATGGCTGTTGTGGTGGTGACTGGCCAGTCCGTGCGGAAGCTGAGCATGGGTGCGGGGTTGGACTTCATAGGTCAGTCGGGGAACCTGCGTTGTGGTCCGACGTATTTACAGGTTGTCAGGTATGCGATGCCGTCCAGCAGGGCTTCCATGTCATTGGTGGTGTACATGTTTGCCAGCCAATGAAGCGGATGGTGGCTGTCAAGGTGTTGTTCGTAGGTTGTCCCTTGGAGGACCATGATGGGGCATGCTGGGTGACATTCGATGTAGCTGTTCTCGATGATCCGTCGTGTGGAGGCACAGTGGTTCCATTTCAGTGCGCGTGCGATGTTGGCCACATACGCCATGCCCCCATAGGCAGAGCAGGCCCTGTCGTGTGCGTCCAGAGGGAGGAGTAGTGGTAGCAGGTCCGCCTTCAGACATGCCGGGTTGGAGAGGCATATCTCGACGGGATGCTGGTAGGGACACCTCCGACAGTAGAAGACGGGCATGACGCAGCTGAACAATGTGATGCGGTAAGTCAGTCGGTAACTTACGTTCAGCAGGGACAGGAGATCGCATCCCAATGTATGTATCGTGCTGGTTTGGTACAGCTTGAGCTCTTCGGCGTAGTTGGGTAGGTGTGTTGCGGTTGCCATTTCGCAGCGGTGCGTTGTGGTGGCGTGCTCCGGCTGTGTGTGCAGTCTGCAATGTGCACACTCCGGGGTTGCTGTGAGCTCTGTGTAGTCGTGGGGAGACAGGACTTGTGTTCTGTTGGCTTGTTTGGAGGACACGGGCCCTCTTCCCACATGCTTCTCAGACAGTTCAAGGTCAGTGCTGTGTGACTCCTTCCAATTAACTTGCATGTGGCCGACATGGGGGAGTGTTTTCTTCTTTCTTCCCCGTCCGTTGTGTGCTTCTGTGATATGCGCTATCTGCCCTGTGGTCGGTCTCCTCGGCAAGCCTGTGTTGGTCTATTCTTGGACAATGGCTGTATTCACCGGCTTCTGTCGTAGGGCTGTGGTTTCGGTGTTGGAATGGAAGGTCATTCAGTGCTGTCTGCTCTCCCTTGTGTGGGCGGCAGCCTGCCTTTCCGCTCTGCGTTGGGCCTTGTGTGTGGATGTAATTCTTGGGCCACCTGTTGTCGGTCACCGGGCTCTTTGGTGTTCCGTTTCATGTGTCTTGTTCATATGTGCAGGGTGGTATGGGTTTTTCAGTGTGGTACTGGCGTTCCTCTTCCCGAAGGGGCCCTGCTTCTCCTAGTTGGTGTTGCCGCCGCTGTGTGCTTCGCCATGTTTGTTACACTGGGGTGTGTCCTGCTGTTGCGTGACTTCACTGACATGTGTGCGTCGGTTGTGTGGCGTTGGGTGTTGTTCGTGAATTGGGCGTTGGGGACATGTCTGTGGCAGGCCTGTCACGTGTCATGTGCGTTCGGGGTGGGGCTGATGTGTGTGCTGCTTGGTTGTGTCCCTGTGTCTGTGTGCGACGCATGCATGGCGCTGCGGTTGGCCTCTGCGTTGTGCGCATGTGTGGCGGCGTCATCGGCGCTTTGGGGCCGTGACGGGGTGGTTGGTTCCTAGTCCCAGGTGGTGTGTACACATGTGTTCCGCGATGTTAGGATTTGGCCTGTGTGTCATATGTGGATGCAATGGTGGATGTGTAGTGTGCACGCGCTGGTGGGGGGTTGTCCGCTTTTTCCGCCCTTGCACTGTGTGCGCTGTTTGCGTGCACTTGTTGTGTGTGTGCCTACCTGCGTCTCTGCGGTACGTTGCGTCCTTGGTGGTGCATCAGCAGAAGCATGGGAAGGGCCTGCAGTGCTGGATTCATGCCCGGGGTGCCGCTTCTTCGTTGTCCGTGCTCTGCGTCCGTGTTTCCGCCTCTCTTTCACGTGCGGTGTCTCTTGGCCGTGGGAGCCGTTTGTTTGCGGCATCGTAATTTATGCGCCGGGCGGGACGTGTTTCGTCGGACGGTGTGTGTCAGTTGTGCTGCGCCGCTACGTGTGCGGGCGCACTTTGATGGCGGACGGTGTTGCTGGCTTGCCGGCGGTGTTTGGCCTGCTTTTCGCATCGTAATTTGGCGGGCGTGTGGGCTGCGGCATGCGGGCGGTAACTGGTGGTTTTTGCATCCGCCAGCACGGCGGTAGTGCTTCCGCCCGCCATCGTAATGGGCCCCTAAATTACTTCCCACCATATTCCCCTATAAACCCACAACCTGCTAGGGAACTAAAAACACAAAATTCAAATTTAAAAAAATGAATAACTACTAAAAATGTACCACATATATTAAAAATACAAACAATTATTTTACAAAAACATACATCACATACATATAAAATATATACTAAAATACATAACATTAATTAAAAAACGATATTTTTAACAACTATATTTTTGCAAACGATATTAAGCACGTCGATATTTTTAAAATCGAAATTACTTACCTTAAGTCGATATTCTTGACCACGATATTCTTGCTGTCGATATTTCTGAACCATGATATTTATTACTCGATATTTGTGCAACTCGATATTTTTTACTCGATATTCTGTCTGCACACCCATTTGGTGCACTCTTCTCTGGAGGACGGTGTGATGAAGTCTAGATTGCCTAATATCAATGTGAAAGGTTAGGGGAAGGATCTGAGCTCCCTCTCTACCACCACTGTATCCCATACCACAAGTGTTGCTTCCATTAATGGGGAAGAGCAAAGATCCCAAGATCTACAGTTCACAGATAGCAAAGGAACCCTCCAGATGTGAGTGATTGTTATTGTTATTGTTCGGTCGAGCAACCTTCAAATCAGCCCTCAGTGACTACCACCGCCAGATCAAAGCCACAAAAAAGAAGGCTCTGACCCACCAGATTGAGACCAGTGCTAACCAAACCAAGGAGCTCTTCACCATCGTCAGAAACTTCACCTGCCTGTCAACCACCAAAAACTCAGTTCCCATGTCACAGGAACTCGGCGACGCCCTACCTGACCATGTCCACAACAAGATCGCAACCATCTATAGAAACTTCGAACCCTAACCCTTTGACCTCCTCAGCACACCATCAGCCACAACTGCCGACCGCACACTCACAGCATGGGAACAACTCAGCCCACCGAACACAACCACACTTATGAACTCCATCCACTCAGGAGCACCCACCGACCCCTGACCCCACGGCCTTTTCAACCTCGGAAGGGACGAGATCAGTCGCCAGCTCACCACCATACTCAAAGCCTCATTAACCACACCCACCTTTCCCGATGCCTGGAAACACATGGAGATCAGAACCCTCCTCAAGAAACCCTCCATAGACCCCTGAGAGCTCCAGAACTACCATTCAATCTCACTGCTCCTGCTCCCTGCCAAATTCCTGGAGATGGCCATCAACCTCCAACTCACCGAACACTTGAGAGAAACAACCTACTGGCCCCATCCTAATCAGGCTTCAGAGCCAACTGCAGCACTAAGAC
The DNA here is from genome assembly GCA_963921515.1 of Calotriton arnoldi. Taxonomy (NCBI): domain Eukaryota; kingdom Metazoa; phylum Chordata; class Amphibia; order Caudata; family Salamandridae; genus Calotriton; species Calotriton arnoldi. The sequence goes on along the minus strand of CAWUFW010003125.1, from coordinate 612,195 downwards.
ATCTCTGATCACCACCACAGATGACATCCGCACCGTACTTGACAGAGGAGAATCAGCTGCACTGATCCTGCTCGACCTCTGTGCAGCCTTTGGCACTATCTCCCACCACACACTCATCGATCGACTACGCCAGAATGGAATTATAGACAATGCGCTCAGATGGATAGCATCCTTTCTCATGGGGTGCACCCAGTGAGTCTGCCTCTGCTTCACCTCGCAAGCTAAGCACACCATCTGCGGTGTCCCCCAAGGCTCATACCACAGCCCAACCCTCTTCAACATCTACATGACACCACTCGCAGTCTTCAGATCGCATGACATCAACATCATCTCCTACGCCAACGATACGCAGCTTGTCCTCTTGTTCTCAGTGGACCCCCACCTTGACTAAGACCAACTTCCATACCTGTATGAAGAACGTCTCAGCCTGGATGAGGGACAATTGCTTGAATCTCAAACCAGACAAGGCTGAGGTTCTGATCTTCGGCAGACACACAGCCCTCTAGAATGACTCCTGGTGTCTGTCGGAACTCGGACCCACCCCCACGCAGAAAAACCATGCCTGCAGCCTCAACATCATCCTCGACAGCAAACTCTCCATAAAATGTCAGGACAACACCGTCTCCTCAGCCTATTTGCACATGCTCTGCAAGCTCCGTAAAGTTTTAAAGTGGCTCCTCGTCTGCACCGGGAAGACGGTGACGCAGACCCTCATCACAAGGCGACTGGCCTAAGGCAGCACACTCTATGTAGGCACCACCACCAAACTCATGCAGAGGCTCCAGACGATCCAGACGCAGCCACCAGACCCATCCTCAACCTGCCCAAGAGGACCCACATCACCCAGCATTACACCGACATCTCAGAAACCTCCGCTATGCACATCTTGCCCTCACACAGATCAATCAATCAATCAATCAGGGAAATGTAAGCACGCTACTCAACCATGAGGGTCTCAAAGTGCTGAGGGGGGGGTCCGCAGATCTGTTTAGCCAAAGAGCCAGGTCTTGAGGGTCTTCCTGAAGGTGTTCAGGGAGGGGGCGCGTCTGATGTCTGCCGGTAGCTCGTTCCAGATCTTGGCTGCAATGTGAGAGAAGGATCTTCCGCCTGCTCTGGCTCTGTGGATGCGCGGGGTTTCGGCCAGTGCGAGGATGGAAGATCGGAGGTTTCTTTTGGGTACGTGGAAGTTGATTCTGTCGTTGAGGTATTTGGGTCCGTTGTTGTGTAGGCATTTGTAGGCGTGAGTGAGGATTTTGAAAGTGACTCTTTTCTCCACGGGGAGCCAGTGGAGACTTCGTAGGTGTTGGCTGATGTGTTTGTGTCGTGGGATGCCGAGGACGAGTCTGGCGGCGGTGTTCTATATTGTCTGGAGTTTGCGGAGTAGGGACTTGTTGATGCCGGCGTAGAGTGCGTTTCCATAGTCCAGTCTGCTGGTGATGAGTGCGTGGGTGACTGTCTTCCTTGACTCAGGGGGGATCCACTTGAAGGTCTTGCAGAGGATGCGGAGGGTGTTGACCTGTCGGTTCATGGTGAGTGATGAGTCGAGTACGATGTTGAGGTTCTTGGCGTGATCTGAGGGGATAGGTGGGCTTCCAAGGGCGGTCGGCCACCAGGTGCTGTCCCATGCAGAAGGGGTGGTACCGAGGACGAGGACTTCTGTCTTCTCGGCATTGAGCTTCAGGCAGCTGTTTGTCACCCAGACTGCGACGTTTTGCATTCCTTTCTGGAAGCTGAGTTTGGCAGTGGTGGGGTCTTTGGTGAGGGAGAGGATGAGCTGGGTGTCGTCAGCGTAGGATATGATGTTGAGGCCGTGTTGTCGGACGATGGCTGCGAGGGGGGCCATGTAGATGTTGAAGAGGGTGGGGCTCAGTGGTGAACCCTGTGGGACTCCGCAGGTGATTTTCGTGGGGTCAGAGAGGAATGGTGGGAGTCTGATCCTTTGGCTTCTTCCAGTGAGGAATGATCGGATCCAGTCCAGGGCTGTTCCTTGTATGCCTGCGTCGTGTAGTCTGGCGACTAGTGTGCGGTGGGAGACGGTGTCGAAGGCCGCTGATAGGTCGAGTAGGATGAGGGCTGCGGAGTTGCCTTGGTCCAGAAGGGTGCGGATGTCGTCTGTGGCAGCGAGTAGGGTGGTCTCTGTGCTGTGGTTGCTTCAGAATCCGGATTGGGATGGGTCGAGGACGGCGTTCTCTTCAATGAATCGTGTCAGTTTCCTGTTGACTGTTTTCTCTGCAACTTTGGCTGCGAAGGGGAGGAGCGAGATGGGCCGATAGTTCTTGAGGTCGGTGGGGTCAGCTGTGGGCTTCTTGAGCAGAGGTCTGACTTCTGCACGCTTCCAGTCGTCTGGGAAGGTGCCTGTTTTGAAGGTGATGTTGATGGTGCATTGTAGTTCGGGTGCGATGGCGGCCGCAGCTCTGTGGTAGATGTGAGGGTGGCAGGGGTCGGTGGGGGCCCCCGAGTGGATGCTTTTCATGGTCGAGGTAGTGTCTTCGGCCGTGATCGGTGTCCAGTTGGAGATGGTGGGCTGGCTGGTGTTTCTGGGGGGCGGGTCTGTGGCACCCGGTGGATGGTCGATGAAGTTGTCATAGAGGTTTTTGATCTTGAGGTAGAAATAGGTTCCAAGCTTGTCGCAGAGGTCTTGGGATGGGGTGATGTCTATGGCTTTGCTGCGTGGGTTGGTGAATTCCTGAATGACACTGAAAAGTTCCTTGGATTTGGTGGAGTTGGCCAGGATTTTGTTGTGGATGAAGTTCCTCTTGGTTGCTCTGATCTGGTTATGGTAGTCCGTCAAGGCGTCCTTGTAGGTGGTGTGGTTTTCGGTTGTCTTGGTGTTTCTCCAGTTCTTCTCCAGGTGTCTGCAGGTGCGTCTGGCTTCTTGGAGAGCGGTGGTGAACTAGGCGGCTTTCCTGGGGCGTTGTCTGTCGGGGTTGCGTAGCAGGGCGAGCTCGTCTACGCAGTTGAAGATCCAGGTGTGGCGTTCTCTGGCTGCGTTGTTTGCGTCAGGTGCCCAGGTGTGGTTGTCTCGGGTGAGGGTGGAGTTAAGTTGCTCGTCGGTAACCTTGCTCCAGTTCCTTCGAGGTGGGCGTGGGGCTGGTTTGGGTGCCTTGGGTTTGTTGATGGCGAAGTGTACGAGGGTGGTCGGTCCATGGCGGCTGCGTTGTGTGGCTGAATTGGATGCTGTTTCCTGCCGCGAAGATGGGGTCGAGGGTGTGTCCTGCTCTGTGGGTCGGTGTGTTGACGAGTTGTTTAAGTCCGATGCTGGGGAGGTTGTCACGAAGGATAGTGGAGTTGGGGTCGCTGGGGTTGTCGAGGTGGAAGTTCAGGTCTCCAATGAGTATGTAGTTTGCTGAGGCTATGGCGTCGGGTGCGATGAAGTCAGTGATGGTGGTGGCGAAGGGTGTTCGGGGGCCGGGGGTCTGGAGATGAGGGTTCCTCGGAGTGTGGCTTTGGGGGTGGTCTGGATCTGGAAGTGCAGGTGTTCGGCGGAGGGGAAGGTTTCGCTGGAGGTGGTGAGGCGGAGGGTGCTCTTGTGGGCGATGGCGAGGCCCCCTCCTGGGTGGTTTGGGCGGTCTTTCCTCTGGATCTTGTATCCGTCTGGGATGGCAGTGCTGATGTCGGGGCGGAGGATGCGTTGGTCCAGGTCTCTGTGAAGAAGGCAATGTCGGGCGAAAGAGTCGAGTAGGTTCCAGATTTCCATGGCGTGTTTGTGTATGGAGCGTACGTTGAGGAGGATGAATTTTAGGGTGTCCCCGGTGCTGGCATCGGCGATGTTGGAGGCCGGGGCGGCAGTGAGGGTCTGGCGGCAGTGGAGGCAGGAGAACTGGCCGTGGGTCATGTTCGGCGAGGCCTGTTGGCATTCTCTAAGTCTTCCAGGGTTGAGTGCGAGGAGGGTGGTGGTGTCGTAGCGATGGGTAGTGGGAGGTCCAGAGTTCCTGGCGCTGGCCATGGTCGGGTCGCGGACGGGCGCAGACGGGCTTGCCTTTGGCATGCCGGCGGCGCGACCGCTGTGCGCGTCCGCTGTGCAACCGCGCAGCAGCCGCCATTAAGTAGGGGAGGTGGGAGGGAGGAGAGGCTGGGAGGCGGGAGTGGGGGAATTCCGAAGGGGAATTCTGGGAGGGAATTCCAGGGGGGAGGGGCCTCAGGGGCAGCAGCGGCCAAAGGCGAAAGGAACAGGCAGGCACGAGAAAATAAAAACAGTGGTGGAATTAGAGCAAGACACAGATGGGCACAATAACAGTGGCACAACAGGGAAAAATTAAGAAAAAAACGGCTGAGAAAGGTTACGGTGGTTGCAGGCAGTCTGGTCCCAGTTGGAGCGGGCAGCAGGCGTAGGAGCGGGCAGCAGCCTCGAACCTCCCAAGGAGGAGGTCGGGGTCTGGAGGCAAGAGACGGCACAGCGGAGCTGCGGGGAGAGAGTGGACCTAGACCAAGGGTCACAGATACCTTGCATAACCTACTGCGTCTCCGGAGGACGCTCCTTCTCCATCTTCCTGCCAAAGCCTGGCATGCCCTCCCCCTCCGCACTGCACCCTCAATGACCTACTTCAGGAAAGGGCTCATGACCTGGCTCTTCGACAGACACCTGCAGCAAGTGCCTGTATACCCTCTTGGTGACAAGCCACACTTTATAAGTACGGCCTGATTAATTGATCGATTGATCACAGCCACGCAATTGATTTAGCTGCTGGAAGTCATTTTAAATTAATGGCAAAAATTGCTAGCACTGTTGGTCTACAGGGGCCATCCAGTGAATGATGTCACAATATGTTTCAAAACCCTAACAAATAGCAAAAAACTTAGGAACATTCAAGAATGCCTATTGTTGGTGATTGTTAGTAGAGAGAACTATTTTTTCAAATTCACTGTATAGTCCCAATAACCTTTACATAACATCCCTGTGCTATGCTTATGTACTTAAAGTAGCAGCACAGATTTAAATAATACACTGTCTGTGCCAATTGGGCAAGTGTGTTACAGAGTCAGTGACACCCACTGTGGCCTGACGTGGGGATTGGAAACTAAATCCTAGACGAGTTGCAAATATCGCATAGCAACATTCTGGGGGTCTGTTTCTCAAAGGCCTTCTTTATATATCGGAAAACTAGTATCTAAAGTTTCTGCATATATATGGGATGGATTTCAATTTTTAGGGATTTACAAACATCCAAGAAGTACTAATGGAATTCCAAACCTGTGGTATATTTCGAGAAGTACTTAGACAATACTTTCCTAAGCAATATCCCTTGTGGGAAATAAACACACATTGGAAAACCAAAGGGATTGTGCATTGCACATTTAAGGGTTTTCTTAATGTGAAATAGTGTCCCTGTGTAGAAAGGTCTTTTGTGTATACTAATGGAAGTTAGGAATGTTCGATATGAATTTCCATCCAGCAAATACTGCAACTCCAAACAAAAACTTTGAGAGCAACTTTACAATATTTCCACAAAATGTGCGGAAATACCCACAAACCCATGAGTGTATGGGGTTTCCATGCATTTGAATCCCTTCACCCCTGACATGAATCCTTTTCCACCCCTAGCCCTGAATTACAGTAGTGGTTAGTCTGACCAGCTGGCATAGTTTCCACTACCTTAATTGCACTCCACTGTTCTAAAATTCCTTTTATATAGATTCTGTGATTCAGAGTGCAGAATTTAGAATCAAACACTAAGATCAGAGTCTTACGATTGAACATTATGCTTGATCCGATCAGCGCCCACTTCCTTCCCTTATTCCTGTTTCTGAGAAGCAAGACCCTCATGGGCGCTGACAAGAGGGTGCACATTCAAAGGGACTGTAAGGAAAATAGTTGTTACAGAGAACGGAAACAGAATTGTAACTTGACACAGAGATTAAAGGTTAATTGTCTAGGCAATGCAGAATTCTGCAGCAACATTTTGAATTGTCTGTATTTAGTTTCAATACCCATTCTAGCAATGTGTGGCTAGTGATGAGGTTTCACAAAACCTAGCCACACCATATAGGTCGTTGTGACAACAGAGGGCAAAAGTGCTGTATGTATGCGAGGGGAGGTGTGCTCCAAACTAACAGTATGATCACATGCTCAGTTATCTCTCACACTACTGTTTCCACGCCGGCCAAAAGCACAGCTGCATAATTACAGCAACACAAAGGGAGTGAGTCACAAAGGCATTTTGTAGTATGAGAAGTAGTACTCTTTTAGTATATTTTACATACTCTGACATGCCATTGTGAATTTGTATTAAAACATCTAAAATGGGAATAAAATGGAAATAATCCAGAAATGTGGCTGTGCAATTTGTACACATAGAAAGGACTGTGCCTCTTTGTCCTTTTGCAAATAAGGAGTTGAACATTTCAGGACTGATGTACAAACACATGTAAGAGTACGTAAAGAGTACTCCTGCAGCACTACCACACGTAAGAGTTTGTAAAAGAGTACTCCTGCAGCACTACCGCATGTAAGAGTACGTAAAAGAGTACTCCTGTAGCACTAACGCACGTATGAGTTTGCAAAAGAGTACTCCTGTAGCACTAACACATGTAGGAGTAAGTAAAAATGTACTCCAGTAGCACTAACACATGTAAGAGTAAGTAAAAGAGTACTCCTGGAGCACTAATTCACATAAGAGTTTGTAAAAGAGTACTCCTGTAGCACTAACACATGTCAGAGTAGGTAAAAGAGTACTCCTGTATCACTAACGCATGTAAGCATATGTAAAAGAGTACTCCTGTAGCACTAACACATGTAGGAGTAAGTAAAAATGTACTCCAGTAGCACTAACACATGTAAGAGTAAGTAAAAGAGTACTCCTGGAGCACTAATTCACATAAGAGTTTGTAAAAGAGTACTCCTGTAGCACTAACACATGTCAGAGTAGGTAAAAGAGTACTCCTGTATCACTAACGCATGTAAGCATATGTAAAAGAGTACTCCTGTAGCACTAACACATGTCAGAGTAGGTAAAAGAGTACTCCTGTATCACTAACGCATGTAAGCATATGTAAAAGAGTACTCCTGTAGCACTAACACATGTCAGAGTAAGTAAAAGAGTACTCCTGGAGCACTAATTCACATAAGAGTTTGTAAAAGAGTACTCCTGTATCACTAACGCATGTAAGCATATGTAAAAGAGTACTCCTGTAGCACTAACACATGTAGGAGTAAGTAAAAATGTACTCCAGTAGCACTAACACATGTAAGAGTAAGTAAAGAGTACTCCTGGAGCACTAATTCACATAAGAGTTTGTAAAAGAGTACTCCTGTAGCACTAACACATGTCAGAGTAGGTAAAAGAGTACTCCTGTATCACTAACGCATGTAAGCATATGTAAAAGAGCACTCCTGTAGCTCTAACGCATGCAAGAGTACATACAAAAGTACACCTGTAGCACTAACGCATGTAAGAGTACATAAAAGAGTACTCTTTTACTACGAGTTCCCTTACTCACAAGTGCTTTGTGAATTGCCCCCAAAGAGATATTGTCTGGTATTTATCACGCATGACAACAAAGCCCTTCCCACATAGGCACGCTCACAACTCACACCTTTCCAACCAGACACAACTGTACAGTGCTTTAAATGGGCCGGTACTCACCGGTACTGAGTACCGGCACTTCTTAGATTTATCACTCTGAGTACCGGCACTTCTCTTCTGCCGAGGAGAGTACCGGTACTCATGAAAAGGTAGGCTTATTGGCTGTGAGTGCTGGTGAGCCGGAGTGGAAGGTGTCTCTGGGCGCCAAGGCGCCACTTCTGTATCCCCGATCTGAGCCCCAGCTGAGTTATTCAGCAGGGCTCATTTGAATAATTGCCGGGTGCTCACCATCACGCTGTGTTTGACAGAGCAGGGTCCGTTCAGGCCCTGTGATGTCAATCACAGTCACACTATCCTGTGCATTTGTGCAAACACAGGAATCATGGCAGTCCCCTGGCAGTGGCAATCAGGCTACGGCCAGTCCGGCCCTGGTGGCAATTAAAAAAGCCATGGTAGGTGAAGAGTATAACATGGCTTTCATCATACCCAAGTCTTTTGTGTGCCTGCTTATGTTTGTGTGTTTGCCTGCATTCCTATGCCTGTTTTTTGTAAGAAAAAAGTGAGAGAGAGAGAGAGAGAGAGAGAATCAAAACACTCTCAGGAGGTATTTTAAAGAAAATGGGTGGCACTTTGTGTGTACATGTCTGCTCGGCGACAAAGATTCATAAATAGCATAGTAGGGAGGGTTGGTGGGTGGGTGAGTGAGTGGATGGATGAGTGAATAAGGGTGGATGGATGAATAGATGGATGGATGAGTGAAAGCATGGATGGCTGGGTGAAAGGGGGTGGATGATTGGATAAAAGGGCGGATGATGGGTGGATAAGTGAAAGATTGGATGGATGAATGAAAGGGAGGGAGGATGGATGGATGAAAGGGTGGATGATGGATGAGTGAAAGGAGGGATTGAGTGAAAGGGTGGATGGAATGAAAGGGTGGATGGAATAAAGGAGTGAAAGGGTTGATGGATAGATGAGCGAAAGGATTAATGAATGAGCAAAAGGGTGGATAAAGAGATGGATGAGTGAAAGGATGAATGGATAGGTTTGGAGATGGATAGGTTTGGATATGAAGGGTAGACAGACGGAATGGTGAAAACTGAATGATGGATGAAAGACTGAATAGACGACAGAATGTAAAGGTTAAATGGCGGACATCAGCAGGTAAATGGTAGGATGAATGGATAGATCTATGGAAGAGACAAGAGATATCTTCTGGGGAGGGTCATGATGATTTGCTTCATTTGCTTGGTGCCATAACAGCTTTGGTTCGAAGTGGGGGTATTTTCAGTTTCTTCCTACTTACGTGCTGAAAAATATATAGTATTGTGCCAAACAACAGCAATTAACAGTATGGCATTAAGAAGGTGCAACTATTGCAAAAAAAAGGAAATGTTAACATATTATAGCATTTCTCTTTCGTTTTGTGTAATGAGTTAACTTGCTTTGTTTATATAAACACATTTCTCATGTGTTTTGGGATGTGCTGCAACTAATACAGAAGTCGTTAAGTATCATCATGTCTTGCCTTTAGCCCCGCCCCTAGCCCGCCCCCTCACTACACATCTAGCTCATTTTAATGAGTACCTGCACTTATTTTTTCCCATTTAAAGCACTGCAACTGTAGAATAAAGCTCAAGCAGTCGGTCCCTCCCTTTGATCTCTCCCCTTCATGCTCAACGCAGAGGCAGTGAACAGAATAAGTCTGATCACAACTCTGGCCCACACTTACAACACCAAAACGCTTTCTCCGAGGGCACATTTCCAATTCTACATCCTTCCAACTAATCCCAACCCACGGTATGGCGTACTATTAGCCCGCTAATGCTCTTTGGCGCCCATCAAGTGTATAAAAGTATATGTACACTGCAATACAAAACAACACAATCAAAATCTACTGTTAACTAAGCGTGGGATATCATGTCTTAATTCAGTATGTTTCTTTTGCCATCTCTGAGAGAAATGATATAAACCGAAACAGGTTATGCATGTGTTAGTTTTCAATCGATCACAGATTGCAATGAGCGGACCACGCAGGCGCAGTCACAGGCGCAGGTGGCGGCGGCCATGTTGTCTGACTGCCTTTCAAGTGCCTCGTGCCATTAGACGAGAATAATTGCTTCAGCACTAAGCGTTTAAATAAAACTGTGTTCCCATTGCCTCGGGCTTGTTTTTGACACGTTTTGTTTGCTTTGCTCATTTTTGGTTCAATAAGCAAATCTGCTGAATTGTTGAACTCCTCACTTAGTTTTACAGGGTTGCCCTGTGAATCTTAAACAGCTCCATTGTTTATTTTTATGGCAGTCCAGTGCGGAGACTAATGAGGAAGTGTGCTTGTGTGGATAACGGGGCTGGGTTCATGTCAATTTAATGTAAAGTAATTGCCTCCAAGATGAGAAATGATTGTTTTAATTAATATTGCATGCCATCTTATCACTTAATGACTTTTTGCTTGCATGCATCCATATTGTCAAACATAACAAAAGTGTTATTCTTATTTTTAACTTAACCTCTCTGCACACAGTTCATCAAAGTATAACTACTATTAGTTTTCGCAATGATCTGCAACAATGAATATTAAAACTGTTGTTACTTGACGAGTGTATTGATGTCCACATTATATCTTTGAAGCATAGCAGTTTTCACTGTCCAGCCAACTCGTTTCCTCCAAGGCTTAATTTGGGTTATTCCAAAAGTGGTAAATTGGATGGCCGTGAACAAGTTGGTTGTCCAACTTAGGTTTTATGTGTTGGGGCAGGGGGTCTCAAAAGAAGGCTGTGAGTTCTCTGGGTCGTTATACTGAATTGGCTGTTCTTGGATGCTCAGTTCAAAGTAATACCCCTGTGGCAGTGGGCCATGCCACTGGGAGCAACCGTTCAGGTCATGAGAGGATTTGCCAACCTGCTATGTCACAGCAGTGATGTGTTCTACTAGTGTGTACTCACTTCCAAGATGAGAAGTGATTATTGTTATTACTATCGTACTATCGTATTCTTCAATAATTCTTATATGTGAGAATATTTTTTCTCCTGTAACAGCAGAGTGTACGCTATTCTCAGATACAAAGAAAATTAAGCTGCACAGAAAACTCTTCATGGCGTGTCTATCATAAAGGTTACAGCATGGAGGGAGATGTTTATGGTGTGAGAGAATGAAAGGGAGGTGGGGTTATACGCTCAAAACTGTTTATATATTGGAGAGTATAGAAATGTGCAATGGGTTCGAGAGGGGTGTTTATGAATTTTTCATTGTACAAAGAAAATATTGAATGGAATGAGTAAATATTACTCAACTGTTTGGAAATAAATGCAACCAAGACAGCTTCACCCTGGATGCGGACAGCTTCACCCTGGATGGGGACAGCTGCACAATGAATGAGGACAGCTCCACCCTTAATAGGGACAGCTTCACCCTGGATGGGGGCAGCTGCACAGTGGATGGGGACAGCTGCACCCTGGATGGGGACAGCTGCACAGTGGATGGGGACAGCTGCACAGTGGATGGGAGTAGCTGCACCCTGGATGGGGACAGCCTCACCCTGGATGGAGACAGCGGCACCCTGGATGGAGACAGCGGCACCCTGGATGGGGGCAGCTGCACGGTGAATGGTAACAGCTCCACCCTGGATGGGGGCAGTTGCACCCTGGATGGGGACAGCTTCACCCTGGATGCAGACAGCGGTACCCTGGATCGGGGCAGCTGCACGGTGGATGGGGGCAGCTGCACCCTGGGTGGAGACAGCAGCACCCTGGATGGGGGCAGCTGCACGGTGGATGGGAACAGCTCCACCATGGGTGGGGTCAGTTGCACCCTGGGTGGGGACAGCTTCACCCTGGATGGAGACAGCAGCACCCTGGATGGGGGCAGCTGCACAGTGGATGGGGGCAGCTGCACCCTTGATGGAGACAGCGGCACCCTGGATGGGGGTAGCTGCATGGTGAATGGGAACAGCTCCACCATGGGTGGGGGCAGTTGCACCCTGGGAGGGGACCGTTTCACCCTGGATGGGACAGCGGCACCCTGGATGGGGCCAGCTGCACCGTGGGTGGAGACAGCAGCACCCTGGATGGGGGCAACTGCACCCTTGATGGAGACAGCGGCACCCTGGATGGGGATAGCTGCACGGTGAATGGGAACAGCTCCACCATGGGTGGGGGCAGTTGCACCCTGGGAGGGGACAGCTTCACCCTGGATGGAGACAGCGGCACCCTGGATGGGGGCAGCTGCACGGTGGATGGGGGCAGCTGCACCCTGGATGGAGACAGCAGCACCCTGGATGGGGGCAGCTGCACGGTGGATGGGGGCAGCTGCACCCTTGATGGAGACAGCGGCACCATGGATGGGGGCAGCTGCACAGTGGATGGGGGCAGCTGCACCCTTGATGGAGACAGCGGCACCCTGGATGGGGGTAGTTGCATGGTGAATGGGAACAGCTCCATCCTGGATGGGGCAGTTGCACCCTGGATGGATGGGGGCGGCTGCACAGTGGATAGGGACAGCTGCACCCTATAGGGGGTCAGCTGCACAGTGGATGGGAACAGCTGCACCCTGGATGGGGGCATTTGCACACTGGATGGGGGCAGCTCCACAGTGGATGGGAACAGCTGCACCCTGGATGGGGACAGCTGCACCCTGGATGGGGACAGCTGCACTCTGGATGGGGACCACTTCACAC